>VDFB02047230.1:50187160-50247891 GCA_007258455.2 Sequoia sempervirens
CCTACCCTTTATCTCTCTCCCACTCCCCCCTCTCTCTCTCTCTCAAGTATCTCCCTCCTACCCCCACTCTCCCTTTCTCTCCCACTCCCTCCATATCTCTCTCTTAAGTCATAATTTAAAACGAATATCATTTATATTTACATTAATATTAAAAATTAATTTTTAATATATTTGGTTTAGCCGAAGATGTTTAGAATGTTTGACCGAACCCCTTTCAAATCTATTTTTTTATTGTATGTTAAATGTGTTCAGTCGAACAATGGTTCGGTTGAACCCCCATTCGGCCGAACATTATTTTTTTGTTTGACTGAACAGTTGTTCGACCGAACCCACTTATTTTCACCCACATCCTCTTAGGGACCAAAATTGCTCAGAATTTTGCACTTCAATTCTTGATTTGAGAATGAAAATGGAGGATATCTCAAAAATCCAACTGGTATAAGGTTTCCTTCAAAACGAGCTATCCAACGAATACAATTTTAATATGTTTTGATTATATTATCTATTTGTTTTTTAAGTTTTATTAAATATAGGTTTTTCACCGAAAACAAAACTCTCTGTTCTGCACACATGGAAAAATAGAAGATTATAAAAAAAAAATAAAATATGAGTGCAATTCAGATATTGAGTCCTTGATAAACAAAATAATACACAATCTTGATACATACAAGAAAATTTATGCTATATGGTCATGCTATGTCTGAATTGTAAATTTTTATTTGATCTTGAAACCTGACAAAGCAAAAAATATTCAATAAAACCATTCAACCAAGTGGGAAGCACTAGATATCTGGAGTTACAAATTTAAATTTGAAAAAATTAGAACTTTATCTCTTCAAGGAAAAAAAGTTATGTGTTATACCTACAAGTGCGTCACTTTTTAAAAAAAAACCAATTTTCGTGGGAGATGGAAAAAGAAGTGCAGTCTAATTTGAAAATTTTTGAAAAAAATATTTTTAGAATCTACAAAAAAATGTGACAAGACTCTAATTTGCATCATCTTCAAATTCCTCATGGTTTAACCGCTATAGGTGCTCGAATGTGAAGATTTAGTTAAAAAAAAAGTTAGTGTCCAGTTTGGCCAAAAATTGTAAACCACTACTATGGGATCACCCCTCTGCCTCCTTTTTGTCATCCTTCACTTTTCGCTTTTGGATCCTAAGGGCTCACACTTCCTTCGTAGCATTACCCTGCGCTATGAATTGGCCTAGTGATTGAACTACCCGCCTGCAATAGGTGCACCAGGAGGTAGGGAAAAAGGGAATACAAGTGTTGTAATGCCCCATCATAATAACCTAAGGAATGTTGCAATTGTGTATAAAGGTGAACTAATTTTTTTTTAAAGTATAATTATTAAGTTAATTAGTTGCATACATTCACTAAGTTACGCGACGTTACACTACTTGAGTTTCCATAGACGACTTTAGTATTTCGCATTGCTTATAATTAATTAACATAAACATTAAAGATAAACATTGCATAACATTTGAAATACCATTCAAGATAACATAAAGTACAAATACGTTTCCTTACATTGCATTTGATAAAATAATACAATACTCATCCATCTGATGAGGTGGATCAAATAATAGTTACATTTTACAATGTTCACCTCATAACAATTGAGGGATGTTTTACAATACAAGTTTTACAATAATGCAATAAAGAAAGTACATCTGTATCCAAGTACGAGCTCTCCATCCATGAAGCTCTTGATGCCATGATCATAAACCGGGGACCCAACGGAGTAAGGTGCACGTTCCACCCAACCATGTGGTACCCGTAGGTCCACCCCTCATGCTAGGAGATAGTAATATGGTTACCTAGACATAATCTACTAACCCTAGACACAAGTACATTACTAACTGATGGTTACATTGCTTCCAGATTTAAGACAATTGAATGTACTAAGTACACAAGGTAGACTGTTATTTTAGGTGGAGTGTCATCACAATATTGCAAAGGTTACCCTGGTGTTCCTTCCTAGGTTCCGGCCCCCAACTTGGGTTACCCTGGTAACCTCTTACGAAACCCGACCCCTATTGCATACTATTGCGGAATCAAATGTCTTTTGAAGAAACAAGACATCGATTTTCCATTCGAGGCCTTCTCATCTTATACTCAAGACTGAACTAGCTCAAGAGTCAATAAGTGAGGCATAAACATCTTGTTAAAGATTTTAATTCTAACTACTGCATTCTTTAGTTATCACTGACTTACTAACTCTTTGTAAGTTACCCTGACACCACTTTGGGTGTCGGCCCTCAAAAAAGCCACTCCCCTAAACATAACATAGAAACTCTACGTTTTATTGACTAAGGTTTACAAAGTGTACAGAAATACAACAAGAAATTTTACACTTTTCATAACGAACAACAAAGACTATGTTCATACAATCAGGTGTCTAAACACCATGCAAATACCATGTACACAACCTTAGCTAACTCAAGAATTTAACTTTAACAATCACAATCCCCACTTTTACAATTGGTCTGGAAGACTTATACGTCTTACGACTTTCCCATTTTGTCAAATCAAAACAAAACATGGTTTAAAGCAAATTAAAATTCAATAGAAATCTATTGTTTGGATTTACTAAATCTAGTCAATCAATTAAATAAAGAAAATATCTATTTCTAAATTTTCTTATACTTAACCACAGTTTTCTATTCATTTAAATAAATACACTAGTTCAAATCATTATTTGTATTTAAATACAAATATATTCCTATTTCTTATTTGCCTAATTTAAATTTTTCCTCACTAATATTTAATCAAATTTTGCATATAAAACACCTTTACATATTTAAATATAAAATATGTTATATATATAATTTACATTACATATATATATATATATTTAATTATATATATATAATGTAATATATATATTAACATTTATTTAAAAAGAAAATTAAAAAAAAGTAAAGACTTTAATTAATATCAAACAATACATACAACACAATACTCGCCCAAATAACAATGGGCAGGGCCGACTTCCACACAGTCGAAACCCTCCATGGGAGGGCTCGGCTGTGCCGGCAGCACCGGCACTGCCTGTGAAAGCAGCGTCGAGCGCTGCCCTCACAGCCGGCTCCCCTGTGGGGGTCGGCTGTGGGGGTAAGCCTCCGGCCTATCCTCAATAATTTTTTTTTATTTCATTTAATAAAAAAACACGCGAATATCATTCCGTTGATTTTTGAAAAATAATTCGCGTATGAAAAATTTTGGCTCAGACATTTAAGAAGGTTTAAATACATATAAATTTGTATATATATGTATATGTATAAATAAATTTTATACATATACAATACAAATATATATACAGATTATAAAAAAGATAATTTTCTGGAATAAGAGATTTAATTTCAACAGAGTTTTCTACAGATAATTGTAAAAATTATCATTTTACAGAATAATTTCCTCATAAACTCCCAATTTCAACCACAATAGGTTTCAAATCTATTTTAATATTAAACAATTTCTTCCATAATTTAAAATACTCTAAATATTTTCTTTTCCAGTAAGATCTTTTAGAGGTTACTTATCACCAATATCAGAGAAGTACAATTTTACAAATCTACAGAACATATTTCTATTTCTTTTTTTTTTTAATTTCTTCTATTGTTTAACCATGTTCTTGAAAATTCTTGCAAACAAATATCAAAAATCAACAGAAATATTTTCTACAAGCAATTGCCAAGAAGATGGGTTTTAAACAAACAAATTTCTTTTCAAAAACAAACAAACTAAAATTACAAGAAAAATACCTGATTCCTGTGTTTTTTTGAAGATCAAGTTGTTGGAGAGAATCTTCTGCCTGTAGAATGCAATCCTCTGAATCTTCTCAAAACACCAATCCAAAAGAAATCTAAACCCAACCACAAAGATCTTCCCACCAAAGGGATCTTCCACAAAAATACAACTGAACAGAGGTAATCACAAATTTTTTTAGAAGAAATAATTTTAATAGCAAATTTCCCTTTCAATTTCCCCATGAAGAAAATTTGATAACCCTTGTATTTTCCAGATCCTAGATAATATCCATGAACAACCTCAACCAAAAATCATAAATGCACTGGCACACTTGTCGAGAAGTACAAAATATCTTCTCAACAACTTCTCGGCAATTTTGCCTTTCAAGATTTGCATGATTTAATTAATTTATTTAAAATTAACAATTTTTAAATTGCAAATATATTTAATAATAAAATATGCCATTTCCAAATAATATTTAAATTTCAATAAATCTATACATACACAATTTAAAACAATTTTAATTTAATTAATTAATTAATTTAATTAAATAAATTTAATCTTAATGATCAAATCATTTAACCAAACAAACTAATTAATTAATTAAATAAAACTAAATCTTATTTTTTCAACAATTAAAAATTAATTGCAATAACAATATATTAAAGAATATTAAACTATCATTAAAATTGACAAATTTACCTTTCAAGCAATTAGTCCAAACAGAAAAAAAACAAGACAATCTATGACCCTGAACTAAAACAGACGATGTACTATGACCGGGTTATAGACTAGACTAGGATGAACCAAACTACTACCTCCCAATCAACATATCCGTTGAGTCTTGACACGCTCAGACCTGAGTAACCAGGTGGATTCGGTGTCATGTACCTGCAATCCTGCAACCAAGCAAATAACATGCATATATATAAACCATTGTACAAGCACACCGTGCGGAGAAAATCACGGACATCACAGGGCACTCGCAAGTGAGTGATGCGAATCTGTTCTCCACACCAATACACGTCACATCAGACTAATGAATTAAATAATAGTTAGTCCATCATAAACATATACATAGCAATAATCATCTGAAAGTAAACATCTACGCTATATCAATGCATGTCTGAAATAAGTAATCACCATACAATGTATCATCATATCACAGAATAAATCCACTGTCGCTCAAAACCAGCGATCAAAATATCCAAACAAAGTACCAGAGTCTAACAGTATAAAAAACATGCAACAGAAAGCACAAGCATAAATGGAGGGGTACTACAAGTGTGGCAGGTCCCCCTACATTTTCTTTGGTGGGAGATTGACAGTTTTCGGGTAGAAAAAGGGAACCTGCCATAGTTCTGTTTGTGAACTAGTGGAAGGGCTCATCAGTTGTTGCGGTGATGGGTTAGTCATAATCAAGTCTATTTTTTGGGAAAATTGGGTCAGACCCAAGGTAGCAATAGCAATAGGGGTACCAATGGTGCCTAAGCCTTCAGAAAGAAAGTCGAGGAGAGATTGAGTAGCGACAACTGGTGTTAAGTTTCACGGAGGCATTAAGATAGATGGCCTTGTCTAGGTGAATTGAGAGAAACCTCCCACAAACATTGTGGTAGGGGTAGAGAAGGTAGGGCCAATAGTTGTATTGAGAGGCGCCACAAGAATGACGGAGGATACTAAAGATTGAGAAGTGAGAGAAGAATGAGCGAACGTGATGTAATTAATAGATGGAAATGATGCAATTAATTAAATAGCTAGGATAATTTAATCAATTAAGCAAAAAGAGGATGGGTTTTAGGATGAAATGGTGTTAGTATATGAGATTCAAGTGTGTGATATCATTCAGGGAATTTTTAAGTGTTTACAATGACCAGATAGTTGTATTGCATTTGATTGCATATATGTAGATGATTTATGAGAGTATAATAAAGTTGCATGTTTGTTGTTCTTGAATGTTATTGTCTATGTAAGGTGTGTTTGAGGGAGAGTCTCCCTTCATTACTATAGCCAATAGTAACACCCTAAAGAGCCATCTAAAGAACCTCCTTACCATAGATTTGGGATAGCAACCATTCACCTTCAATTCAAATTATTTAGATAGGATGATGAAGTTGAAGGAAACTATCAAAGCATATTAAAATAATGTGCCCAAGGGAAGATTAAAATACAATTACTTTTTAGGTTTTTATGATACATTGAATTTTAGATATACATTTATGGATGGGCCAACCATGGATAAGATTAACTATACATTTCTATCATTCATGGATTATAGGAAGCAAGAAACACAAAATAATAAACCTATTATAGAGGATAGGGAGGATTCTAGATGAATTTTTCTATTTTTGAATTTGGATTGTAAGAATACAATTGTAATGAGTTTCAAATTTTGACATTGGAATACCTTGGAATGTAATATCTACCCCTTCTATAAATAATTTGCTTGGTTTTATTTACCATACAACAATAAATTAACATCATAAGAAAAATGGGATGTAAAATTTTTCTTTTCAATAATTGTAATTACAACTACATAACTAAATATATATAAATATTTCACAACTTACTTTGCTTTTTGAACTGAAAAGAGTAATCCACTTTTTCCATTTAATTTTCAATATGAAAGATTGCATATAAATAAGATATAGTATTGGATTTTAAGGAACAAGGTTAGAGATCCCATTTATGGATACTCTCTATCTTCTAGGACTCAACATGTCATCTAAAAGAGGGAGAGCATCACCTAGGTGCTTTACCTCCAACTCTAGACTGGCGATCCCCCACACACTTTCTTAACTGGAAGTCACCCTACCCTTCAACAAAGAGTATAGTTAAGAACCCTCTTGTTTTTCCATCTAAGCTTTGGTGTTGTTCCCTACTTAACCAATACCATCAAATAAATATGGATACCTTCCAACCATGAATGACAACTCTAATTAGTTAATTATCTGAAACACAATGAACCAAAAAGTGCAAGCACAGACTATTGCACTCACTTTGGCCAAAGTATTTGAAGTATATTCAGCCTCTACTTACAAGCAGAGTCATTCATTCACCCACCCTACTCAACTTGGAGAACCTTATCTGGCCTTGTATTATCCCAAACCTATTGTTTGACCAATGGTTAACTTATCATACAAATTTTCATTTAAAATGTGATAACTTCATTAATATCATAATTCATCTAGATTGGTTAAGGTTTCTTTACTTTGAACACCCATGTTATATTCGCATAACGACTTGGGCTTTCATAACTTCCACTTGTTCAATTCCTTACTAAGTCAATAAATGACTTGACTAGTATATTTTTGTGACCTTGAATACCCACATTACATTCTCGTAACTTCTTGGGACTTGGAAACTACCACTTATTCAAGTCCTTAGTATTAACCATGAGAGTATCCAATCTCCCACTCTACACACAAATAGTTGTTACAATTGACTTACTATCTTCGACTAGTTTCCCTTAGTCACAAACTTAAAGTACTAAAAAAATGTTCAACATATATAATAAATAAATATTAATCTTAAACTAAAGATTCCTTCTTATTAGAGTCTTGGATGCTTAGTGTTTAGCTTAATTATAGATTCCTTACTCAGAATGTGGAGATTCACCAAGTAAATAACTCATCTGGGTTACTAATAAATTCTAACTCAAACACTCAATTTACTTTCACGTAACTACTTGGGTCTTGGCTACAACCACTTTTTCGAGTCTTGCCAAATCCATTAAGAGAAACTACTCTCGAGATATAAAATTTAATCAAATATTTACACATAATGATAGCATCTTGACCTCCTAGTCATAATATAGTATGTAAAATATATATACAAAATCCTCATAGCATTGGTTAGATTTCCATTAAGAATATAACTTTCGCTAGGTTTAAATCTATCTTGGTAAATACTATAGTCGTGTTTACTAAGGATAAAATAAAAACTAGACCAACTAGTTGTAATGCCCCATCTTAATAACCTAAGGAATGTTGCAATTGTATATAAAAATGTAATAATTTTTTTTTTTAAGTATTAATATTAAGTTAATTAGTTGCATACATTCGTTAAGTTACGTGACATTACACTACTTTGAGATTCCATAGACGACTTTAGTATTTCACATTACACATATTAATTAATAACATAAACATTAAAGGTAAACATTGCATTTCATTTGATACTCCATTCAAGATAATATAAAGTACAAACTTGTTTCATACATTGCATTTGATAAAATATACAATACTCATCCATCTGATGAGGTAGTTCAATAATAATTACAATTACATTTACATCGTTCACCTCATATACAATTGAGGGATGTTTTCAAATACAAGATTTACAATATACAATGAAGAAGTACATATAAGTTTCCAAGCGCGAGCTCTCCATCCATGAAGCTCTCGTTGCCACGATCACAAACTGGGGACCCAACGGAGTAAGGTGCACGTTCAACCCAACCATGTGGTACCCGTAGGTCCACCCCCCGTGCTAGGAGATAGTAATATGGTTACCTAGACATAATCTACTAACCCTAGACAATAGTACATAACAAACTAATGGTTACATTGCTTCCAGATTCTTTGACAATTGAATGTACTACTTACACAAAGTTAACTGTTATTTTAGGTGGAGTGTCATCACAATATTGCAAAGGTTACCCTGGTGTTTCTTCCTAGGTTTCGACCCCCAACATGGGTTACCCTGGTAACCTCTTACGAAACCTGGCCCCATTGCAAAACATTGTGGAATCGAATGTCTTTTGAAGAAACAAGACATCGATTTGCCATTCCAGACCTTCTCATCTTATACTCAAGACTGAAGTAGCTCAAGAGTCATAAGCGAGGCATAATCATCTTGTTAAGAGTTTTAATCTAACTATTGTGTTCTTTAGTTATCACTGATTTACTAACTCTTTGCAAGTTACCCTGACACCACTTTGTGTGTCGGCCCTTACAAAAAGCCACTCCCCTAAACATAACAAGGATTTCTAAGTTTTCCTGACTAGGGTTTACAAAGTGCATAAAGTTTATCACATATTAACAAATGATCCACAACGGTATCAAAACACCATATTTAACACATGCACAACCCAAGTTAACTTAAGAAATACTTTTGAACAATAATACACCCTTACTATAAAAAAAACATTCTGGAAGACTTATATAGCTATAACTTTCCCAATTTGCCCAAAAAGAACACAATAAAAACAAATCAAGAAAAGTAAATATCTATGATTCGGATATACTAAATCCAATCATTCAATATAATTAACAAACAATTATAATAACTTCAATACAATTCTTTTCACAAACAATTAAAAATATAACATGATATAATTCTAACTTTAACTTTCACAACTTCACTTATCAATGTCTATAAATTTTACTTTTGCATCTTTTCTATTATAAGTTCAACTGATATTGTTCCTATCTTGTATATTTATACACAACCAAATTTTATTCCTTTACAAAAATAAATGTGAATTAAACAATTTATTAAATAATATAAATAATACATATATACATATACACACACACATATATATATATATACATTTATATATAAAATATTATTAAAATATAAAGTAAACCCTAAATCAAAAATCTCATATTCGAATATTGCAAGTTCTGTGTTTTTCGTTTTTCACATTATATAGTCGCATAAAATGTAGACTCGGCTGTGTTTTAAAAGATCACAACCCACGGCTGTGTATACAGCCCTCCCTGTATGGGGAGGCGGCTGTGGGGTAGCCCGCGACCCCCATTCTCATAACAGCATTCCACTATAAAATTTATTCCATATAACTTTTAAATAAAAAAAAATCTGCGAATATCAAATTCGCTCAAATGGAATTTATTCCGAATTAAATACGCACGCGCCAGTATGGCGATTTTAATTTATTAATTCTCTATTATTTGAAACAAAATAATTTTATATATGTATCTGTATATGTATGTATATATATTTGTTACAGATATATATACATATATGAATACATATATAAAATTCATAAAAAAAAAAAAAACAATTTAATACTAAAACTGGGCAATAACTTTCAACAAGAAATTCAAAAAAGAAATTTCAAACCCTTAAATATTTTAACAATTTTCCTCTGTAAATTTCTACTATTATATAAAACCCTGTTTTGCCCCTTTTATTTCTTTATAATCCCTTGTTTTCACAATTTCACAGAGATTTAAAAATAAAACAACAGAGAATTTTCTTTTCTTTCTCAATTAAAATCCTTCATAGATCTTTCCTACTGTTTAAATAATTTTTTTTACCAAATTCCTGAGAAAAACACAGGAAATACAAAACAAATCTTTTCTCTAACTTTTAAAGAAAAGAAATAAATTAAACAAGAAAAGTACCTGTAATATGAAAGCTTCCTGTAGGAGAAATCCTCTCGCCTGTAGCGTACAATTTCCCAAAAGCTTCTCCAAAGAAAACCCCAAATCCAAGAAAGCTTTAACTAACCACAAAGATCCTCCAAGCAAAGGGATCTTCCACAAATATACAGTATTACCAAATTAACACAATACAAAAAGTTTTGCAAAAATTGAGATATTTTTCCCGTGAGGAAACTGAACAACCTCTGTATTTTTCCAAATCCCCAGATAATATCCGGCAAAATCCTCAACCAAAAATCATAATTACACTGGCACACTTGTCGAGAAGTACAAATATCTTCTCAACAACTTCTCGACAATTTTTCCTTTCAATAAAGCATGCATTTAATTCATTTATTTAAATTAAAAAAATCAAATTTCAAATTGCATGCATTAATTTTATTTAATTTTTCCCATTTCCAATAATATTTAAATTTCAATAAATCTATTCACTTATTTAAAACAATTTAATTTAATTAATTAATTAATTTAATTAAATAAATTTAATCTTTTAAGATCAAACCATTTAACCAAACAAACTAATTAATTAATTAAATAACAAACAACTAAATTCTTTAACATTAAAACTTAATTTAAATAACAGTAAATAAAACATAATAAACTATTATTTAAATTGACATTTTTTTTCCTTTCAAGCAATTAACCAAACAGAAGAATGCAAAACAACCTATGACTCAAACTAAAAATAGACAAAGTACAGTGACCGGGTTATAGACTAGACTAGGGTGAACCAAACTACTATCTCCCAATCAACGTATCCGTTGAGTCTTGACACGCTCAGACCTGAGTATCCAGGTGGAGTCGGTGTCATGTACCTATAATTCCTACAACCAAGCAAATATAACATGCATATATATATATATATATAT
This sequence comes from Sequoia sempervirens, assembly GCA_007258455.2. NCBI lineage: Eukaryota > Viridiplantae > Streptophyta > Pinopsida > Cupressales > Cupressaceae > Sequoia > Sequoia sempervirens. The sequence continues at coordinate 50,198,196 of VDFB02047230.1, forward strand.
AATTAAAGCATTGAACAGGCACACCATGCGGAGAAAATCACAGACATCACAGGGCACTCGCAAGCGAGTGATGTGATTCCGTTCTCCACACCAATACACGTCACATCAGACTGACGAAATAAATTAATAGTTAGTCCATCATAAACATGTACATAGCAATAATCAACTGAAAATAAACATCTACACTATCTCAAAGCATATCAGAAAACAGTAATCACCATACAATGTATCATCATGTCACAGAATAAATCCACTGTCGCTCAAAACCAGTGATCAAAATATCCAAACAAATTATCATAGTCTAACAGTGTAAAAACGTATCAGCAGAAAACATAAGCATAAATGGAGGGGTACTACACTAGTCCTATCTTTCAATAGATTCACATATATAAGTGTTTAATCACTAAGATTAGTAATATGAATGGTTTGATCAAATATCTTAGATGTTGAATTCCCTTGTTACATTTCTGTAACATCTAGGGTCTAGGCTACTGCCTCTGATTCAAGTCCTAACCCATCCATAAGGTTAACCTTCTCTTATAAAATTCTCTATCACAAAGTGATGAATTCAGTAACATCATTTTTTGACTTGGTAGGTTAAGTACCTCAAACTTGAACTTGTTGTTCAACCAATGGTTAGACATATAGAAAGATCTTTCTTAACACATATTGACTCCCTAAGAAAAATCCCAACTAAGTTGATTAATTATTACTAGCTTCGAATACCCAAGTTACACTACGTAACTATCTGGGTCTTGGCAGCTGGAATTTTTTTTATGTTCACCATACTCATGAGAGTAACTACTCTCAAAATTAGACCTTTGCTAAACTTGACAACTAGAGATGATAATTTGACCTCTTTGGTAAGACAATAATATAGAGACATCATATATGAAATAGCCCATTTGGGTGTTTTCCATTAATGAACATAACTCATTTTTAAGTTTTATCCATTCAAGACAAATATTGAGGTCTTTCTTTTCAAATATTTCATTTCAAATGACAAATTCTTTCAAAAAGAAGTCTTTCAACCTCACTCTCCAAGTAGGATTTCTAAGTCGGTTAAGAAAAAGAATTCCCCTTCTGCCACCCTTGGCCCTAATAATAATGATCTTCTAAAAATTACCCTAGAGAAAAATAAGACCTCCCCTCTTACCCCTAGTTCATCAAAGCAGAGAAAGGTTGATTTTAAGGAGGCTAAAAATAAAGTCCTAACTATTACCATTTTGGATGATCAAGGTGTTGTTCTAGAGAGTGATAACTCGAAGGAGAAAGTGGTAATGTTTAGTTGGGAGGTAGAAGGTCTATTCATTTTGCGAAGGATACAACTAAGGATAAAGGTGAATCTATAAAAAAGGAAAAATGATGGTTGAAGAGGATGATAATTGGTCCTCTAAGGAAGAGTTTGTTCTAGATAGCTTAGGTGAGAGTGAGGAGTCATAGGATGAAGAGGTTAGTGACCTGGATATGGAGGAGGAAGAGCTTAGAGAGGAAGATAATAAACTTGACAAAGATGATGGTGATGATGGAAAAGAAGAGAGGGAGCTAGAGGTGGATGAGAATGAGAATGTGAATTTTAGGGTTCAGGAAGATAATGATACAACTATTGGATAGGACAATTGAGAGGGGGGGTGAATCAGTTGTCACAAATTATAACCTTAAATTCAATTACTAGAACTAACACATAAACTGATTAAGTGATTAACCATCAAATGCAAATACACAAACAAAATAACACCATATTTATGTGGAAAACCCAATGAGGGAAAAACCACAGTGAGGATTAACTCACACTATAGAGAATATCAAAACCAATTACAAAAAGGCTCACTACCTGAGATAAGGCTCACTACCTAAAATAAGGACTCACTGCCAAGAGATACAAAGAATACAAAGAAGACTTATTATAGAGAGAACAATCCCAATGCAACAAAGATTCCACCACAATCATTGATCAACTTGCATGAATGATAGAGTTTTCCTTTTTTTCACTACATCTAGAAACTCAACATTAAACTTCACACTGATCAACCACACACCTAACTCACACACTTTTAGAATAGCATCAATGTCGCGTCCTCTCTTTCACTTATCTTCCTTCTTTTCTTATGTACAATTTTCATCGCTAGCACATTCTATATTTATACTATCTTCAACCTTGAAAAGATACAAAGTCGGCCATACAATCTTCAAATTCAAATTAGGTTAGCGCCAAACATCCTATGGGGGAATTAGAATGAGGGCGACCCAAACACACACTTCATCAACTTCGAAGATAGTGCTTGACATACGGTCGGCCAAACCAGTGTAAAACAAATAGATAAATTAAGCTTGATACTTTCAAATGTCAAAACCATCTTCAATAGAACCAAGGAAACACAACTCTAGAACCACATGCCACAGGACTTCATCAAAGAGAAATCCAGACCAACAAGAATTTTCCCAGACCTCAACCAAAACACAAAACATAGTTCACAAGCACTAGATCAACATCCTCAATAGCTAAATATCTAAAACCTTCTTTTAATACAATTTTCTCAATATCCTCAACATATACATTCAACAATAACTAGTAGATAACTAGCTGACCGGTTGAAATCAATGACACCACTTTCATGCCTCTTCCATTCTTGCAACAACAATGTTGCAAGACTCTCAATTGTTGAATAATTTCTTGAAAATTTTCTTAAAGACCTTGCTTCTTGGATGAAATATCTCAATGCTCGCATGACCCATGTGGAAATGAAACTTGAAGATAATAGTAGTAATAAAAAGTTAAAAGATTTGGAGAATGCTATTAAGAATCTCAGTGTTGTCATTGATGGTATTATGAAAATTTTTGTTATGGGAATGATGTCTGGTTAGCATAAGATTAGGAAACAAAAAAGAAAATGAAAGTCCTTGGGAAGAAGGAAGAAACTAAGAAGGAGAACAATAGGAATAATGTTAGGTTGATGGAGTCTGTGGCTGTGCTCCAAGAGAACTGATGTCTTATCAAGGATTCGTAATGTTTCTAATTTTATTCCTGTTTCAATTTTTGTTTCTAAGACTTTGGCGTGTGTGCCTCTTTAATTATGACTAAAAGATTAGTAGAATTATTGATAGACTAGTTTATCTTAATGCTTTTTGTATGGCTACTACTTTTATTTCGACTAGTTATACTTTCAATATGTTAGGTTTATATCTTATGTTTTTTATTTAGTAGGGGTGGTCTGTGGTCTCTTCTCAGCCATTTTCTAATGAGTTTTTTTGTGTTTTTTGGTGTTACTTCATTGGTGGCCTATCTGGCCTAGCTTCTTTGTACGGGATCATGGCCCTTTTCCCTGCTATCTTAATAAAAAATATCTATTTTTACTAATATGATTTTTAGTATTATGTAAATATATTTTGAGTTAGAACTAGAGATGGAGAATTTCTTTAACAAAAACAAAATAAGGTTTGGAGAACATTTTAATATAAAATTGAGAAGTCAAAGTGAAAGGAACTAGAGCTATTATATCTCATGGATATAATTCTATCACATCACCAAATATTGGTTTGTAAGAGAAAAATTAGTAATGAACAGGTAATCCTTAGATCTATAAAAGTTTCTCAAAGAATTGAGTGGGACCATGCTCTATATGAAATGATCTTTGTATTTAGAATAAATCCAAAAGACCTCACACACACATATATATCACTCAGTTTATAGTCATTGATGTTGAATCTTTGTCATGATCCATTGATCTTATTGCATCCTTTTCTAGATAAGAAAGAACACTTGAGCTCATAGTACATCTTAGTTTTGTATCAGAGTTTAAATTTTAGAATATAAGGATTTGGGTTTGCATAGAGTCCGAGTCCTCAAACATATGCTCTTGATTTGCACTTTATAGTGATCTTGCTAATCAAAAATATGATTTAAAATTTGTTTAAGTCATTTTTGACTTAAATAAATGTTTTCATATTAGGTGTTCTTTCTAATACATGTTGTATTATTATTTCTACATATTCTATTAATAATATTGAAATCTATTGTACAAATTTTTGAATTTATTAAACTTTGTGTTGGAGTTTACTATGATGAAGAATATTTGGATCTACAAAAAAAAAAAGAGAAAATAAGTTCTAGAAGAAGGAAGATTCTAAAAGTGGACAAGTAATTGTTGTGATTGATCCTTGAAATGGTATTGGTACATGTATATGTATATATGTATGTATGTACATGTATGTGTATATATTTATATACATATGTACATATATATTTATATACATATGTACATATATATATACATACATATGTATGTATGTATATATAAATAAAATTATATATATCTATATATAATATTTGTCTAATACATGTATTTATGTATATGTAGATGTACATATATATATATATATATATATATATAATTGGAAAGTGAACAAAGTTAAAGGATGGTTCCACGCATCTTAATTGTTGACATTTGATACTCCTATCAAATTATCTTTAGAATAAATATTATTATAAAATTTAAAACTAGAGAACAACAAGGACTAGTAAGTATTTATATTTGCATGCATCAATTTACTTCTAGCAATGAGTCAAAGGTTCCTTTTATGGTATTTAATAGGTTTCGTGTTAAAATTAATGCAAATATTACATCTCAAATTAATTGAATCATGTTTAGTAGGTGAATATATGCCACACATAATGCTTTTAAATTTTAGACTTAGATAATTAGTTAATTATGTAGTGAAGAAGGTTACCTTGTATTTAAAAAATACTTATAAATAATTTAAGTACATAACATTAATCTTTGCCAATAGTGAGTAATCTTTTTGACAAATAATATTTGATCTATTTGGATGCTTCGAATCTAAGTTTAGGTCATTAAGTGATATGAAATTTCTAACAAAAATACATTTAAAGACTACAATGTATATTACAATATTTCATTAGACTAAGACATTTCTATTAAATCTTTCTACAATATTATGTCATATTGAAAATACATACCAATATAAACTATAGTTAATTTTTTTTAATAACTATTCTAGGAACATTATCAAAGTGATGTAAATTACATCTATCATTCAGTAGACAAATATAGAAGCTAAAAGTTTTCAAAACATACTAATTTTTCTATGATTTCTTTCTTGTGTAATTTCTTACAATTGATATGAAATTATGATGATATTAAAATAAGGATGGAGGGATGTAATGTCCCTCGTGTGGAAAATGAGATCATAATTTATTTCTATATATATAATTAATTAGATAAGTCTAATTGGTTTATGGTCAGTTGACAATAGACCATCTTAATTGGTCAAACTTAGTTTGTGATATCTATTATGAGGATCATATGTTAAAATTATTAGATATATAACTTTAAAGATCCATGAAACTTATTTTATGTTGTAGTATAGAAGATTCAAACATAGCTTAACCATGTCTTGCATTGTTTGTGTTAGACAATAAGTGCATAATAAATTATTTAATGTAATAAACATTTATCCAAAAATATATCTCTTGATATTATAAATAATATATATATTTGTTTAATATATAAATGTGTAAAGAGGGTCATATAGTTATTGTTGTTAGAAATATGAAATAGATTGAATAACCCAAGGAACTTGTTAAGAGAAAATCAAAGTTATATAAAATGGAAAAATATAAGAAAACAAACCAAGACTCTGAGAGATTATGCAATTTCGATGTGACAAAATTGCATTAAGAGTTTCCAAGCTAAAAAGATACAATGCAAAGATGCAAATAAAAGCTAGGTAGTAAGTTTATATGGAACTTAGGAGAGGATGTAGGTGGAAAATCCAACCAACAGGAATCAACCAAAAAAAGTGGATATGGAACACTAGAAGTGGAGGATGCCACCAAAAGTGGAAAGTGGTTCCACCCTTTAAGGAAGGGGACACCACACACTTATCTCCTAGTAATAAACTCACTTTCTTATCCTAATCAAGCTTAGTTAAGTGTAGGGAAAACTTAGGACTAAGGGAAAATAAATTAACCCACTAAGAAAATAAAAACCTACACCAACACCCCCCCTTAAACACAACTTAGGAGGATGTAAAATATGATGGGTCCCAAAAAACGAGGCCATGTTAGGTACCTATGTACATACCTAATTCCCCCCAAGGAAGAAGAATCCCCCCCAACAAATAGAGAGAAAACCCCCAAAATAGAGAGAGAAGAAAAGAAGGACTAAGTACCCCCCCCCCAAGAGGACACCAACCGTACCCCAAGCAAAGCTTGCAAATAAAGGAACTTGCTCTCAATGAAGGTGTAGAGGAGGGGGACTGACTGCTCAGAACCCTAGGTCATAATAGGGTCCAAAACAATTAGCTACCCTAATCTACCTCATGCTAAAGGGTTTGTTTAATATATGTTTGATGTTTTAGGAGGTTGAAAAGGAAGGAAAACTGATCTATCACTATCCTTTTATCAACCCAAGAGTTTAGGAAACGAGGTGAGAAAATTCTCGTGTTTGGATTGTAACCTAGGAAACTCTCGACCAAAGGACTCCAACACAGAAGATAAACGACAACATGATGCACTGGTGTCCCAGTCGGGCATTGTCGTCCATACAAACAAAGAGTACAACTTACAATCTAGACTAACAAAGAATTAATTAACAACTTTATAGGTACATTTTATGCAATAACAGAAAAAACAAAAGAGCTAAACTACTAAGATAATGAGAGGAATACTTTAACTTAAGAAGATGGAAGTTGAAAAGAGAAAAGGTGGTAGAAACTAAAATTATGATTGGTCCAGCCTCCCACAAGCTCCACATGAACGCGATACCTACACACAACAGAACAAGAAAAAATGTTGGGGTTGTTTCGAGGCTTGCCATAGAAAAACCCCCATTTCAGTGTTCCCACCTCCACAGACAACCAAAATAGCCACATATAGAGAAAGTGTGATAAAGAAAGCACTGAAAGGAAGAATACCAAGAAATGCTAACAAAAATATGCTACGTAAATCAAATAGCAATGCTAATAAAAATGGATATCACATCCCCAACAAGATTACCTCAAGCACACGAAGGGAGATACAAGATCACAAGCCTGAAGATGCCAACGTTGCCACAACAACATGAGTGAAAACAACAAAGTGTCATCTTGGTGCTTAAGTAGTGGTGGAAGTGCTATGAAATGGAGTGTGTAGAATGCTAAGAAATGTCAAGTGAGATTGAAGAAGTTCAAGAAGATCTAATGAATGGAGAAGATAGTCTTTTTAGGATGAATAGAAACCCAAAAGAGTCGTTCGAGGTTTTTCAATGGCGCAAGGGCATTATGCTTCATCGCCAATGGAGAACTGTAACGCCTCTACATATTCCAGAGGCATGAATCCTACCAAGATGATATCATGTCATGCAAATGACATCAGACTAGTGTCCTTGACAAAAAAATTCCCCACTGACACTACAAATAACTTCCAAGTGGGTGGAAAGCGAATGTATGAGGTGGAAAATCATCATCGGGTTTTTATTTTTCTAAGGTAAGGGGTGTAAATGGGGAATTTCTAAGGGGTGAAAATTCATTCCATTACATTTTTCCCCCATTTTAGCAAGCATATGTGCTACCAAATGCGAGGTAAAGTAGATTGAAAGAGTTCAAAGGAAGTATTCCTAAACCATCAAGGAAGTAGAGTACAATTTGACCCACCTGAAAGCACAAAAAGAGGAGATGGCTCCAAAAGTCATTGGGCCTGAGGATGGTTGAAAAAACATGCACCTCAAGTCTGCAAACTTACGAAGGAGTGAACAAAAGGCTTTGCAGGAACTTGTTCCTATAGAGTTGAACAAAGAGATCCTATAGGATGTAAGTGATTTATAAGTTCTTGAACTTGTAAAGGAGGTTCCCCTAGGTGCTCAATCTTGAAGGAAGCCAGATATGAGAGGCTCCGCAAAGTTTGATGGGGCCTATTAGCTCTAAAAAATGTAGGTTTGAACCATGAAAGGTTGCCAAGCTTTCACAATGTTTTAGGGTAACAGAACAAGGTTTGAAACAATTAAACCTTCTACTCTTCAGGTGTTGCTAGACCTAGGCGGGTGTACCTTTCTGAATAGTGAAGAATTATCTTATGATTAGCCTTCTGAAATGCTTTGTCCACAATGGCAGATGACAGTGAACAAATGAAATCAAACTTGATAGCAATCTTCTGATCTAAATCCTAAAAATTCTTAATAAACAAATATAAAGAAACTGAATGAATTCAAATGATGAAATTGCATAGACCAGTGCCTTATTGGGTATGCGGAGTCAAATGAAACAGAAGTGGACAACTTATTCTGGCAAAAAACCAAATTGCGTGATATGTTCATAACTTGTATAAACAATGCAAGATTTTGACTATTGAGCTCTTCTTTAATAATCCAGATGAATCTTCTTGATTACTATGATCAATGAAAAGGATTTAATCTCTACTTGAGAGAACCAATTGATTAACCACACAAATACAGCAAATGTGCACAGATAAACCGAAAGTAAACTTGTTTCATCAATTTAAACAACCAGAAAGAATCATCATGGAGACAGCTTCAGCAATACTTTTCAATAAACTCGACACACAATTGATACCAAAACAAAACTGCCACACAACTGAATTTCATTGAAACCACCATTTGATAACATGCACATAGTCTCTGATAAGAGAAAATTATCCTACTGTAGCCATGCCTAATTTATCTATCTATGATCTAAAATCTGATTCCCTTCGATTACAATCGGGATGTATATATATACACCAGCATTAGGAATCAAATCGCTTCAAATTCATGTCAACCCCCGCACCAAATTCGGGCTCCAATCGAGCTAGAAAGAAACGGTATTTTAACATTCACATGTCAGCCAACAACATTTGAAATTCTATTTTATTCACCAACCAATCACCAAGATAGTCCGCAAGTATGCTGAAGGAAAAATAACATCAATCGCCACCTTCCAGTGTTCCCCTGTTCCTTGCATTTGCCATGACCCTGTGACATCGGGGAGATATCATACAGAGAACCTTATGTAATACCGAGAGCACATTTTTGTTATGTTTGCATTCAATCGATATGCTCCTTTGGCGTCATTCATATTCGCTGTAGCTCAACTGGGTCGGTGAGATGTCACGCAGATCATTTTAAGTTTCACCAAGAGCTAAAAATCATTTTGGGTCGCCAAGACAACCTGTCCGTTACACCGAAGTCACAGAATTTTCCTATGTTCCTTTGTTGTAACACTGTGGGATCGAGGAGACCACATACCGAGATCAATATGTTAGGCCGAAAGGCATTCAATATATCCAAGTCACCAGAACATAAGAAATCTCCCACCGAACTGCACATTTTATTCTATCTGCTTCGCTATAGTTCACAGGTATCGGGGGAACCCTATATCGATAGCTTATGTTTCACCGAGAATTCCACATCACCAAAACTTGTCACCATGACCCACGACCTTCCTTGCCAACAAATCCATCAGTCGCTATAACATGCAATCCTCGGCAAGATGTCACATAGAGTGCGTTGTTATATCGAAATCCATCCAAGCCCACACCTGTTTGCCAAGATGAGTCCAACCCTCCACCAAAAGCAAATCATAAGACACCATCGGCAAGACCAAAGAAACTCGCCAGGACACAATGTCGATACCCATAGCCTTCGCCGATAGAACCCGAGTATATGTTGTTCGACAAGACATTTATATCTCACCATGACCTCCACCCGAATATGAAACCTATGCCGATATGTAACTTATATGTCGTCGAAACACAAGATATGTCATGCTGAAAACCACCTGCAGGAAAATCCATTCGCTGTAACAAATAATAAGTCTTTCCGATAGGCAACATAGACTTATGCAAGCAGAAAAGGCACAATGGATCGGGGAGACAATGGTGTTCTCACGCCGATAGGAACCAGGATGTAAAAAATGCATGACTCAATGGATTCAAAGGGAAAAAATGGCAAGATATGAGTGGAATATGCACACGGTAGGACCAAAACTGGAAGTTTATGAGTGTGGACAATCATGTGAATTTATTCAAAAATTTATAGTTCCAACAGTGGCTCCATCTGGGGATGAATGATAGTCAGATCATTGCAAGGATCCAGAATCTTTGGGTGAGCAGACTAGACCAAACACAAAATGAGCAGAATGGAAATGGACCGGAAGGAAGGTGGAATGAATGCAAAATGAATGCAAAATAGAGGTGAACCACCATCCTAAACTACTGTGCATTGAAAAGAATTTTAAAGAGAACAAGTAAGAGTTGTCCATGCACTGGCAACCCTCAATCCTCTGTGTGTTAACTTCTCCTATCTTGAGCTATTACAATCTCATACTTTCCCCTGTCACATACTTGGTTTTGTTTTGAGTTCATTAGATTTCTTTTGAAGACACATATGTAATCCTTCCTATCACTGTTAGTGTAAGTTTTGAGAAAATCACCAAGCTCAGCCTGGACCAATCTCCCAATAGTATTCAGCAGTTTGAATTCTCCATCATCAGATAAAAGTCTGTTATCTTCAACATACAAAATATATGCATATGAAATACAACATTTTATATTATCTCTCTCACTGATATGAATTGTGAAACATTCACCCAGCTGTATTGAAAATTTATCATCAAAGTGCTTCACTTGAGAAACAAAATGTTGTGTTATATCAACACTGTCTGAAACACACAAATCTAAAACCTTTTGCACCTCTCTAGTATCATTATTGGGAATCATCATTAGATCATGACTCATATTTTCAATATCACGCATATGTGGATCAATCAAATCTGGACTTCTATCATCCTTGATATGCAAAAAAATGTCTTCTTCACATGGATTAGAAATTTCAAAATCACATACCTCATTCTGAACAAACACATACTTTTGATCAATACCGAAAGTATCACCATGATTCCAAGAAATACACAGGGAGTCATAAGAATATTTACACCAAGATTTTTCACTGTCAAAACAAAAGTAAGCTGGAGACAAAACTTCAAGATCATCATGTGCACATCCCATGCATTCAAAAGTAAACAAATCTCTATATTTTCATCACTATCATCAAATAGAAATCCAATACCATCAGAGAATGGGAAATCAGAAACATCATCAGTTCAGTTATTTATTCCATCATTTTGCTTGTTTGACATTATTTCCTCCTTTTCATAGAATGGATTTGAAAATATCTGAAACTTACTCATTGACACACCTTGGAAAAAAATCATCTGATCTTCATTTAACTCTTCATCATACAACGAGTTTAAAAAAAATTGGAAATCACTTTCAAATGTACAAACCTCTTCTTCATCAGATGTATCTTCATAACTTTCAATTGCAGCCAGAGGTATTGTATACTTACTATCTGATGATTCATTATCTCCCATTTCCTCTTCATCCAAATCCTCATAAGAAGAAGAAGAATCCCTTGACTGCAGATCAGAATCCTCAGGTTCATAATCAGCATCAGAACAAACACTGCTCTCTCTGGGACAATCTGTTGTGCAAGAGAGATGCCATGCACCTCCATACTCCTCAACCTGATGAAAAGTATCTGAAGCCACATATACTGTGTGATCTTCTTCATTGTTTTCCATCTGCATTCCCCCTTCTTGCATCCTTTGGGCTACAACACAATAATCTGGGGAATGTGGCATATCACAAAAATCACAAAAGTAATTGTTACTTACTATATAGGTTCCCTTTGTCAATGGATCAGGAGCTTCCTTGTTTCCAGGCCTAGCTGTTATAGGTTTGTTGTCCTTCCAGTCTGTATTATAAGGCATGTCATGCAACCTCGTCCTTTTCGTTCCTGTATGTGTTGCTTTGCTGAGAAACCCTAGGAATATCTTTTTTACTGATTATCCCAGCATCCTTCCTATTATTTTCAATTTTTTGTGCCATCTTCTGTGCCTCAGCCAAACTTCTTGGGAATTTATTTCTCACCTCATACCCTATCTTTGGATCAAAAGCATTCAAATAAATACTCGGTGCTACAAAATCTGGCAAATTTGATCTAGGAGGTATCTTATTCTGCAACTTATTGAATCTCTGATTGAAATCATAAATTGTATCACTTTGATCTTTCTGAATGTGCAATAATTCATGAAGAGCATAATCTGGTGCGCCTAGATTCCCAAACTGTTCGAGGAATTGATCTTGAAATCCTTGGAGAGAATCAATAGAGACAGCTGGTAGGCTGTTGAACCAATCCCTAGCATCTTCAACCAGTGATATCATAAATAGCCTCATGCGTGAATCTTCATAGGGCACATCCAAATCTTGGATAAAAGCATCAAAACTTCTTAAATGATCTTCAGCAGTGATTGCATCACACCCTGTAAACTTTGGAACAATACTTCTCCAACTGCCATCCATTGGATAAGGGGATAATGGAATCCCTGCCAAATCAAACTGTTTGATCATTGTTGTATACTAATGAGGGGGGGCACTAGGTGGGCACGGATGCTAGTACATCAGACCATAGTGCTGATATGGCATATACTGCTGACTATGAGGAGCTCCAACATGACCTCCCCAGAACTGAGATCTTCTTTCATTCATGTTTGAATAGCTGCAAAATATTCCTTCAGAGTCGCCACCTACTTTTCCAAAAGTAGGAAAACCATTATTTCTGATCTTCTCCCAATGGAATCACTCTTTCTAAAATTATAACCTTTTCTTCAATGACTCTATATGATGGTTTTCAACTGAATTTTCTGATATCTCCCCAGCAGAGTCACCAATTTGTTAGCTCTCAAAAACGCAGGTTTGAACCATGAAAGGTTGCCAAGCTTTCACAATGTTTTAGGGTAACAGAACAAGGTTTGAAACAATTAAACCTTCTACTCTTCAGGTGCTGCTAGACCTAGGCGGGTGTACCTTTTTGAATAGTGCAGACTTATCTTATGATTAGCATTCTGAAATGCTTTGCCCACAATGGCAGATGATAGTGAACAAATGAAATCAAACTTGATAGCAATCTTCTAATCTAAATCCTAAAAATGCTTAATAAACAGATATAAAGAAACTGAATGAATTCAAATGATGAAATTGCAGAGTCCAGTGCCTTATTGGGTATGCGGAGTCAAACGAAACAGAAGTGGACAACTTATTCTGGCAGAAAACCAAATTGCAGGCATATGATCTGTTCATAACTTGTATAAACAATGCAAGATTATGACTACTGAGCTCTTCTTTAATAATCCAGATGAATCTTCCTGATTACTGTGATCAATGAAAAGGATTTAATCTCTACTTGAGAGAACCAATTGATTAACCACACAAATGCATCAAATGTGCACAGATAAACTAAAAGTAAACTTGTTACATCAATTTAAACAACCAGAAAGAATCAACATGGAGACAGCTACAACAATACTTTTCAATAAACTCGACACAAAATTGATACCAAAACAAAACTGCCACACAGCTGAATTTCATTGAAACCACCATTTGAAAACATGCACATAGTCTCTGATAAGAGAAAATTATCCTACTATAGCCATGCCTAATTTATCTATTTGTGATCTAAAATCTGATGCCCTTCGATTACAATCGGGATGTATATATATACAACAGCATTAGGAATCAAATCGCTTCAAATTCATGTCGGCCCCCGCAACAAATTCGGGCTCCAATCGAGCTGGCAAGCAATGGTATTTTAACATTCACATGTCGGCCAATAGCATTTGAAATTCTGTTTTATTCACCAACCAATCGCTAAGACAGTCCGCAAGTATGCCGAAGGCAAAATAACATCAATCGCCACCTTCCAGTGTTCCCCTATTCCTCGCATTCGCCGTGACCCTGTGACATCGGGGAGATATCATACCGGGTCGATGAGATGTCACGTAGATCATTTTAATTTTCACCGAGAGCTAAAAATCATTTTGGGTCACCAAGACAACCTGTCCGTTACATTGAAGTCACATAATTTGCCTATGTTCCTTCGTTGTAACACTATGGGATCGGGGAGACCACATACCGAGATCAATATGTTAGGCCGAAAGGAATTCAATATATTGAAGTCGCCAGGACATAAGAAATCTCCCACCAAACTACACATTTTATTCTATCTGCTTCGCTATAGTTCACAGGTATCGGGGGAACCCTATATCGATAGCTTATGTTTCACTAAGAAGTCCACATCACCAAAAGTTGTCACCGTGACCCACGACCTTTCTTGCTGATAAATCCATTGGTCCCTATAACATGAAATCCTCGGCGAGATGTCACGTAGAGTGCATTGTTATACCGAAATCCATCCAAGCCCACACCTATTCGCCAAGATGATTCCAACCCTCTGCCGAAAGAAAATCATAAGACACCATTGACAAGACTAGAGAAACTCACCAGGACACAATGCCGATACCCATAGCCTTTGCCGATAGAACCCGAGTATATGCCGTTCGACAAGACATTTATATCTCGCCATGACCTCCACCCGAATATGAAACCTATGCCGATATGTAACTTATTTGTCGTCGAAACACAAGATATGTCATGCCGAAAACCACCTGCAGAAAAATCCATTCGCTGTAACAAATAATAAGTCTTGCCGATAGGAAACATAGACTTATGCAAGCAGAAAAGGCACAATGGATCGGGGAGACAATGGTGTTCTCACACCGATAAGAACCAGGATGTAAAAAATGCATGACTCAATGGATTCAAAGGGGAAAAATGGAAAGATATGAGTGGAATACGCACACGATAGGACCAAAACTGGAAGTTTATGAGTGTGGACAATCATGTGAATTTATTCAGAAATTTACAGTTCCAACAGGGCCTTACAAGTACTCGATCTTGCAAGGTTGATTGAAAAGAAGCTTCATAGGTGCACCTGCAAAGCAACATGTTAATCTGTAGAAAAAACATGTTAGATAACAAAAATCCATGTAGGCAAGCAGGAAGGAAACTAACAATTGAAGGAAAATATTTCAAAGGGGTCCCTTAGGAATCCTTCAAAAGAAAAGGGGTCCACTCAAGAGATGCTCAATTTGAAAGTGATAACATTTTTTAAAAAGAGATAATATTTTTTGCCAATGATTCTAGCATCAACGAATCCTTCTCAAAGATTCCTTTCATCAAGGAATTCGAAAGAAGGAATGCTCCATTGCAAGGGAAAGTCTAGATTCTATCTTACGAATCTATGATGAAAGAAATATTTTTCTAGGGATCCATGTTGAAGAATGCAATTTTTTAATAAAATTAGAGATTTAATGAAGGGATTCGTTGGCCACTAAATACACCTTTTGAAAATCAAAGTAGCATGATAGCCCCCCCTTAGGATGGTGCATGCTAAGCACAAAAGCACATGACATCCTAAGGAGAGAAAAGCAAGAATGAAAGTGATGTTGTGGCTCATGGAACATGATGAGATGTAACCATGGTAATGTTGTCACACATGCGAGGGACAACACATGAGCACCACAACATCACAAAGCAAGAAAAGAAGAGAGAAAGATAAAAAGAAAGGGAAAAAACTAACATGACAAACAAGAGATAGGTGGATATGATATTTTGGGGTTAGAGTTGCTCATAAATATAGATAGATAGATATAATATTATATAAATGAACTATCATCAACCCCTACTATATCAAATCATGTGAAGAAGGGAATGCAAAAACAAAATGAAAATAAAAAATTGGGTCAACATGGAAGGGAGGCCTAAATGTCCCCAACACTTTGCATCATCCCCAATTGTCAAAATTCAAAGCACAACAAAGAGAAGAATGATATGACAAATAGAATAAGTTTTATGAAAAAAAACACTTTTGTATCCAAGCACCTACAAGGGTGACAAGGGTAATGTAGGAACACATAAAACAAGCATGGGGGAACACAATACACACACCATCTAATCTACAGATAAAGAAGAAACACCCCTTAGTCCTCATCAACCAAGAGGTCATCATTCTCCCAATCTAGATCACTGTAAGGGGAGGTGGACGAGCCTGCAAGGTAAGGATAACAAGGGGGTACCCTCTGACTCTCCTATGACAAGAGCCAAGGAAGAAGGCCCCTTGAGGTCTTCTCTAGTCAGTTCCAATGAGGTGAACGTCAACAATCTTGTAAATATCATTGATAGAGTTGAGACATCATCTATAGAGTTGAACATGCACTTTATAGGAGTGTCACATGTCAACTGTGCAAGTGATGAAGGAGGCACCCAAGATCCACTGCTAGCCTAATTGAAAGACTCGGGAGCAATGAAAAATTATAGAGACCTCTGTCACTAGGACGACACAAGCCAACACAAAACCAACCTCTAAAGAAGGCGAACCCTTCTTTTGACCCCCATTGCAAGTGGAGTCATTCTCCATCCTGCGCTTCATCGAAAGATGCGAGATCCCCACAGACAAAGCAGAAGGTGAGGAGGAAGATGAGAAAATCACAAAGGGCATCATTGAGGTATTCAACATGTCCATGGGTTTGGTAAAAGGTGGTATCTTTAGAAGGGACATCAGAAGAGGAGGCTCAACTAAAGGAGCAATAAATACTTGCACCCTTTTGGGGTGAGGATAATTCATGCTCATAGGGGGAGCCGAAAGAAAGATTGAGGTAGAGGAAACTTAAGAAAAAAGTGTGGAAGAGGACACAACGAAAGATTCCAAAGCAGGAGCTGCTAGCTCCTCTTCCTCCTTTTGCAAGGCAGCTTGCTCAATGGCTAGAGCCTTCCTTTAATGCTTACACTCATACACAAGGCAGTTTCTATGGCTTTGGGAGCTAGAGGCTGCAACCTGGGGAGGAACAAAAGGATCCTTTTCAGTCATCAAAATATCCATCATAGCCATTTCCAACGTAGGGAGTGACTCCTGGATAAGAACATGAGGAAGAGATGGAGGAGTAGATATAACAATAGACGAGGGAGAAAACTTGAATGCCTCAGCGGCGGGCCTCTTCCCATTCACTAACTTAAAGGTAGGAGTAGTAGAAGGCCGAGACATAAGAGTGGCTCCATGGGGACCCTTACCCTTACCATACAAGATGAGCTGAGGCATCGTGGGTAAGATAGGAAGGTCATACACTTGACACTTGGCCTTCTACCAAGTGGGTACCATTAGACTCCCTAAGAGATGCATAGGGGTGGAAGTTGATGATGTCATAATAGGGAAAGATGCAGAGGCAAGTGGAACTGTAGAGGAGGAAGAAGAAGCATCCTAAGTGAACTTTTGCTCCTCCATTTTTTGAGCAGTAGAGGTAGCCTTATGTTGCACTATCATGGAGGATTTAACTAAAATGGTATAGGGAGGAGGGTAGGTCAATTTTGGTGCTATTCCCCTATTCTTATATTTCACATAAGTTTGATACAAGTCTATCCTGGGAGGGAGTGAACCAACAGGAGCAAGCCAAAAGTGATCAAGTGAGTAGCCTCCACGCACCACCATTGGTTTGTAACCAGTGTCATGGACTACATGAGTAGAACCCTCATGAGAGAACTTCAAGAACTTATGGATCACTGAGGGGATTGCGTTCATGGAAACTAGCAAGGGAATGCCTAGTTTCACTCTAAACAACTCAAACCTCAAGATGATATCAAAGAGGGCATTCACAGTCCTAGGCCCAACAAGGACTGACAAGGTGATAGAACTGATGGGAGGAATGGAAAGCCCATCATATGTACGCATAGTTCTTTTAGACTCATTATATCCATCCTTATGTAAAAAATTTATCAACATGATCTCCCCTATAATAACATTGACCTGACACATGGGGTCAACAAAAACACCAATTACAGTGTTCCCATTGATACATGTGGGAATGTACAAAGGGGATGGTTCTCTATTAGCATTCATCAGTAAATCTTGTGAGGTAAATTTTATATCAAGAGACACACTCACAGGTTGCACAAATGGGATGGGTAGATGTGAAGCCATCTTTTCATACACTAGAAAGGACTTTCATAGAAGCCTCGAAGGGTTTCACAATTAGGTAGTGACCTATTCAAAGTTTTGTCCTGCAATGCTTAGGGAATCTTCTTAGCTACGCTACTAGAGGTCATAGGTTAGGTTGCAAGGCTAGGCACTCTACAACACACACACCCACAACACTCTTAGAATACAAGATAAGAGTCTTTCAACACTACCAAATGGAACTAGAACAATTCACACGAGGTTCACCAAAATGTAGAGGGGGACCAACTGCTCAAGACCCCAGGTCACGAGAGGGTCTAAAAAAATCAACTACCCTGATCTACCTCATGCTAAAGGGTTTGTTTAATATAGGTTTGATATTTAGGAGGGTGAAAAGGAAGGACAACTGATTTGTAACTATCCTTTTATCAACCTAAGAGTTAGGAAACTAGGTGAGCAAATTCCCAAGTCTGGACTGTAACCTAGGAAACTCTTGGCCAAAGGATTCCAAGACAAAAGATAGATGACAATGTGGCATGCTAGCATCCCATTCAAGTGTTGGAGTCTGTACAGATAGAGAGTACAACTTATAGTCTAGACTAACAGAGAATTAACTAACAACTTGATATGTATAGTTTATACAATAACAAAAAGCACAAAAGAGCTAAACTACTAAGATAACAAGAGAAATGCTTTAACTTAAGAAGATGGAAGTTGACAAAAGAAAAGGTGGTAGAAACTAAACTTACAATTGGTCTAGCCTCCCACAAGCTCCACACAAATGCTATACCTACACACAATAGGATAGGGAAATTTTTTGGGGCTATTCAGGGCTTGCTATAGTCAAACCCCTATTTCGGTGTTCTTACCTCCACAGACAACCAAAATAGCCACAAATAGAGAAAGTGTGATAAATAAAGAACTGGAAGGAATAATACCAAGAAATTCTAACAACAATATTCTACGTAAATCAAATAACGATGCTAAGCAAAATAGATATCACCTCCCCAACAAGATGCCCTTGAGCACGTGAAGGGAGATGGAAGCTCACAAGCCTAAAGATGCCAATGTTATCGCAACAATGTGAGTGAAACCAAAAAAGTGTCATCTTGGAGCTTTAGTAATGGTGGAAGTTCTATGAAATGGAGTATGTAGAATGATAATAAATGTCAAGTGAGATTGAAGAAGTTCAAGAAGATCCAAAAAATGGAGAAGATAGTCTCTTTAGGATCAATAGAAGCCCAAAAGAGCCATTCAAGGTTAGTCAAGGGTGTAGGGGTGTTATAATTCATCACCAATGGAGAAGCGTAATGCCTCTATAGATTATAGAGGTGGGAATCCTATCAATATGGTAGTGTGCTACGTAGATGTTTGTGTCATTCTAGCATCCCTGACAAAAATTCCCCCACCGACACTATAGACAATCACCAAGTGGGTGGAAAGCGAATGGATGGGGTGGAAAAGCATCATTGGGTTTAAATTTTCTAAGGTAAGGGGTGTAAATGGGGAATTTGCAAGGGGTGCAAATTCACTCCATTACAGAAGGGTTTGGTGAAATTTTTTGTAGTTTGATCTAATGTTGGACAGTACATGAGATCAATGATGTCACCATGAATTGGCTCCCGAATGTAGTGCATGTGGATCTCGATGTGTTTGATCTATTGATGATGGACCAAATTGTGAGATATTTGAATCACACTTTGGTTCTCATAATAGATTATTGTTGGCTTTCGATAGGAAATACCAAACTCAGTGAGAATGTTCTGAAGTCAGATGGCCTTAGTAGTAGCATTAAGTGCTCCTCGATACTCGACCTCTATAAATGAAAGAGCAATAGAAGACTACTTCTTGCTTGACCAACAAATTAGACCAAAACCATGGGAGAAGCAATACCCTAAAGTAGACTTGTGATCCTGAGAATCTCTTGATCAATTTGAATATGTGTGTCCCACCACGTCAAAATCCATCCTCACTGTATAATAAATCCCATTGATATAGTGAAGAATTTTCTTAAATCCTTTCCATTGTAGCTCATGTGGCTCGTACATGAATCAAGAGACCATGCCTATTGCATATGAAATGTCAAGCCTCATATGAGTTAGATAGATGAGACTAACAACAATATGTCAATACAAAGTGCCATCAAACAATGGTGAAGAATACTTAGCCTATAGTTTGACCCTTGACAAGAATGGAGTCAGTGTAGGCTTACAATCAACCATATGAAACCTATGGAGAATTTCAAGTGCATACTTAGATTGTGCAAGAGTGATACCTAAGGAAGAATGAGTAATATCAATCCCCAAGAAGTAATGCAACAAGCCCAAGTCTGACATCAAAAGATAATCATGAAGGGTGGTTTTCACTACCCAAATGGTGGATGAGTGACTCGCTATGATCAACAAGTCAACGACGTAGAAAACCGAGAAGGTGTGAGTATCATCCTACTAGAATATGTAGACATTAGGATCATAATGGCATCGAGTGAACCCAACTATCAAAAGGAAGGAGACCATTTTGGCATACCAAGCATGAGGGGCCTATTTGATGCCATAGAGAGACTTCTAAAGATGACACACAAGTGAAGAATCCTAAATGAACCCATGTGGTTGCTCCATGTATATCTCCACCTGAAGATCACCATGAGTAAAATTACTCTTCACATCCATCTGATGAACATCCAATTTATGTGTTGTAGCTATAGCAAGAACAAGTCAAATTGAATTCATTTTGGAAACTGGTGCAAAAGTATTAGAGTAGTCAATTCCTAGAACTTGGGAAAATCCTTTGGAAACTAAGCAAGCCTTATGCTTCTCAACCGATCCATCTATTGCATATTTTGTTTAATAGACCCACTTGCATCGAATAACTTTCCTTCCCTTAGGAAGTGGGACATGATCTCAAGAGTGGTTCCTCTCTAAGGAATTTAACTCTTCCTGTGTAGCTGCATCCTACTCAGGGACACCAAAAGCTTCCCAAAAATTATGTGGATCAGAAGCTAAAGAAAGGAAGACATGTGGAGCATCTTGAAACTATGATATTATTCTCCTATGATTTGAAGGATACCCTACCCAATCACCTGCTAACTATAATGTTTGACAGGCCCAAAGAGGCCCTAATATTGGAGGAGGAGAATCTAGAGGAGAGTCATAATCCTCTAAAGATGAATTGTGTGCATCCTCATGATCACTATCATCATCTGAAGTGGAGGAAGAAGACTCCTCATCATGATCTGAAATATTATGAACCTCTAAAGAAATATCATCATGATACAAGGACTTCAAATTGATGGTGGTAGGAGAAGTGTCAAGAGAAGGACTGGAAGAACTCTCCTCAAATTTAACACTCCTCTCAATGATCAACTCATGTGTGGTAGGATGAAGAATCCTGTAGCCTTTGACATTATCTGGGAAACCAAAAAATATGAAAGGCTTGCTCTTTGGATCCATAACCTTTTGTTTCTCTAATAGAATGTGGGCCCATGCACTAGAGATAAACACTCGAAAGTGCTTGACTAATAGTTTTCGATTGGTCCAAGCCTGAAAGGGTGTCACCCCCTTCACAGCTTTGTGGGGAACACGGTTCGGGATATGACACACATAGTTAATGGCTTCTTCCCAAAAAGGTGGTGTCAAAAACCTGGAGTGAATCATACAACTAGCCATCTCTTTCAAGGACTAATTCTTTCATTCAACAACTCCATTATGTTGAGGATTGTAGGGTACTATATGCTACAAATCTATACCCTCTAAAGCATAATACTACACAAAACTGTGGTTGACATATTCCCCTCATTATATGTACGTAGAAATTTGATAGATTTTCCAATTTGTTTCTCTACAAAATCCTTATACTCCAAGAATGAATCAAAGACTTCAAACTTTTGTTTGAGAAAGTACACAATGGTGTACCTAGAGAAATCATCAATACATGTCAAAACATATCAGGATCTACTAAAAGATGGTTGTGGAGATGGTCCTGCCAAATCACTATGTACCAAATCCAAAAGATTTGAGGCTCACCAAGCTTTTCCTTTGTCCAAGTTCTCTTCAAGATGCTTGCCAAGAATGTAACCGTGACAAACACCTTTAGAAAAGAAAACTATATGCAATCCTGTAACCATGTCCTATTTTTTGAGCTATGAAAAGAAATGGTAGTTCAAGTGGCCAAACCGCTAATGCCACAAATTACTCACATCATCTGAATGAGTGAGTAGAACATTTGAAGAAGGATCGGGAATAAAGTGATAGAATAAATAAAGTTGAGATTGATGATCTGCTCTCCCAAATACAACTATAGAATTATTCTGCATCTCATGAATCACCATTGAATTAGGAGTAAACTCAAATCTCTTACCTATACTTGTGTGAGTGATTTGATAGATATATAGGAGATTAGTTGATATTAAGGGAACACAAAGAACATCCTGAAATGTGCTATCCCCCATATCAATAGACCCTCTCTCACACACCTCAAGTGGAGTGCCATCACCCATCAAAATGGAAGGCATAGTACATGTCTCTATAGATTCAAGTTAATGTTTAGCTAAATCCATGTCATGTGAGTCACCTGAATCAAGAACCCATGTGGATGGTGGAGAAGCAACTGCTACAAGGGTCTTTCCCTTTCCTTTCCCCTTGTTGTTGTCTTTGGCCTTGTGAGAACCCTCTTCTGAACTCTGTTTGATGAAATCAGGAACACTGAGATTATTCCTCTCAAGAATATGTTTCAAATGATCAACTTGTTTCTTCAAATATTTGTTATCATCATGACCAAGTTTCTTACAATAGACACATTTGACCCTCTCTTTCTTAGGCTTTTCACAGGTTTTGAAGATGAGGTATCATTACTTTCTTTTGGAGTAGCTGATTTCTTATTTTTCTTCTCTTTTTTATTCATTTGTTTCTTATCCTTATTACCACTTTGTCCTCTTTGTTCATTTATGCCAAAATTTATAGCCAAGGAATGTGACTTAGAAGACTTAAGAGTGCCCATCTAAATTATCTTATCCTGCTCCTATGTGAGAAGTAGAAAAATCATCCAAAGATGGAATTTTAAATTGAGACCCAAGTGCATCCTTAGTAGCATAGAAGGTAGAAACAAAAACTAAATATTCAAAACTTCTAGCTTTGAGAGAATACTTAGAATCAATTATTCATCTTTCTTATCAATTCCACATTGTTGCAGTTTTAGCCTTAGTGATTTCATTTTGGTGAAGAAATCTTGAATTATGTTAAAATTACCTGGATTTAAACCGATTAGTTCATTCTCCAACATATGACCCCTCATAGAATCTTGTGCACCAGAAAGAGATTCTATCTTTTTCCATATTTCATTTGGAGTATTCAAAGATTCAATATGTAAGAGTAAATCAAGAGATACATACACACACAATTCTCCATATGGTTTAAATCACATTTGTTAAACCACTCAAGCTTATCTTCATCTTTAGCTAGTTCAGTTTCTAGTCCCATTACTATTCTATGCAAGCCAAGTCTTCTTAAGTGAATATCTATTTTTGATTTCCACTCAAAATAGTTGTATGTAGCTAGAGTAGGAACTATTGTTGATGCCATGATGAAGAAATGAAAAAGGAAATGAAGAAAGAAAGTGAACACAAGAACACCAAGAACACCCCCACCCTTTTCACTAGTATCAAAGATCACCCACCCCCCCAAAAAATATTTATAATTTAGTGCATTTACAAATCCTTCTCCAAGATACAATGCTCAATAGGCTCAAAATAGTCAAACTTAAATTTTTTGATACAAAATGAATCTAAGAAAAAATCTAGAAAAATTATCCTTATAGTTGTGTAGATCTCTCCAAGATCTTAACAATGCCTACTTGTTTCCAAAAAACGGAGCATCGGGACAAAAGTTATGACCTTTTGAAGAAATTTGCACCAAACAACCCTCAACCTACAATATCTGGCAGAAAATGGAAAAAATTATTTTTTAGTACATCTGTGGATGGAAAGTACTCGTCTCTAGCTTTCCGATGATATCTTGTTTGCAGAAAACAAA
Organism: Sequoia sempervirens; assembly: GCA_007258455.2. Taxonomy (NCBI): domain Eukaryota; kingdom Viridiplantae; phylum Streptophyta; class Pinopsida; order Cupressales; family Cupressaceae; genus Sequoia; species Sequoia sempervirens. The sequence continues at coordinate 50,222,059 of VDFB02047230.1, forward strand.
CACCATGGCGAAAAGTTATGATTTTTTTTTTAAATGGCTAAATTTAGCCTGCAATGATGACCCTCTCAGCAAAAGAAAAATTTTCCAAAAATAAAATTCATCTAAATTAGAAAAATTTTATATGAGAATGGGGGTTTTGGGCCTTTTGAATTCAATGGAAAGGTCTGTTTGGGAAAAAAATGTTTCAATAAAACATTGTTCGCCATATTTAAGCTCCTAACCCCCATTTGCAACTAAGTCAAATGATCTCCAATTTGGATGAAATAAAAGCCAATCTTGACATTCTTGAGCCTTTTGAACACATTGGAATAATCAAGAGTGCTTCTAGTATAACCAAAAATGTTGCAATCACCCAGATCTCACAAAACACATATGCAATATGAAGAGGTTATTAGATCTTTGCAAATCCTTTTTGATTCTCCAGATTGTTCAAAACACAAGAGAAGAGCATATGAGAATTTACAAGATCTTTACAAGAAACTCAATCTCTCAATTAGGAATCTATGAACTTAGATTTCTCAAAACAAAATCTCTGATACCATGTTAGAAATTTGAAATAGATTGAATAACCCAAGGAAATTTTTAAGAGAAAATCCAAGTTACATAAATTGGAAAATTATAAGAATGTAAACCAAGACTCTAAGAGATTATGCAATGTTGATGTGACAAAATTACATTAAGAGTTTCCAAGTTGAAAAGATACAATGCAAAGATGCAAATAAAAGCTAGGTAGTGAGTTTATATAGAACTTAGGAGAGGTAGGTGACAAATCCAACCAATAGGAATCAACCACAAAAAGTGGAGATGGACCACCAAAAGTGGAAAGTGGTTCCACCCTTTAAGGAAGGGGACACCACACACTTATTTCCTAGTAATAAACTCACTTTATTATCCTAAGAAAGCTTAATTAAGTGTAAGAAAAACCTAGGATTAAGGGAAAATAAATTAACTTGTTGACATTTCATGCCCCCCTTTGATGTCCAATCATTGATAACCAATCTGGGAGATCCCCTATGGGCCATCTTGCATGTTTTCTACTTGAAGTTTACTAAATTTTGGTTGTCCCAAATTTTTGAGTTTTTGAGCTGTCACTTACTTTCTTACCTTGCATGCTTTCTCCTTCTTCTCTTCCTCCCCTTTTTTCTTCTAAGTGTTTCCGGTGTTGGCCTTTGGCCTTACCCTTTACCCCATACCAATCTCTCTCCTCTTCCATTTTCATCTTTCTCCTACCGTGTTTCGACCTTCGGCCTTCAATCTTCCCTCTTATTGCTTTCATTTCACAAGGCATAAGCCTTCCTCCTGACCTCTGACCTACGACGATCCGATCTCCAAAGTCTCATCTTCTTCGACCTTCTCCTTCCATTCTTCTTCTAAACGATGCCTTGATTCCAAAATTTGGTTGTTTCAAGTTTTCACATGTCGACCTTCGGCCTTCTCCTTTACCTCTTACCTTTCTTCAGTAGCAGGGGACTCATCTCCCTGACCTTGATGTTCAATGAAGGTTCTTTTCGGTGGTCACAGTTTCCTCCTCTCTTCTTCCTTTTGTACATGGTAAGTTGCAGGACTGACGCCCGACCTCTAACAGCCTGAGGCCCAATATCTGAAAGCTCCTTGTTGAAGAGAAAGATGAATATCAAAGGGAGCCATTTTGCAGTCCCTTCGACATTCCAATGGACAACAAGATCTCTTCATCAGAGGGACAAATGGATATAATCGGGACCTAGATGATGGTCCCTTTGACATTTCGAAGGTGATATATCAAGGAGAGAATGCAATATCAACATGACCTATTTTTTGGTCCCTTCGACATTCTGAAAAATGCTTTTTTAGGGATCTGGGCCATTTAATTCATTCTTGTAAAGGCGTTATTTTGGGCTCGAGGCCTCGACCTTCTTGTGTTTTGGTGTGTTTTTTTTGGGTGATGCCATTAATATGCAACCACTCTCCAGTGCCCAGATTTGATTCCTAGAATTCAAGGATGACATTAAATACATTCTCTAACTTTTGTAGGTGGATTGTATGGGCGCCCATGCTCATTGATTGTTGATTGTTGACTTTCCTGACTGATCCATGCCCTAGTCACGATTTTCATGGGATGGCTCAGATCTTTCACACAAAGACTTCATTGGTAACCCTAGTTAGGGTTAGGGCTCAGTTTATTCTTCTAAGTTATGCCTAAACTATAAAGGCAAGAAATGTATTCATTTCAAGGGTTCTTCCTCTAGCTCCTTTGAGGTTTTTCTTTTGTATGTCTATATTTTACACTCTTCCATTGTAAAGATTGGCTTATGCCTTTTCATTAATGAATTTTATTACTATTTTTGGTTCTCTCCTCTTTTATATATGAGTAATATTTCATTACCTTCATGTTTAAGTGTTTGTTTGTATTTTATGTATACGTGTTTGAGTTAAATTGTTTTCAATTGCTATGTTGAGAAATTCTCCTTCCTTCCAATGCTTTGTCAAACCCTAACCTCCATGTTTACCTTTGAAATCAACCAAATATAGAGCTATGCGAGTCCTTTGGTCCCCTTCTTTTCTGTACTAAGCAAACTTTTCTAGGATGAAATAACCTTTTATCTTGGTGTACCACCTCCATTTCCCTTTCATCTTGTCCTTCTCCCACTTTTCCACTATCAACTATTAGAGTAGGTTAGTGGTAGGTTTTCATGTGTTGGGCTGGACTAGCACATTGCACTGGGATTGAAAAAGGAAGTCGACATTCTCTAGAGATTTGACCTCATACATGCAAAGATCCCACACCTTGAGGTCATTTCCATTGTGTCATTGGAATGCTGAGCTTCATGCTTAGTAGGGTGCAATTTCATTTGAATATTTTTTTGGCATGCTCGATGAGACTACTTCTTTCCATTGAATAATTTGGTGTTTTCGTCAACACATTTTTCCTTTTGAGGCATATCTTCAAACACCATGGCGACTCCATTCAAAATCAACTAGTTCAAGCAACCTAGTTTCATTTCATGCCATTGAAGAAGTGGTGCCTTCTTCAATGTTTCAGCCTTTGGAGGCATTCTTCAAGCATTTGGTGACTTTGCAACTCTTTGGGTGACTCTTTGGTATGTACCCAAAATCTTTGGTTGGGCAGTCCTTTATTTTCCTTTCAAAATTTCAAAGCATTTTCCATGCATAAAAATTCCATATTACAATGGAAACCATATGTACACTCCACCATTTCATGACAATGTCAACTTTGCACATCCCAATCAACCATATCAGGCTGGTTATACCTCCCATTTCATTCCATATAACCTTACTATTGTGGGTTTCAACCTTCTCAAAATCCATGTACCACCCACCCTACCCCTCTCAGTCTTCTTGGATGCCTACATATTCTTATCAACAACCCCAAGAGACTCATCATTTTCAAAATCAACTTTGTATCTCTCCTACTCAACCCCAAAATTTTGATAATTTAAGTGCAAGTGAAATGACAAGAATTTTGCTTGATTTCAATAGACAAATTGATGAGCTTAAGAGACAACAAGAGTTTGACCTAAAATAGGAAGAGTGGGCTAACCAAGCCTACCAAGAGCAGTAGTGTTGTTTCCCAAAACATGATGAGTTTTTCCATCAAGCTCATTATCTGCAACAACAAAATTTAGATGATCAATGGAGGTATGAGCAGTAGATGGAGGCACAAAGAAATAAAAAAGAGGAGTATACAACTAGACAAGATGTTGCTGCTAAGAAAGAGCAACTCATACTTGCCCTTTCTCTAGCACAAATGCTCGAGACTTAGGTAGCTCCTTGTGTGCCTAATTTCAAACAAGCACCTCCTTTTGTTCCAAAACAACCTCCTAAGGAGGAGGTAAGAAAACATAAGTTTTTAAGTTTCAAGAACCCTAGCAAGCCTCTTGAAACTTCTATTAGCCATCCTTTTCTTCCAGAACAACCTATTGTGCAAGAGGTATGCAAGCACAAAAAAATTAGTCTCAAGAATCCTAATCAACCCCTTGAAACTCCAATACAACCTCTTGTGCCATCAAGTGGATCTTCTATGTTGGAGATCCTAAGTTTTGTAAGCCTCCATTCCTCACAAGAATGTATCATTGAGGAGGTTTCTATTGAGGAGCATTCATGTGCTCAAAACACTGAGTGCCATGATCTGTTGCAAGAAAAAATTGAAGATGAAATAGTGTTGCAACAGCAAGACACTAAGTAGGAAAATAAAATTGAAACAGTAGAGGAATCGGTCCTCTCTTTTGATGTCCTTCCTTATTTTTTTGAAGATGAAGAGGAAAGATCACATATAATTACATCAGTAGAAGCCTTTGAGCAGCTTGGTTTGGGCTTGATGGATGAAGATAACTCCATGGTTTTGGAGCAACAACAACAAACATGTTTATCCCTTGCTATGGTGGATGAAGATCCCCAATCTATTGAGGTCTACAGTTTTGAGGTGGAAGACCTCTTTTGGGATGTTATAGAAACCGTTTGTTTAGGTTTAAATGTCAAATCACCACCCCTAGAAGAGGAGATTTGTGGGCAGCAACATAAGAGTGAGGAAATAATAGAGGACGTGGAAACCATTACATGCCAAGAGTCTTATTTTGTTGTGGCTTGTTGCCAAGAAGAGGTCAAAATAGAGAGACAACTTGAAGAATTTAGCTCTGAAGTGTCTCACAAATCTGAGGTATGTGTTGATGGAGTGTGCATCAATACAAGTAATTATGAGGTTTTTTGGTTTTATGCTGCCCCTAAATGTAGCAATGTTGAATATGATGTCTTCATTCAAAATGAAGATGTGACCTTTAGCATTAGGGATAATGTGACTAAGTTAGAGTGCTTCACATGGAACTAACACACTGAAAAATCCACCATTAAGCAGCCACACATTTGTTTGGAGAGTGATGCTCCTACTATTCGGTTTTATTGTATGCTTGAGCTTCAAAGCTTTTCTTTTGAGATGCATGAAGAAGAGATTCCTTGTGTAGATCAAAAATAAGATTTGACATATTTTGCATCACCATGTGAGCTGGAAGCTTTTTTTTGTTTTAATTCATGCAATGAGGAGGTCAATGATGATGGCATTAGCCCATCCTTTTGTGAGGTGAGTTCTCTTCCCTCTACAAAAGGTTCATTCTTGGATGTTGACTTTCCTTCAAAGTGTTTCACCCCTGTTGTTGTATGTTCACCTAAGGTACAAGTGTTAGATGAGTCTGACACTTGCATCATATGGTTCCCCTACAATGGAAAAGTTTACAATGAAGTGATCCTTCACCTCACAGGTATTTTGTGCAATTACATGCATGTTGGTAGCAGTTTTCAATGGTTGCAGCTAGGTGAGGTCTGCAACTATGGTTTGATGGATATTAGCTCCTTCAAAAGGTTCATCTTTCATAGAGACAAGCTTCCATTCTTTTCTTTCTAGTAGTTTGTGTATATATTGTAAATATTTTCTTTCCATGAAGTGTGTTTGCACACCCTACATTCTTCTTAAGGGAATGTATGCTCTTAGCTTTCATGATTTTTTCCAAGTGTAGGCCTGCAAATGTTTTTTTTTCTCTTGGGAGACCTAATTTTTTAAATTCCCTTCACGACTCCGTGCCCAATGGACCGATAAGGCCTTTGGATCCCATGATTAGTAGATAATCATCCTATAGAAGTTGCCATAAATTTTTAAATTTCATGCCCCCTTTGATGTCCCATCATTGATAACCGATCTGAGAGAACCCCCATGGGCCATCTTGCATGTTTTCTCCTTGAAGTTTACTAAATTTTGGCTAGGTCCCAAATTTTTGGTTTTTTGGGCTATCACTTACTTGCTTACCTTCCATGCTTTCTCCATCGCCCTTTCTCCTTCTTCTCTTCCTCCCCTTTTATCTTCTAAGTGTTTCAGGTGTCGACCTTTGGTCTTACCCTTTACCCCATACCAATCTCTCTCCTCTTCCATTTTCGCCTTTCTCCTACCGTGTTTTGGCCTTCAACCTTTGATCTTCCCTCTCACCACTTTCATTACGCAAGGCATAAGCCTTCCTCCTGACCTCTGACCTATGACAATACAAGGTCCAACCTCTAGAGTCTCATCTTCTTTAACCTTCTCCTTCCATTTTTGTTCTCACTGATGCCTTGATTCCAAAATTCAGCTAAGTGTCAAGTTTTCACATGTCGGCCTTCAGCCTTCTCCTTTACCTCTTACCTTTCTTTGGTAAAAGGTGACTCATCTCCCTGACCCTCAATGTTTGATGAAGGTTCTTTTTTGGTGGTCTTGGTTTCCTCCTCTCTTCTTCCTTTGGTACATGGTAAGTTGCATGACTAACGCCTAACCACTAATAGCCTAAGGCTTGATCTCTAAAAGCTCCTTGTTGAAGAGAAAGATGAATATCAGAGTGAGTTGTTTTGCAGTTCCTTTGACACTCCAATTGACTTCAAGATCTCTTCTTTGGAGGGGTAGAAAAATATTGGAAGGACCTAGATGATGGTCCCTTCGACATTCCAAAGGTGATGTATTGAGGAGAGAATGCAATATCGGCAGGACCTGTTTTGTGGTCCCTTCGACATTCCAAAAAATGCTTTTTCAGGGGTCTAGTCCATTGAATTCATTCTTACAAAGGAATTCTTTCGGGCCCGATGCCCCAACCTTCCTACATTTTGGAATGTTTTTTCTGGGAAAAACCATTAATACACAACCACTCTCCAATGCCCAAATTTTCTTCCTGGACTTCAAGTACGACATTAAATACATTCTCTAACTTTTGTAGGTAGATTATATGGGAACCCATGCTCATTGATTGCTAATTGTTGACTTTCCTAACTGATCCATGCTCTAGTCATGATTTTCACGGGATGGCTCAGATCTTTCATGCACATACTTATTGCTAACCCTAGTTAGGGTTAAGGCTTGGTTTGTTCTTCTAAGCTATGCCTGATCTATAAAGGCAAAAAATGTATTCATTTCAAGGGTTCTTCATCTGGATCCTCTGAGGTTTTTCTTTTGTAGACTTGTATTTTACACTCTTCCATTGTAAAGATTGGCTTATGCCTTTGCATTAATTAAGCTGATAATTGTTGTTGCTTCTCTCCTCTTTTATGTATGAGTAATATTTCATTACCTTCATGTCTGAGTGTTTTTTTGCATTTTATGTATACATGTTTGAGTTAAATTATTTGCAATTGTTGTGTTGAGAAATTCTCCTTCCTTCCAGTGCTTTGTCAAACCCTAACCTCCATGTTTACCTCTGAAATCAACCAAATAGAGAGTTGTGTGAGTCCTTTGGTCCCATTCTTTGATGTACTGAGCAATCTTGGCCAAGAAGAAACAACCTTCTATCTTGGTGTACCACCTCCATTTCCCTTTCATGTTCTCCTTCTCCCCCTTTTCCCCTGTCAACTATTAAAGTAGGTTATTGGTAGGTTTTCATGTATTGGGCTGGACCAACACATTGCATTGGGATTGAAAAAGGAATCTGGCCTTCTCCAGAGATTTGACCTCATACACGCAAAGGTCCTACACCTTAAGGTTGTTTCCATTGTGTCATTGGATTGCTAAGCTTCGTGCTCAGCAGGGTGTAATTTCACGTGACAACATAACCCACTAGGAAAATAAAAACCCACAACAAAAATTGCATGGGGTAGTGTACATATACTTCAACCTCTTATGTATACACTCATTAAGTCCTCTAAAATGAATCTACACCTTACATTATTTGGTTATTTGAGTTCAATTAGTGAATGCCATTTAATATTGATATTATTATGGGTATTTTAAATTATAACCCTTTTTAATAATTTTATGATGAATTAGCATTCAAAAACAAACTCTCTCTCAAAAATTCAAACTTTTAAAACACATAATTCCAACAAAAAGAATGAAAAAGCAACCCTTTATTTCTTGTTGCACAATACATCAATAAATTTGAAAATGGATCAATCTTGAAGATGAAGGCTAAGAAAAGGAACCGCAATCAAATCCCAATGCAAACTCTATCTCAAATCATTTTTAACATCAACATAAAAACCCCTCTTTCATGAAGAAAACAATTACACATAAATCCAACTATTGGAGGTAATTCTAATTTTGACTATCAAAATTAGCAACACATGTGAAAATCTTAATACTCAAAGTTCCTTCAACACATGAAATTGCAACCAAATTAAAAAGATAACGTATGCATCCCTCTAGGATGATGAAGAACATTGAAAATCAGACTCATAGGTCTGCTACAGCCAATTAAATCATTCACAAATCAACTCTCATCCATCTCCCTTCTTGCACATTCATTCTACTTCACTTGTAACCTTCTTTTGGAAAATCAATTAAAGATTAAAACATACTCTCCCAAAGTTATTTGCTACTAATTGAAACATCCAACCTGCAACAACAAAGTCTGAAACCTCTTCCCATGAAGAGCCACACCCAAACCTTCAAGGCCCCAAAATCTGGAACAAAAACAAAACAAATAAAACCAAGAAATAAAAATTACCTCCAACCACAAACTCTAGCATTTGGGAAACCTCCAACTCCATCCCAATTGCTACAATTTTATTTGCTTTTTTGTGCTTTTTGTTGGAATTCATTTTATTTGGAATTCTGCTTTTTGTTGCTTTTTTGTGCTTTTATTTGCAATTCATTTTACTCTTTGATTTCTACACTTTATTTTTGCTTCTCATCCCCCGCTTCAATCTCACCATCTTCTTTCATGCTATCCTCAAAGCATACAGTTGCAATATTTTCTCCATCTTGTTCACCTGCATACACAACTATGATAAAATTATTGTCTTTCCTCTTTTGAATTTTTCCAAACACTTTCCACACACTCTCAATCTTTAACCTCTAAAGTATAGACTGCCTCACATTCGACGATTTTTCTGCACACCACACACACTCCACCCCCAAGTCCTAGTGAAAACTGCCTCCAATTGGTGCTTCTACTTGCACACTCATGAACACTAGCTATGATACCACTGATGAAGTATCATTCACAAACAAACTCTCTCTCAAAACTTCAAACTTTTAAAACACATAATTCCAACAAAAAGCACAAAAAAACAACCTTTTATTTCTTGTTGTATAATACATGAATAAATCTGAAAATGGATCAATCCTGAAGATGAAGGATAAGACAAGCAACCACAATCAAATCCCAGTGAAAATTCTATCTCAAATAATTTTTAACATCAACATCAAAACCCCTCTTTCATGAAGAAAACAATTACACATAAATCCAACTATAGGAGGTAATTTTGATTTTAACTATCAAAATCAGCAACACACATATGAAAATTTCAATACTCAAAGTTCATACAATACATGAAATTGCAACCAAATTAAAAAGATAACATATTCAGCCCTCTAAGATGATGAAGAACATTAAAAATAAAACTCATAGGCCTGCTGCAACCAATTAAATCATTCACAAATCAGCTTTCATCCATCTCTCGTCTTGCACATTCATTTTGCTTCACCTGCAACCTTCTTCTGGAAAATCAATTCTAGATTGAAACAGAACTCTCCCAAAGTTATTTGCTACTAATTGACACCTCCAACCTGCAACAATAAAGTTCAAAACCTCTTCCCATGAAGAGCCACACCCAAACCTTCAAGGCCCCAAAATCTGGAACAAAAATCAAACAAACAAAACCAAGAAATAAAAATTGCCTCCAACCTCAAACTCCAACATTTGGGAAACCTCCAACTCCACCCCCTTTTGTAAAATTCATTAATTCACATTAGCTCCACATTTTTGACTCCCAATGCATGTTTTCTCCACCTCCATGAAGGCAGGCCTCCACCAACCGACACCATTACTCACCCATTTCACCAAATTTTGAATTTCAAATCCAAATTGCCAATCAAATACCTCTGGGGAATCCCATTCCTTCTTGTAACATCATGGAATATTAAATAAAATATAAAATTCATAACTCCCAATAATCCCATGCCCCCAATCTAATTTGTGGTATTTAAATAATTAAAATGCATTTTCCAACACATTTCCTAATGCAAATTACAAACCCAAAATTGTCCAATTTATTAAATCTGATTTTTGGATAATAAAATCAACTAAATACTCAAAACATTATTCAAAATATTTCACATCAAAATTTAAATCTTTTTGGTGATGCAAGATTGCTCTTACACCCTAGGATGCTCCTACATCATGTTAATATACTGGATCATGGTCAAAGTGTAATAAAAGGGATTTTCCAATTGATATATGTATTCATTGATATGTAATTTATTAAGATAAAGATATAAGATCAAAAGAGAAATATAACTATTTGAAAAATTAAAATTAGCATATGAAAGAATAAAAATCGATTCTATGGTTGGGACATAGAAGGCCCTTGGTGCCATTACTAAGGGTTATTGGTAAATGAATAGGCAATTTTTTTATAAAATGAGATTCCTTATTTCTTAGTTCTTAAAGACATTGTTCCACAATCCTAGAACTTCTTCTTACCTTTAGGGCAAGGTATTTTGTGTCAAGAATATAAAACATGGGTTTATTAATAGATTGGGGAGGGTTAAATTCCAAATAATGAGAGGGGGTAGTCTCTCCTATGATTTGGGCTCAACTAAACCTAAGAGGGCATTCCTAGAGGTATCCATAATAGGTTTTTAAGCCAATTAAAATGTAGCATTACTACAACAACCAACAACTATACCCAATGTAAACATGAAATCTATATTTTTCACTAAGTCCAAACAAACTAGTTACATAAAATTTCTTATATAGCCAATAAAACAACTTCACATGTACCTATACATGTAAGCAATATTATAATCCTTAAAGATAGTCTCATTCATTATTTCATAAATAGTGACTAGGATTACATGCACAACATGATTCTCTAATTATTTAACTACTTAGGTTTGCTTAAGTTTGTTCCCTAGTGTATAAAAATCAATCATGAACTTGTATACCCTAAAATAAACCTAATCTACTCCTAATTATATCAAGGATTAGGGTGTCTAAATGATGGATGTTTGATCCTTCTCCAATGTGGACTAGTGTATAATCCATTAGATAATAGAATCATCAAAAATAAAGAAGAAAGAGATATCATAATGAAAAGTATTAAGAGAACTAAATTTCATTTACATGACAATCAAATATTACATTATATAATGTAAATGCTTAATAATCCATCTTAGAATTACAATGAACCATGTTAAAAAAAGTAAAAACCATTACAAAATATTTTTAATACATCATAAGATGTCACCCTTCATCTAACCCCTATTATAATCAAATTAGCAAATATGGTGAGAGAAAATACATAGCCACGACTATACATTTACGTAAATCATTATAAATTTCCATGGAGATATATCATTACATTTAGATATCCTTTCACAAAACATTCCCACTCTTCGCAAGATATATTCATTTTTTTTCAGCTAATACTAGCCACATTTGATACCCTAGAATCAACTATAGACTTTCCTAGACCAAAAAATTGGTTTAGAGACCAACCCTTTGAATGAATAAAAAACTAGTATTATATATTTATAGTTTATGTGCCTAATTTTTATGTGCGAACCTTAGGATGATGAAGAAATCATGGATCACATAAGGAAACCCATTTTCCAACTACAACCATATTTCCCCTTTGATTCATGCCTCAAATCACATGAAAAATTACCTACAAATATGTCTAGTACGATGGGAGATATGGAGGAACATCCTCCAATTTTTAATTTTTTATTTTATTTATAGTGCATCTAGTTTTGGCAAGCTAAGACAAGGAAGAACTCACAAAATTTGTGTTATTGATGGTCACGAGCTAGAGTGAGAACCATCGGGAGCTTGAAACCCTAACCACTACATTAATGGCTATAAGGGAACCTTGATCTCTTTTCCTCATCAGAAGTGTGCCTTAAATAATTATTTATAGGCCAAAAAATATGATTAGGTAGTTGCAAGGCCTTATTGGGTCATCAATGGTGACTTGGGTCATGTGAGAAGGTAGGTAGGAATGAGCAATGCAAAACATAGGAGTTTTAGAGTTTTGGGGGTCAAGAATCGAGGATACATCATGACCCATATTGTTCTTGAGGATTGGGTATCAAGAGTAAGGAATGATTTATGATTATTTAAATAGGTAAGGGCACATCTACATCTCTAACTTTGAAAGGTTATATGAAGGAAGTTATCCAAGAACCATAAATACCAAGGAATTTATCTATTTAGGCAAGCAAATTGGGGTACATGTGAACCAAAAATATCAATAAGGTGTTGTATTAAAAAGTGTTGGGGATCAGGGTTTGAGGATACTTTGTACCTTGTACCATACTAGAGGCATTTCCACATCTCTGACTTCAAAAATTTATACATAGGAAAATGTTGGAGGTTGGGGATTGGGGATACCAAGGAAGGGGTAATCAAGTAAAGGGGTGGCTAAAATTACAACTATTAAAGGTAACTTAGTGCAAAGGGTGGGGAGTCATGGTTTGATAAGAAAGCATGAATGTAAGATAAATTTTGATACACTAACAAAGGTAAGGGGAAAGGTAGGGAACATATGAAAGGTGTGCCAAGATGGGGAAATCTGATATCTTGATAGGAATAAAGGAAACAATGGAGTTGGGAAGAGAGGCATACAAAGAAAGAAAAATCTAAAAATATGACATAAGCACAATCCCTTATAAATTTGAACATAAAAACTTCACACTTAGGACTTTTGAGACCTTAGCAAGTACCAACACACAATAGGCACATCAAGGACAACAAAAGGAACACTTGGGAAAGATTTAAAAATGAAGACCCATACAAATATTTCTTGGATTAGTTATATGTGATGGGAAAAGTGAGGCCTAAGTGCAAAAAAGAGCTAGGACTCGAAAAATTTGGTAATAAATTTGATTCATAAAAATTGTGATAGGGGAGAAATGTTGAATGAAATTAGAGAGGAAGGTGAAATAGAATAGAAGAGAGGATAACAAGAAGAATTTTTTTGAGAAAAAAACATTTCCGATAAAGAGATCTAGATGCATGAGATTAGACTCCAAATATTTCTATTTTTAAAAATTATTTTATATATTCCTCCTTAACAAATTATTCTCTAAATTTCTTTTATATTGTTTTATTATACATTTCCTTGTATATTATATATTACTTAGATATCTAACAATGGTATGACCAACATAAGAAACATATAAATATATTTTTGGGTAGATCAAACTATAGAAATATTACCTTTAAAAATAATATATATAACTCTATGCCTCGCCTAGTAGGTATCCCTATATATAGGTCCAAACCAACAATGCACAACCTTATGATAGTTTACACCCGTATACATAGGGCACAACCATTTTAAAGGGTGTGTGAATTATGTATGGGCCCATGAACCTCTCATAAGGAATTGCAATTTATTTAGTTCATTCGATGGTTTTGTTAAAAAGGGATTTGAAAATTATTGTTACTTTAACTTTTATTATTAAATTATTAGTATACCAAATAGATAGTTAAATGAATGAGTTTTCTATGTAAAATAAGAACCATGTCCTCTTGTAGTATTTAATTAGGTGACACATTTTTATAGTCATTACTAAATAGGATGTGATATCCTTAATATCAATTCATGTTTTGGAAAGGGAGCTAAATTGTGTAATATTGTTGTCAATCACCCTATAAATATTATCTTAGCATATTCATTCAATATGAAACAATCAATTATACTTAACACCACACCACTAGGCATGATTAAATTATAACTATAAATTTATTCAATTATATAATTTTAGAAATATATCAAGTAAAAAATGATTGAGATTATAATTACTTAAAGAGATTAATTGTGTGTATTGCTAGCATTATTATTTCATTTAATGTTATGAGTTGAATCATTATAGGGAAAACTATATTAATTAGTTTGCAAACTAGAACCCTACTTTATAATATCACCACAATATAATAAAATTGAACAACATTTTAATTTAATTTTGGTAATCATAATCCTTAGCCAATAAAATAAATTGGAATTATATTTTTCATGACAACTAAACTCTTCTATATCATAATTGAAATCATAATTTGTGATAATAAAAACCTAATCAAAATCAAGTAATCAAAAGAGTTAAAATAAGACCTAGAGATGAGAAATTAGTCAATGAGAATCAATCAATAAAAATAAATAAGAACTACAACTCCTTTAATTCTTTTGGGAAGGGATACATAGATGGTCCATAATGGGTGGAGCTCAAGGTCTAAATGTTAATTTTGTAAAATTGAATGTTAGCCAAAAGTGTACAATCTCATCACTATCTTATATAACACAGTTGAAATTATATTCAAATGAAGTATTGTTATAAATAATATCACAAAGTCCTATGAATGTCAAGAGACACACCGAGACCATGTACCATATGTACATTACTTAACCATTAAAGGGAATAAGTTATGATCTATAAATTAGTTTAAATCAATTGAATGAAATCCAAGACATTGCTAAGTATGTTTTTTTACAGTCAAGAAATAATATGTAATCCTAAGCAAGTAAAACCTAGTATAATAGTTCTTTTCAATCACTAATCTATTAAGGTGTGTTGTTGATAAGATATAATAATATAGAGATTACGATGCTAGTATAGTCTAACTTGGGAGTTGCTTAAAATAAGTAATATCTTTAAATTATCAGACTAAATGTATATAATAGTCAAATGGTAGGACTATACAGATTAATTTTTGTGTGGCTAAATATACTTAAGAATCCCTTATAAAATTATTGATTGAAAGGTCACTATCTCATTATTGAAATAAATATTTATGATTATATATGAGTTAAAGTTATGTTATAATGACAAGATTTTGGGAATGATTGTAAGTGGATAGGGTTTTACTATCAAGGAAAATGTGAAATTACTATGAGAAGAATATCATGTTATAATGCATGAGAATATCTTAATATTGTGAATAATGAATCCATAATCAAGTGCTTTTTGATGGAATTCATTATTAGAGAATTAAAGTTGAATAAAAATATTGTTTATTATTATAGATATCACATGATAATCAAATGGTCCAAAGAAGATGTTCATGTACTTTAACTTGATCATTAAAATTATTAAGGATGTTGGTAGAGAAATGCTATCAACAATTATTATACTAGCACAGGTACCAATGCATATGCCATAATAATTAATATAGTTGTAGGAGTAATAATCATTATTCAAATAGAAAATTATTGGGTGTACCTTTAGACATATATTGAAATTGAGATAATTACATTTTTAGGCATGTTGTAGGTAAACCAAACATATGTGTTCCCTTAAAAAAAATACTGAGCATTTTATTGGAGTATATAATGATCCTAACAGATTAGTAATTATAATCACACATTCAAAAAAATACATACAATAATAAGTACACAAATAACTATTGAAAACACAACATATTACAAATAATATCTAACAAAAAGTAAAACCCCTACATCCAAATTACAATGGGATGAGACAAAGACTTATAGATCAAAGAGGTCAATGGATGGTCTTTATAGGGGCATTTTTAAGTTAATGAAGTAAATCATAAACTTTAGGCTTTTGGTTAGTCAATTTGGGTGGAGGAAGTATTAAAGGACATGAGCTAGTAAAATGTATAGATTAGATGTGGCCTTTTGACCTCTAGCCATCTTTTGACAAGTATGCCAAATTGCTTGATATTTTTTTCAAATATTGAGATCTCATACAATGTAGGCATGGTGGGAAGACGTTTAGAGGATCCTTAGATGATCATTGAAGTTCCCATAGGAGTGTAAATGATATTGAACATATGCACACTAAGAAAAGAGAAAGGAACCACAATAGTTAAATATTCCTACCATGGATTAAAACATTGTAGGAACATATCATAACATAATACAAAAAATGAGTGAATATGGTTATTATCATGTACTTCAAAGGTAAGCCTCAAATATATACATGTGTAGAAATCAATATGAACATATTAGTTATGTTGTGAAAATATATATAGGCACCATATGACGCACAATGTTAGTGACGAACCCTAGGAAATATATGAGAGAGGTAAATATCATAATGATGCAATCATCAACTATGGCATCATAGGGGGAGATGGAAGAATAATTATAAAAATGCAAATGTATCCATAATTATAAATAGATGTAACATAAAAATTAGAAGACTAGAAAATGATAAGATCCAAAAAGACTTAAAAAAGAAGGCATCATTCTCAAAGGTTGATCTCATTTTGTTTTAGTTCTTTGTTTGATTACATTGGATCAAAAGTTGATATTAGGAACATGCATCTCTTACCTATCTTCTCAACTCACAACCTCTATGTTGTCAAGACACAATTGCATGTAGTTTTGTACCTTTTGGTGTAATAGCATCTATACAATGGCGTAGGTGCCTTGTATAGCCAAAGTTTCATCCTGTATAGCTCTACAACTTGCATTCATCCTACAATATTGTTGGTGTCATGGGAACCTATAGGGCTCCGCCTTGAGGTGGTTGAATAATTAAACTTCCTTGATTCTAATCAGATTTGAAAGATTGGATAATGATTGCCTTTGGAAAATTACAAATCATGCACCAATTGATTCAACTATGTGATGTAGTAATGAATTCTAATGTCTATTGTTGCTTATTGCATGCTTTATTATTTTCTTATGTGCTCTCTTTTCTTCTCATTCCTTTATTTTTTTTAATATATTGATGGCATTATCCTTGTCTTTTATAAACAATTTCATGACCATTTTGACTATTTGGATATGGAAAGGATATGGATATGAATTGGAAGAAAAAAATAGCCACTTAGAAATAGCTTTTGAATGTTGGGGACATGATTGTGGGTGTCATTGCATTCAAGGTGGTTGGTTAGATGTCAATAATTGAAATGAAACTAGGGTGTTTAGGGTCTAAAAGACTATTGTGAATTGGGTTATGGGATCATGGACAATTTGCACACCACATGGTCTTAAAATATTGTTCTTGTCTTTATTAAAGCAACAGGGGCTAAGAGTAGGTGTTAAACATGAGTGGAGAAAGGCACTTTTCATCTCTACATTTTGCCCTCACTTTAGTATTCATGTGAGCTTAAGCAAATCATGTATATTAAAGTGAAAAAGTGTAACTATAAAAGTTAGAGTTGGTTCAAAAAGGATTCAAAATAATTACTTTGAATTGTTTTTCATATCAACTTGAACAATATCTTTAAATCTACAAAACATGCGGAAAAAGATTTATATATATATATAATAAAAACACTCTCAACTTAAAAAATATCACCATAAACAATCTACACAAACCTAAAGAATTCTACCCCATCTTTCAAATATAAGAAAGTTGTGAAAATATGATAAGAGGTATTTTTCCACAGCGTGTCAAATTATGATATTGCTATCAAGATTCAACTGTGTAGTTTTTCGAGTCAAACTCATTCACCATGTTTCATGAGTAGTGGTTCACAAGAACTCATCTCTCATGATAATGAATGGTCCACTTGACACTCATTGCATCTAGGTGATGTTCACAGAGATGAAGCATTGAGCCTTCTCGAGAGGTCACCCATCCTAATACTACTTCAACTCAAACATACTTAACCATGGAGTCTTTCCCAAATTAAGCCCACTTAACTTGCACCCCATATGACCAAGTTGGCTTTCATCACTCACTCTCTCACACAATTCAAAATACATTAGAATTGTAATAAACAGAAGGCAAACATGTCTCGGTTTAGGCACTTGAATTGTGCACTCAATCCTAGTCAGACTAGCTTAGTTAAATATTCTTTAATCATTCCACTTTATATTTTAATCATATAGATGACACATTTACACGTTTAGGTAATATTTAAGGGAACTCAAGGAAAATTTAAGCTTAAGAAAGAACAAGGCTTGAAGTAAAGTCTAGAGGAATCGTTGTACGCGTTGGGCTGTTGTTATCTCGCACACAGTTTCCGCGGTATTCAACTTCACGAAAACGTTAATGGTGTGCCTTTTTGTCCGTATTTGTGGATGCCTTCATATTAACTGTTAACCATATTTGACCACTACAATTTAATTGAAATTGACCGCCATGTTGTAGCCTGACCACCATGTTGTAACGACTCTTAGGGTACTTTTAATCTGGACATGTATGAACAGCTTCAAACTTACTTTTTGTCAAACAATTTCTTGGTGGTAAATGAATCAAATAGCTCATAGTGAACAGTGAAAAGTGGGTTTAGATTTAATTAGATAAAAACTACTCTCCCACAAGATTTTTTTCGTCTGATCAGACACCCATTTGGGAAAAAGCTATTTACAGAGCACAATCTTATATATACATATATATGTTTAGAGAAGAGCACAGGGACCTCAGACATTTGTTTGCTCCCAGTTTCACACTCAGGGCTTTGGGTGTGTATGTTGTAGTACAGGAGGAAGTCATTAGGTAGGATATAATGAATTTGACTCAGATGTCTTTAGAAGGTGAGCCCATTCCTGTAAGGACCCTCTGCAGGTACATGGATCTTACTATTTCAGTTCAAGGAGCAATTCAAGAGGGATTACAATCAATTCAATATTGGTTTCATTTACCTAATGAAATTGATTGAGATATTTTTAAAAGATATTTTCATTGTTTTAAGGACTCTATAGGAACATGAATCTCACAACTTCATAGGATGTTTTTGTGAGGACTGTTATTTTACTAATAAAGTCAAAGAACAATTCATAAGGGATTCCAGTCAATTCAATATTGGTATCATGAAATTATCCATTGACACCTATTAAAATTGTTTGAATGTATTTCAGAAAATAAGCCCATTGTTCCAAGGGCTCTCTACAGGGACATGAATCTTACAACTTTACAAAACTTTTTTGTGCGATCTTTATTTAACTAATAAGATCAAAGAACAATTCAATATTTGATCTCATGAAACTACCCATTGACACCTAATGAAATGGATTGAGATACCTTCATAATATAAACCCGTTGTTCTAAGGACTCTCTACAGAGACATGAATCTCACAACATTTTTGGGGGACCCTTATTTGACTAATGAGGCCAAGGGGAAGTTCAATAGGGATTCTAAAACATTTAATGAAATTAATTGAGATGTCTGTATAAGGTACTCTAAGGGCTCTCTATAGGGACTGAATCTGACAACTTCACAAAATGTTTTTGTGGGGACCCTTATTTGACTAATAAGATCAAGAAGCAATTCAATATGGATTCCAATCAATTCAATATTTGATCTCATGAAACTACCCACCGACACCTAATGAAATTGATTGAGATGTCTTTAGAAAATAAGCCCATTGCTCTAAGGACACTCTACAGGGACATGAATCTCACACCAACATTTTGTGGGGACCCTTATTTGACTAATGAGGCCAAGGGACAATTCAATAGGAATTCCAATACACCTAATGAAATTGATTGAGATGACTTCAGAAAATAAACCCATTGATTTAAGAACTCTCTACAAGAACATGAATCTCAACTTTACAAAATATTTTTGTGAGGGCCTAACAATTCAATAAGAACTGCAATCAATACCGATTTCATAAAACTACTCATTAATGTTCTAGGATGGCCAGCAAGAAATCTTTGATATCTTGCTCATGAGAGCAAGACACTTATGGAGAAAGGTGAGGAGCCTTCTGGTTTGGTAGATTTCTTTATGGCATAAACTTTGAGGAAATTAAAGGCACAGAGCAAACAGGTACCCTTAAATCCTTGCACACTGATGACATTGAAATGTGAGCATATCTTTTTGAATTTTTGTTTACTACCTAAAATGATTCTAACTCTTTGTGGGTATGGCCTCATAACATTATTGAAATCCAACCTTTAAATACTAGAAAAAGTTAGACAACAGCAGATAAGATTTAAGGCTGATTTCAATGCACCCATTTCTTTGGAGTAAATTTAAGAGATGAAATACACAGAAATGGTAATGAAAAAAGTCACCAGATTTTGTCCTCCTGCTACGCTTGTGCCTTACATCGTTGTTGTTCATTTTCCCATAACAAAGAACAATACAATTTCGAAGGATTCAGTATTTTTCACTTTTATATTTGAGTTATAGCTTTACAGATGCTAATAGATTTTAATAGCTTGCTAGGGGAAGTGATAGTTCATAGCATATTAGTCTTGTGAAAGAAGGGTTAAAGTTTTTTTTTTTAAAATGCAATTACAAGTTGAGGAAGATTATTATAGAATTATTTTAATATATATTTAATTTCTGTTTAATTGAATTTATTAAGGTGTATCTTAGTCAATTGTTTAACAGGTATGGTCGATTTCAAATTTAGGCATTATTTCCAATCTAAGAGCATTCTATTATGAATTTATATTTTGCTATGATGACTCTTGTGAAGTCGTTTTTAATTTATTTTTTTCCTCGAGTAAATCTTTATATTACCTATATTAAGCTCTTGGTTATATGTTTATGGTGGATTAGTACATTGAAATCTATATGAAATCTAAGGAGTTTGTCCTTGCTTGTGCATTGTTTTCTAAAATTTCATCGTTGACTAGATAATTATATGTGGATCAATGGACCAAGTTAATAGATAAGGTGCAAGTATAGTGAAAATTAAGGAGCAACAACCATTCATCTGCATTGAACCTAAGGGTGTACACTATTCCCTCCATTGATGAATTTGCATAGGTTTCTTGATCAATAGTGGTTGTTGATCAAAATCTAAAAGACAAAGGATGTGTTTCTAGGAAAAGGTAAGGTACCTTAAAGCTATGAACTAGCATGTTTCTTAGTTGGAGGATTAAGACATGTTGGCTTTTGATCAATGGTGCATGTGTTTTTCAAACAATTTTAGGGAAGGAAATACCAAGGAGTCATGTGCCACTAGTCAGAAGAGCTTATTGATTGATATGTTGGGACATTCTCATCATTAATGTAAGTTTACCTTATGTGGAATATTTCTCAAATGAATGCTAATGTGTGTGATCTTGATTGGGCCAATGGTGTAACATGTTCGTGTCAAATGATTTGATTGTAAAAGTGGAACTGTTTATTATTTAGTAAAGTGGAATGTGTGGCTACTTGATAGTGTTTAATTGGTTTTAGCATACCCGCAAATTAAATTGCCCTGTTTTTGTTAATTTTCCAATCTATTGACACTATAGATATGTGAAGTAAACACATTTGGACCTTTGACTAGTGTTGGGACTTAATGAATCAAAGAAACATATAGTTAAGTAAAAAAATCAAAGGGCACATAAATATAACAATTGACTTCTAAGGTTATCTAGGGTTCAAGATTTTCTAGGAAGCAACAAGAATTTATTTAGACCACTGATTTATACATAATGTATTTAAGCCATTGATCAAGAGAAGTTGGCATATATCAAGTGGTTAATTAAATAGTTCTTGCATAGACACATGGCTATATTTGGTTAGTAGTAGTTCATCAATAGATTAAATAATTCAAATTTTGTAGTCTACCAATATATCAAAATTGTTGATTATAAAACAAAGGTATCATGGCCATGTTAGGAATTCAATCCCTAGTATAGTTGATCAAAAGATTGGGATACTAAAACACCTTAAAATTACATGACCAAAAGCAGTTATTTGCTATACAATTCAATTAAGCAACATTGAAGGAAGAACATGAAACAATACAAAAGTCCCATATACACAAATTAACATGGAAAACCCTAATAAGAAAACCCCATTTATATAGGGAGATTCACATTTGTACATATTATTTAGGAAATTTATATCCAATACAATATATATCTTTCACATAGTCTCAATCTATTGAATAATAACGTATAATATCCAACCAAAATTTCACATATTTAGGATATAAGACATCATACCAATAACCTTGTTCCATCCATACAAGATGGTATATATTGCTTCAAAACCATTCAAAAGAAATCCAAGTGTTTAACTACTCATGTGGGATATCAATAGTCATACAACCATAACATGATATCAACATGCCACATATTACATGGAACATGAATTCTTTATCTAGATGATCACCACACATAATAAGACATTGCCACTAACATTTGGTCAAAGGATATTGAGCCACTTCACTCGAGCCATACACGTTCTCCTACACTATAGCCAAACACTACCCATGGCTTTTGGTAGTAGAGATAAAAACTCAAATGCTTCTAGCTACCTACAGTACATTTAAGCATCCCCTAAAATATTACCTTGATCCTAGCCATATTTGCATGTACAACACCATATGTGTGTACTATCATATACAATCTAATAACATACTCATATTATTGGTGTAAATAGGGTCATTTCATATCTAGATAGCTAATCACCTTTTCTCTCTCACCTCCTCATCTTTGCCTATTTATGCAAGGCTCTCATTGTATTTTTACATACTCTCATTTTATATAATAGACATTCTATTGTTCTTATTGTGTTTCACTAGTGGAAGGTATTTTTCTTTCCTTCAAATCTTGGCTTCTCCAACATGGTATTAGAATGAGTTTTGGTTGAAGGCGTTAGATTTGATTTTTGTGTGAGACTGCTCGTTGTTCTTGGCCTATCGAATACAAATGTTTTTTCCAATAGATACTCATCCCTATTATAGTTATTTGTTGAAGGCACCAATTCACTTTTGTAGGCATTATATTGCTCATCCTTCTTGGCCTATCGTATACTAGTGTTTGTCAATGATTTCACATTCATTCCCACATCAAGTTAATACTAGTGTGTCAATAATTTCACATTCCTTCTTGCATCAAGTTTTCTCTAGCACTTAGCCCTATCATTGGATCATCGTGGAGCCAAACATACATTATCATTGAATTCAAAAGACTCAACAAATGAAAACAACTTTTTCATTTAATGAAATTTGATAAAAAAAATAATCTATTTTTTATTCCCTGTACCATATTGTGTCATACAAAATTGTATGGTATAAAAAATTTCTTAAAAAAATCAATATTGTTTAAGTAAATGGCTTCCCATCTCCTTGTTGGTCGAATTTGTCTTGTGTAGGTTAAAATTCATCATTTTAGGCCCGTTTTTTGGCCTATTCAACCTCATCTATTGGTGGGAAGGGTTTTTGTTGTTTTTACAATCAGTGTTTATAGATCTTCTACACAACAACGTTCCATATCTATGGGATTTAGATCAAGCTCACCACCCACTAATAGGGTTCAAGTTCCACATGCAACACCTTCAAGATCTCAATGCCTCCCCAAGAATTGGTCAAACTCCCATTTTGCACATCTAGATAGTCTGTTTGGTTACACATTTGTTTGCTAGTTATCATCATATGATTTCCAATTTTTTTCAAATTTTGTAACCTTGTAAATTTATTCTAACCATTAGTGGGTAGATTAAATCGTCAAGTCTTAATTAGTTAGGAGACTTTTTCATTTTTCTATAACAATCTAGGAATTGGATTTTTGTGTTCCTATAGTTGACAAAAAGCTAGTTCTGTCACATACGATGGTGAAGTATTTTTTTCTCAAATTATGTTGTTTTTAACATTTTTAACCTCTAAAGTCAAATTTTGTAAGAAAATTTCCATAGGGCATAACTTTCACCCTAATCATTAAAATTTTACAATTTTTTTTGACACATATATGAATTTTGCAAAGAATTTAAATTTGCATGTAATTTTAAGTTTTGAATAGCCAATTTTATCAAAAATTGTAAAAATCACTATACATTATACATGATCGATTTAGACATCCAAACTTAACAACATTATATTTTTTCTTGCACATCTTTCTAGAGGGGAGCCTATGTTTCAACACTAATCATTTTGGGAGGGAGGGGTTCACAAATATTGAATCAATGGGGGTGTCTTGCATCTTTGTGCACTTTCTATGTTGTGTCTTTGTGCACTTCTATATTTCCTTCCATAGTTCATTTCTTATTTTTTATTTTGATGTTCAAGTTATCATGTCTCTCACACTAAATTCCTTCCATTCGAATATTGTTCATAATCCTCATAATAAATGGAAAATAAAACATGCATATTATGGGAAGAAAATACATACAATAGAAGATTGTTTTCAACGACAAATTGATAAAATGACACAACTTCTTCTCAATCATGTTATTGCCTTATCTGATCATCTAGTTCTAGCATATGTAGAAACATTATATGGTTTCACTTATACATCTTGTGAGACATCAACATCATTTTAGGATGAAAAATGTAGCCCCATGGCTTGCATTGAGATCTCATCTCCACCATCACCTGTTGCTACTTCAAAGTTCCATGTTGTTTCCTTGAGAGCTTTCAGTGATTCTATGCACTAGGACATTGATATTGCTTTTCCAAATCTGCCATATTGGGACACATTTCTACCTAACATCTCTTTTTTATTTGTACAGTGTCTCATTTTAGATCTTGATGACAATATTGAGGACATACATCTTATATTTTATGATAGTTCTTGCACTACTATAGAGTTTAGAGAGGCTTCAATGATGGCTTTTAGAGATCCTTTGTAGTAGGAATTCATGTGGGATTTGGATTATAGCCACATGCCATGTATTGAAATTCCACACATCACTTATTTGGTTCCTATTCTACATCAACCTTCAAGTAAAATATTTGAGTAGCTTTCAAAGATTACATTATTATCTTTGGATCATGTGTAGAATTCAAAGACATTCATCTTACTTCTTGCATATTCCTATCCAAAATGAGAAGTCATCTTGAACACATTTGTGAAATTTTTCTTTCCAAGGGGAGAAATGTTGTACAATTATTATGGATTATCTTCAACATCTAGTGTCAAGCATCTACCAACACTACAAACAATATTTTGAGGAGAGGATGTATGATTTCTCTTCTCATCTCAATTTTAGGAGGGAGCATTTCTTCTCATGGAGTTCCTTCCTTCTCACTTGTTGGGGGGTCACATATACCTTTGCTCTTATCTCTCCTATGGGGGGAACATTAATTATACTATGATAAAATTAGTCCTTGGGGGTCATGATGATTCCTCCTTCTATCTCTTTGCATTCACCTTGTATCATTTCTCTTTTGGAGAGAATTTTTATTTCCCACTATTTTTTCTCCCTTACCCTGATTATGAGATATTTGTACATGAGTACCTAACATGGCCTACTATCCAAAACCCATCATCATCATCACATACATACTCCCTAAGTTGCACTTAAGGGGGGTGTTGGTATAAATAGGGTCATTTCATATCTATTTAGCTAAGATTCACCTTTCTAGATTGACCTATCGACACTAGTTAAGTCTCCACTTAGGGACTTTTAGCTTTTTATTGCATGCAAACTTTACACATGCTTACACACTTTTCATTTGAGAATACAAGTGTTGCACCTTTGGAGGGGTAAATTGAGTTTTACTACTACCTTCTCACATCCTCATCCTTGCCTATATATGCAAGGATCACATTGTATTTTTAGATACTCTTATTTTATATGATAGATATTCTATTGTTCTTATTTTGTTTCACTAGTGGAAGGTGTTTTTGTTGCATTTATAGATCTTGGATTCTCCAATGCATATAATTGTATAGTTATGGATTCTCTTCCAAATGACGTGTGGTTGGAAACATGCTAACACTATAATTAGACAAGTCTTCATGGTTAAATATAACATTTGAAACTTATTGCAACTTACCATAGTCCACCACAACTAATTCTATAACTATTTACTAGTTTGTGATCAAATACTGAAATATGAACTTATAACCAAAAACCTTACTAGGAACTCTTTATAGGTAAATAGCACACCAGAGTTTGTGAGTTGTTTTTGTTGAAAATTGAAGTGTTTATGTAGCTTAATACTTTTTAAAAATTTATGATTGTTGATCTAAATATGTATTCTTTGTCACAGTCCTTTATGACACACTGTCAGAATTCATTTATCATTTGTGGAAACAGTACATAGAAGGCTGTAGAAGTAAACAGTAGA
>VDFB02047230.1:50247991-50320582 GCA_007258455.2 Sequoia sempervirens
ATATAGATATATCAATATATGAATACATACATATACATGTACATAGAGGAATATATATATATATATATATATATACAATTGATATGATTATTATTTGAATGTTAACTTGATCATATTCATTTGTATATCAAATGTATATACATGCTTGATCGACATGGAACATATATATATATGTGTGTGTGTAGTATTAGAATATATACATACATATACATATATATGTTAGTATAGGATATAAAGCGCTGATGTTATTCATTGACATATATATATATATATATATATATATATTCATATATATATATGGTATTTAATAGAGGTCGATTAATACATATGTTTGACATAAGATAAAGGCAAATCTATGTGCAAGTAATGTGCAATAATAAAGGTTGATATGGAAGAGTAAATGATAGTCGATATTACTTAAATTGCATTGTTGTTTTATTGAATTACTTCAACTTGGAACACCTTTATCCAAAGATATAAAGTGATGAAATATTAAAGCCTACCACATAAAGTGTTTTGAACACATGGAAATAGGAAATAGAAAACAACAAGGGTGTGCTAGTAAAAGCACTATTTGAATGCTATCAAAGGGAAATTGACTCACCTTTTCTCTATCAATAGATTAAACTATGACCAAGTCAACTTAGCATGTGTGTTGCCTGCAAAATAGAGGACTATTTCAAAGAGATAAATTGTGCCAAATAATAGGAATGATGGCTACAACATGGCACCAATATATGAAAACTCTCTTTCAGTAGGAGCCTATTTTGGTTACAAGTTGATTCTCAAATTTTGGGCATGTGCATATTTAAATTAGTCTTGAGATGTCAAACTAAAAGGGTCGATCTATAGAATACCAAGCTTAGTTTCCACTTATATTTTTGCCACCTTTTTGCTTTGTGAAGTGAGTAAATCTGTATATGGAGAGGTGTCGATTGAAACACCTTTTCTTTTTCCTTCAATGTCTCAATTTTTTGTATAAATAAAGGGGCTAGTTCTCTCATTTGGGACACACATTTCTGTAAATCTATTCTACTGCAAATAATCTGAGAGTTATACTTTGTGAGAGCTTAGAGTTACTTTGTGAGAGTATAGTGTTATCTTGTGTAAGAGGCTATAGTGAAGAATTTCTTTGAGTTGATAAAGTTAAGCTAGTAAGCTGCTATTGGAAGGTTGGGCATCAAGTCAATGAATTGGGTTAAGCGTATTACAGGCATGAGGATCTAGTCTTCTCTTATTTGTTTTTATTTATGAAAGAATAAGATTTGAATGCTTTGTTTGAATTGTTTTAGAATACTTGCATTAGGAAACCATAGCATTTGCTTTGGAAAGGAAAAATAAGTTGTTATATACTTTTCTATTGAAGTTCTTGTATTTGCTTCATAATAGGAGGGATTGTTTGTCATTAGTATAAGTATAGTAGATATGATTAAATAAGGATAACTTATGGGTTATTCATTGCTAGGTTATTTGATTATATTAGATAGCTTGTAAGTTACACCCGGGATTTGATTATCCATTGAAGGGAGGGTAACTTGTATTTATGCTTTGTGGGTAGAAATACCATTGAGTTTTGGGAAAAGGGAATAGGATGTTTCTAGGGTTAAATACTACCCATTGGAGGAAATACCTATGCATAGATTATAATGACCTTAATTCAAATCGATCTTGAGCAGTGTATGTGAGTAGGATGACTATCACTCAAAGTACTGAGTGAGAACACTTTGGCCAAAGTAGTGTGATTTCCTTTGGCTCCACTGTCAATTCACCATGATCCAACTATACATGCTAGTTCTAGATTGTAGGGTTTACAAGTTCTAGTCATGTAGGAAACAACATTAAGCTCATAATGGTTGTCGTTATGAGGTTTCTCCACCAATCTCTTCATCGAAGGGTAGGGAGATCTATTGTGTGATAGATGTGTGAGGGACCACATATGAGTCTATGGTTGGTGAAAAAGTGCTTGAGTGATGCTTCTCCTCCTCAACAGGTGACAAAAGACCAAGATTTGAAAGGAGATTACTGGACCATCTATATCTATTGCTTTGAATCTCGGTTGAGCTATGTATGTACTCTGTACACACTCTTTGGAATATTGTAACATGTGGATTATTATATTGGAATGGAATCAATGTTGATTATTGTTATGAAATTTATGCTTATTTTTTCCCTATTAATGAAAGAATTTTTTTATGGAAATGGTTAATTTACATAGTTTATTTACTTGAAAGTGAAAACTTAGGAAATTTTACTTTAGTGAATGATTGGCATGTTACATGTGGTATCAGAGCTACCAGGTTTAGCTCTAGAACCTATGATCTCATCATACTTTCCATCGAACATTATCTAATTTTTGGAAGTTCTTGTGCTAGGATGGTGCATATTAAGTTAACCACAAGAAGGTTAGTAATCAGGAATGAGCACTACTTGAAGGCCAAGAAAGAAAGAGAGGCCATTGTTCGAACAATTGAGGGTATCGACTATGATGGTATTGTCTGGTTAAGCGACACTAAAACTTTCGGTCACACTATTTCTCAAATTATGGATTTGAAGAGGAAGATGAAGATGGAAGCCAAATACAACTATCTACCTTCTGTCTCACCAATGAAGTTTGATTCCTTACCACTTTCTAGGGATATGCCCACTGAAGGAAGTGTCAGCTCGACATTTATCTTTAGAGGCCCTAGAGTTCTTTTGATGGCGGAAGTAATTGTAACTTCCTCAAGTAATGAATCCAAGGGTTATGTACCTTGCAACTAT
The DNA here is from genome assembly GCA_007258455.2 of Sequoia sempervirens. Taxonomy (NCBI): domain Eukaryota; kingdom Viridiplantae; phylum Streptophyta; class Pinopsida; order Cupressales; family Cupressaceae; genus Sequoia; species Sequoia sempervirens. The sequence goes on from VDFB02047230.1 coordinate 50,250,752, forward strand.
GTATCAAATGACAAATCTGAAGGTTACTGTCCATTCTGGGATAGATATGAACAAATGAGAGATGAAAAAAAATCTGTAGGGTATACCCCATTGAGTTATGTGTCAGAGAGTGAATTTGAAGGATACTCTCCACTTGACTATCTAAATAGTCACTCTATGTAATTAAAAGGATATTGAGATCCTTGTGAATAGTGGAATCATTTGTTTATCAAAAAAAGCTTGTGCTTAAATATTATGTGGAATTCCTTCTATGTGAATGAATGCTCATTTAAATGTTTCCCATAAGATAATGATAACATGATTGAATCTAATATGGATGAACCTTCAGGTATAATTCATTCTTGCAAAGATGATGAGAACTCAAACCAATCCTGGTGGAAGCCAAGAAGCTGGGCAAGGACTAGTAGGAGTTGAAGCTAGACTGAATCAAATCTTGACAAGGTTGGGAAACCTAGAGCGAAAAAATGGGGGTAAAGGATAGAATAGAGAAGGAAGTTCCAAAAAATGAGGAAGAGGGAGAAAACTCTTCCGAGGAATATGAAAAAACTCATGATCATGAGAAAGAGAAATTACCTTCTCTATCTAAGGAAACTAATAGGAAGTGTATGGCTTCTGAACTTTCTAGAGATATGAAGAAAATTACCCCACCCAAGTTTGAAGGAAGCGCCAATGGAGATGAAGCTGAGGCTTGGTTGGTCCAAATGGAGAAACATTTCAAGATTCAAAATTACTCTAAGGTCACCAAAGCAACATGGGGAGCATACCAGTTAGCAGGAGAAGCCTCTAACTGGTGGATGAATAAGAAAATGGAACTTGATCTTAGCTCACTGAAACTGACATGGAATGAATTTGTTGATTTTTTCCATAAAAGATGGTTACCTCAACTCTATTTTGACCAGAAACTCACATATTTTTAGAATCTAAGACAAGGTGAGATATCGATTAATGAGTATTGGGATAATTTTACCCATCTACTATGTTATGGTCCTATGTATCATAAGGATGAATGCTTTTACATAAGGAAGTTCATCATGGGGCTTAATAGCCAGATCGGGGGGGATGTAGATGTTCACGTTCCAACCACTATGGATCTTGTGTATGAGAAAGTGATTAATCAAGAGCAGAAGCTTAAAGCTATCTCCATCTGCTAGGAAAATAGAAACTGTAAGAAGATTGCAGGAGCTCAATAAAAACCAACTCCAAAGAAGGCTGAAGTTGTGCAAAAACAAGGGGAAAAAGTATCTCGTAATAATGGGAAAGAATCAAGAAGGGAATGTAAGAGGAATAGTTTCAATGGTGGGAATACCAACAATGTTGGTGGAAATGCTAATAAATCTGGAGGACCCACAAGGAAGAAAGGACCAACTACTAGATGTTTCACATGTGGAGGAGACCACTATGCTAGTTAGTTTCCTAATAAGGCTTTTGGGTTATGATCTTATGGTAATCAACTTCCTACCCAGCAAGCAATGTTCCAACAAAAGATTCATCAAGCGAAGTATCAAGTTACACCAATAGAAACTTCATGTATTTTGTTTGGATTACCCATTTCTATACTTATAGATACTGGAGCAACTAAAAATTTTATTTCACCTAGAATGGCTAAGAAAATATCTAGAAAAGTTGGTTACATGGCAAAGTCTTTGGTTGTAGAGTATGCAAACTAGACAAGAGCAATAGTGGAACAATGTTTGTTTGAAGCTAGGATTGAGCTACCTTGTTTTTCTACAGAGGTGAACCTATATGTCACACCTTCAAGATCCTATGATGTTATCCTAGGTATGAATTGGCTATGGAGACATAGAGCCAAGGTAGATTGCCATGCCAAAACAATAGAATGCTTAGATGATCTTGGTAACCAAGTGAAGCTACAAGGGATACCTAAGGAAATCAAGATATGTCAAATATTTGCAATGTAATTGTTAAGGGAGAAGAAGAAAAAGTGCAAGATCTTTGTTGTCAAGATGGAAAAGCTTGAAGATTATCAAGAAGGTCTTGATAAATTTGGAACATAGAGCTTCCAAGAGATGGAAGAAGGTATAATGGAGGAAACTGGAATGAAATATATGGAAAGATATCCTATACTATGAAATTTTTCAGATGTGTTTCTAGATGAACTACCGGGACTACCACTGAAAATTATATTTTACTTCTCTATTGATATAGTTCCAGGATCCGAACCTATTTGTAAATTGCATTATAGAATGAAAACAACTGAGCTAATGGAGCTTAAGGCACAATTAGTTGAATTGTTGTCTAAGGGGTTGATAAGACCAAGTGTATCACCTTGGGGAGCACCAGTAATCTTTGTGAAAAAGAAGGATGGTACTTTGTGTTTGTGCATAGATTATTGCATGCTTAACAAAGTTACAGTAAAGAACAAGTACCCATTGCCACACATTGATGATCTATTTGATCAAATGAGGGGAGTTGTATTTTCTAAGATTGATTTGAGTTCTGGATACCACCAGTTGAGAAATAAAGATGAGGACATCTTTAAGACTGCATTCAAAACCAGAAATGGATGTTATGAGTTTATAGTAGACTACCCTTTGGTCTAACAAATGCACCTACTATGAACCTTATGAACAACGTATTTAGGGATTTCCTAGATAAGTTTGTCTTGGTTTTCCTAGATGATATTTTGATTTACTCAAGGAATAACAAGGATCATTGTAGACATTTAGAGATAGTTCTACAATTTTTGAGAGAACATAAGTTGTATGGAAAAATCTCTAAGTGTACCTTCTTTCAGAAGAGGGTGCATTATCTTGGACATGTGATCTTAACAGATGGAATCTCAGTTGATCCAACCAAGATCAAAGTAGTTCTAGAATGGCCAGTGCCCAAAAATTTCTCTGAGAAAGTTTGTTGTAAACTTCTCCAAGACAACCTTTTCGATTTCTTCTTTGCAGAAGAAAGGGGAGAATTTTTAGTGGATAGATAAATGCCAAGTAGCATTTGATCTACTCAAAGAGAAGTTGACTACTACATCGATATTAAAAGTACTGGATCCTAATGGAGACTTCATTATTATCACAGATGCATTAGGAGAAGGCTTAGGAGGTGTATTAATGCAGGAAGGGAAATTAATTGCTTATGAATCAAGGAAGCTAAAACCCTATGAGAAAAATCATGCATCGCATGATTTAGAGTTAGCAGGAGTGGTTCATGCATTACAGATGTGGAGGCATTACTTGTTAGGGAAACCCTTTGAGATGAAAATTGATCATCATGGTTTGAAATATTTATTTACTCAACCTAATTTGAATGCAAGACAAAGAAGATGGTTGGAGTTAATATCTAATGACAATTCAAACTGACTTTAAAGGTCAAGTGTTGCAAAAATGCAAAGAGGATGAGTACTATATGCAAGTTAAGCAAGCACTCACTACAAATCCACAAGATGCAAGGTATGGATGTTTTCATTTTTAGCCTAATGGATTACTTAGGTATAAGGGGAGAATGTATGTACCTGACTCAAAAGAGTTAAGAAATCAAGTATGGAAAGAAGTCCATGAAGCACCATACTCTGGACACCCTAGTGTGAAAAAAATGTTGGCCGATGTGAAGCCATTATATTTTTGGAAAGGGATGAAAGGAGATGTTGCTAGATTTGTGGCTAGGTGCCTTGAATTTCAAAGGGTGAAAGCAGAGCATCATCATCCTGCAGGTTTATTATACCCACATGATATTCTAGAGAGAAAGTGGCAAGTCATAAGTATGAACTTTGTACAAGGATTGCCTATGTCAAGGAATAAGAACAATGCCATTCTTGTAGTTGTGGATAAGCTTACTAAGGTAGCACATTGCATACCTAGGAATCCACTGATGGATCTCCTGTCATAGCTCAAAAATTTGTGCAAGAAGTGTTTAGGCTGCATGGAATTCTCGAGAAGATAATTTCAGATAGGGATGCACGAGTCACCTCAAGGTTTTGGCAAACCATATTTTCTGCACTTGGGACTTAATTGGATATAAGCTCAATATATCATCTGAAAATAGATGGAAAAACATAAAGGGTAAATTAAGTACTAGAAGACCTACTTAAAATGTATTGCATGGATTAGCAATACAAGTGGGAAGTTTACTTTCCTTTAGTGGAATTTTCTTACAAAAACTCCTACCATTCCGCAATAAAGATGTCTCCTTTCAAAGAATTATATGGTTGAAAGTGTCAAACCCCTATAAGTTGGGATAAACTTGAGCATAGGGTGAGTCTTGAGCCAAAAATGTTGGCTGAAATGGAAGAACAAGTGAGGATTGTTAAGAAAAGATTGGATGAAGCTAACGATAGACACAACAGCTATGCAGATGCAAAGAGAGTGCCCTAAAATTTTGTAGTAGGTGACAAGGTGTTGTAAAGAGTCAAACATCATAAGAGTTCCACCAAATTTGGGAAGTCTTCCAAATTATCTCCACATTATGTAGGAACTTTATAGATTCTTGAGGAAGTGAATTTGGTAGCTTACCAAATTGTGTTGCCACCAGCTCTTGCCAGGATACATAACGTCTTTCATATTTCTTACCTAAATAAATATATACTAGGTGATAATCATGTGATTGAATGTAATGCTTTATAGGTACAGGACCCTGGAGTGGTAACAATCAAGCCTATCAAGGTGCTCAGAATGTGTAAGCTTCGTTTACGTAACAAAGAATTTTTGCAATGCAAAATCCAGTGGGACCAGTATGTAGAAGACTCTGCCACTTGGGAAGACTATGCTGAGATACAACAAAAGTTTCCTCATGTTTTGCATTTTTTTTAAAGTACTTGAAAAAAAATAATGTTGTTTGTTTCATTAGATTATGTTTGCTACATAAAATCATTAGGGATGATGATTCACAAGGGGGGGAGTGTGTCACACCCCAATTGTGTATTTACCTATTTACTATTATTGAGCTAGGGTAAAATATTGCATGTGTGAATGTACTTCGAATTTCAATTGAGAATGTATGTGCTTGCACTTTGTTATGAATGAATTATGAATGAATGTTATTTCATTTAAGGTTATGTGATGAAATGCATATATGTGAAATAAATGGGTATTGAATTGGATATTCTAACTATGGAGAAATATTATGTGAAAGCATATTTTTTTGTACAACTACTACCGTGGGAATGTGTTAGTTGGATGCAGGTTTATGTTCAATCCTCTAGGCACAAGGGAAAGTATCACTCAAGAGAATAACTTGGTTAGGTAACCAGTAACGTAACCTAACTGAGCTTACACACACACTCATAGTAGAATGGTTGAGTCAAGTTATTGTGTTAGGGATTTGTAATTCATCCTTAGTATGATGTGTTTGCATTAGTAAGGGTCTTGATTGTTGTTGAGTGCATTCTTGGATGATGCTTATTTTTTTGAAGCTTATGGGTTCTTCCTTATATTACTATGCTTGAATTGATGAGGAGAACACACGTGGAATGTATATATATGGATGCATATGCATGTCGATGATAGACCATATGCATGTAGGAACTCATACATGAGAGTACATAGGTAGACGTACCTATGCACACTTTATGAACAAGTTGCTTATGAGCATGGTGTTATCGAATTAACAATACGACATGTATATGTATATGTATATGTATATATACATCACATGTATGTTAATTGTGTATGTGCTTGATTGTACAATCGAATGTGTGTGTGTATATATATAAGATATATACATATGTATACATGTGTCGATACATACATATGTGTGACAAACAAAAATATCCATGTGGATATATCAATATATGTATACAAATGTATACATGTACATATATATATAGTTGATATGTTTATTATGTGATTCTTAACTTGATAATATTCATTTATATATCAAATGTATATATATAAGACATAGCATTGATGTTATTCGTTGACATATATATATATATATATGGTATTTAATAGAGGCTGATTAATACATATGTTTGACATAAGATAAAGGCCAATCTATGTGCAAGTAATGTGTAATAATAAAGGCTGATATGGAAGAGTAAACCATAGTCAATATCACTTAAATTGTATTGCTATTTTATAGCAGAAGATTACTTCAACTTGGAACGCCTTTATCCAAAGATATAAAAGAATGAAATATTAAACCATGCGACATAAAGTGTTTTGAACACATGGAAATAGGAAATAGGAAATAGCAAGGACGTGCTGGTCAAAGCACTATTTGAACGCTATCAAAGGGAAGTCGATTCACCTTTTCTTTGTCAATAGATTAAATTATGACCAAGTCAACTTACCATGTGTGTTGCCTACAAATAGAGGCCTATTTAAAAGAGATAAACAATGCCAAAGAATAGGAATGATGGATGCAACATGGTGCAAATATATCAAAACTTTCTTTATGTAGGAGTCTATTTTGGTTGCAAATCGATTCTCACATTTTGTGCATGTGCATATTTGAATTAGTCTTGAACTACTGTCAAACTAAAAGGGTCGATCTATAGAATACCAAGTTGAGTTTACACTTAGATTTCTGCCACCTTTTTGTTGTGTGAAGTGAGTTGACCTGCATGTGGAGAGGTGTCGACTGACACCTTTTCTTTTGCCTTCAATGTCTCAATTTTTTGTATAAATAGAGGTGTAGTTCTCTCATTTGGGACACACATTTCTGTAAATCTATTCTACTATAAATAATCTGAGAGTTATACTTTGTGAGAGCTTAGTGTTACTTTGTGAGAGTACAGTGTTATCTTGTGTAAGAGGCTATAGTGAAGAATTTCTTTGAGTTGATAAAGTTAAGCTAGTAAATTGCTATTGGAAAGTTGTGCATCAAGTCAATCAATTGGGTTAAGTGTATTATAGGCATGAGGATCTAGTCTTCTCTTATTTGTTTTTATTTATGAAAGAATGATATTTGAATGCTTTGTTTGAACTATTTGAGAATACTTGCATTAGGAAATCATAACATTTGCTTTGGAAAGGAAAATGAAGTTGTTATATGATTTTCAGTCAAAGTGCTTGTATTTACTCCATAACAGGAGGGATTGTTTGTCATTAGTATAAGTATAGTAGATATGATTAAATAAGGATAACTTATGGGTTATTCATTGCTAAGTTATTTGGTTATATTAGATAGCTTGTAAGTTACACCTGGGATTTGATTATCCATTGAAGGGAGGGTAACTTGTATTTATTCTTTATGGGTAGAAATACCATTGAGTTTTGGGAAAAGGGAATAGGATGTTTCTAGGGTTAAAGACTACCCATTGGAGGAAATACCTATGCATAGATTATAATGGCCTTATGTCAAATCGAGCTTGAGTTGTGTATGTGAGTAGGACGACTATCACTCGAAGTACTGAGTGAGAATAATTTGGCCAAAGCAGCCTGATAATTGCCTTTGGATCCACTGTCAATTCACCATGATCCAATTATACATGTTAGTTCCAAATTGTAGGGTTTACAAGTTCTAGTCATGTAGGAAACAACACTAAGCTCAAAATGGTTTTCATTACGAGGTTACTCCACCAATCTCTTCATCAAAGGGTAGGGCCATCTATTGTATGATAGATGTGTAGGGGACCGCATATCAGTTCGTGGTTGGTGGAAAAGCACTTGAGTGATGCTTCTCCTCCTCAACAGGCAACAAAAGACTAAGATTTGAAAGGAGATTCTTGGACCATCTATATCTATTGCTTTGAAGCTCGGTTGAGCTATGTATGTACTTTGTACACACTCTTTGGAATATTGTAATATGTGGATTATTATATTGGAATGAAATCAATGTTGATTATTGTTATGACATCTATGTTCATTTTTTCCCTATTAATGAAAGAAATTTTTATGGAAATAGTTAAGTTACATAGTTTATTTACTTGAAAGTGAAACATTAGAAAATTTTAATTCAGTGAATGATTGGCATGTTAAAAATGATGTGACAAATAGAAGACGTTTTACGACACAAAAATACTTATGTATCCAAGCACCTACAAGGGTGACAAGGGTCATCCAGGAACATATAAGATAAGCATGGGGGTACACAACACACACAAAATCTAATCTACAGGTAAAGAAGAGGTTCCCCTTAGTCCTAATCAACCAAGAGGTCATCGTTCTCCCAATCTAGATCATTGTAAGCAGAGGGAGGATGATCCTGCAAGGGAGGAATATCAAGGGGGGTACCCTCCAACTCTCCTGCAACAAGAGTCAAGGAAGAAGGCCCCTCAAGGTCCTCTCTACTTAGTTCATTTGAGGTGAACGCCATTGACTTTGCAGAGATAGTCATAAGAGCTAGGACCTCGTCCATAGAGTTGAACATATACTTTACAAGAGTACTGTGTGTCAAATCAATGGGCGATGGAGGATACGCCTGAGATCCAAGAGTAGTGATGAACTCCAAGGATGCTAGGGTTGCCACCTTCACTAGGACAGTTTAAGCCAATTCATAACTAACCTCCAAAGAAGGAAAACCCTTCTTCTGACCCCCATTGCAAGTGGGTTCATACTCCATATTTCACTTAATCGAAGGATGCAAGATCCCCACAGATGAAGTAGAGGGTGACAAGGAAGAGGAGAAAACCGCAATGGACACCCTAGAGGTATTCGACATGTCCACAGGTTTTGAGAAAGGTAGGATTTCTGGAAGGGACATTAAAAGGGGAGGCTTAGTTGAAGGAGCAATGAATACCTACACCCTCTTCGGGTGAGGATCATTCACACTTGTAGGGGGAGCTGGAAGCAAGATTGAGACAGAGGGAACTGAAATAGAAAGTACGTAAGAGGAGGACACAATAGAAGATGTCGAAGTAGGAGCGATTGGCTCCCCTTCCTTCTTCTATGAGGTGACCTACTCAATGGCCAAAGCCTTCCTTCTGTGCTTGCACTCTCGTGTATGGCAGTTTCTATGACTCTAGGAGCTAGAGGCTACAACTTGAGAAGGGACAACAGGCTCTTGTTCAATCATTGAAGTATCCATCATGGTTGTTTTTGGAAAAGGGACTGACTCCTGGATGAGAACAAGAGGATGAGATGGAGAGGCAGATGCAACAACAACAAGGGGGAAAGCTCAATCTCCTCAGTGGCAAGCCTTTTCCCATTCACTACCTTAGAGGTAGGAGCAGTAGGAGGCCATGGAGGCCAAGATGTAGGAGATGCTCCAAGGGGACCATTCCCCTTATCGTTAAAAATAGGCCAAGGCATTGTGGGTAAGATAGGAAGTTCAAATGCTTGATGCTTAGCCTTCCGCCAAGTGAGCACCATCAGACTCCCCAAAAGACGCATAGGGGTGGAATTTGAAGGTGTTGCAACTAGACGGGAGGAAGAGGTAGGTGGAAAAATAGAGGTGGAAGAAGAGGATCCCTGAGTAGACTTCTTCTCCCTTTTTTGAGTGGTAGAGGCAGCCTCATGTTGCGCCATCATGAAAGCTCTATGTGAAATGGCATAGAGAGAAGGAGGGTATGTCACCTTTGGCGTTATGCCTCCACTCTTGTACTTCACATAAGTTTGATACAACAAGTTTGTTCTAGGAGGGAGTGGACCAACAGGGGTAGGCTAGAAGTGATCAAGCGAGTAGCCCCCATGTGCAATCATCAGTTTGTAATCAGTGTCGTGGATTACATGCACAAAACCCTCATGAGAGAACTTTAAGCACTTATGAATCATTGAGGGAACTACATTCATGGAAACTATCCAATGAATTCCTAGTTTCACCTTGAACAATTCAAACCTCGGGATAATATCAAAGAGTGCATTCACAGTCTTGGGCCTAACCAAGACTGACAAGGTAATACAACCGATGGGAGGATGGAAAGCCCATCATGTGTACGTATAGTGCTTCTAGACTCATCATATCCATCCTTGTGTAAAAATTTTATCAACATGATCTCCTCTGTGATGACATTCACCTAGCGTGTAGGGTCAACGAGAACACCAGTTACAGTATTTCCATTGATGTGTGCAGGAATGTACAAAGGGGATGGTTCTCTATTAGAGTTCATCAGAAAATCATGTGAGGTGAATGTTATAGCAGGAGATCCACTCGCAGGTTGTGTAGATGGGATGGTAGATGTAGGAAGGAGGCCATCTCTTATGTACATTAGATAGGACTTTCGCTGAAGCCCCCAAGAGTTCAACAACTAGATGGTGACCTATTCAAGGTTTCGCCCTGCAATGCTTAGGAATTCTTCTAACTATGCTACTAGGGGTCATAGGTTGGGTTGCAAGGCTAGATGCCTTGCCATGCACGCACCCATAACACTCCTAGAATATGAGGGAAAAGTCTTTCAACATTACTGAATTGAACCAAAATAGTTCACGTTAGGTTCATCAAAATGTAGAGGGGGACCAAACACTTAAGACCCTAGGTCACGGGATGTTCTAGAATGATCAGTTGCCTCAATCTACCTCATGCTAAGGATTATTTAAGGTAAGTTTAATGTTTTAGGAGGGTGAAAAGGAAGGACAGCTGATATGTCGCTATCCTTTTGCAAACTTGAGAGGTTTAGGGGATCATGAGAGTTAATTCTCAAGTCAAAACTGAGATCCCAACAACTCTCTACCAGAGGATCCTAGCGCAAGAGACAAATGACAACGTGGCATGCTAGGATCCTAGTCGGACACTGACATTTGTATGGATAGAGAGTATGGAATATAGTTAAGATTTAACAGGTAATTAACTACAACCTGATAAATGGAGATTTAAATAACGACAAAAAGCATGAAGGAGCTAAAGTACTAGGAAAGAAAGAAGAATACTTTAACTTGAAAAGAGAAGTTGACAAGAGTGAAAGGTGGTAGAAAATTGAACTCATGCTTGGTCCAGCCTCTCACAAGCTCCACATGAACACAAAACCTACACATAACAAAATGGGAAAAAATGTTGGGGTTGTTTCAGGGCTTGCCATAGTTAAACCCTTGTTTCGGTGTTCCCACCTCCATGGACAACCAAATATAGCCACAAGATATAAAATGCGATAAAGAAATATGGAAAGAAAGTAATGTCGCATAATGCTAACAACTATATTCTACGTAAACCAAATGCCAATGCTGAAATGAAGTGGATATCACCTCCCCAAACAAGGTGCCCTTAAGCACATGAAGGGAGATGTGAGCTCGCAAGCATGTAAATGCTACCATTTTCACAACAACGAGAGTGAAATCCAAAAGAGTAACACATTCAAACTTCAACAATGGTGAAAAAATGAAATGTGTAGTAGCAAGTGTGATAGAGAAAAATTTCTAGAAGTGAGAAGTGTGTAGAAGTTCGTAGAAGATCAAGTGAAAGTGAAAGATAGACATTTTAAGGTGGAATGGAGGGAAGGAAGCCATTTGAGGTCAATCAAGAGGTGCAGGAACATTACACTGCATCACCAATGACGAGTTATAACACCCCTATAGATTCCAAAGGCGAGAATCTTGTTAAGACGACAATGTGTCGCATAGATGTCTACGCACCATGCTAGCGTCCTCGACAAAAATTCCCCCACCAACGCTATAGACAACCACAAAGTGGGTGGAAGCAGAATGGATGAAGTGGAAAGCATCGTTGGGTTTAATTTTTCTAAGGTGAAGGGTGTAAATGGGGAATTTGTGAGGGGTACAAATTCACTCCATTACACTAGGGAAGATGGACATTAAGGTCAAGAGCTTCATAAATGATATTTTGAGTCTTCATGGCCTTATAGAAGCTACAATTACATTGCTAGAAAAATAACCAATAGGTAGAGAGCACCTTGTGCCAACCACTTAAAAATTGGGGCATAATAATAATACACAAAAATCTTCAAATATTTTTAAATATTCTATTAATATTCAAACCAATAAGAAGCAAAATATATAAATGAACCACATATTGGGGCTCATCTTGGATAAATGATTTTCTTTCACCATGAGTCTTAACTAAGACCAATGACTACTATTGCAAAAGACTTTGATCATTGTAATTAAGAACAAGAAAATGTAATGCTCAAAAGGATAAAGGGAAAATGAAGCAACAAAATTCAACCTATGCAACTAACTATCATTGTAATCTTGAGCATTTCTTCCTCTTGCTATTCTTAAATATAGTGATTAAAATCCATTGCAGTAATAGTCATCAATTTTCCATTAGACTCAAATTGATAGACATTCTTTTATCCAAGATGGGACCCAATGATTGCTCATAGAATGTTCATAAACATTTGGAGCTTTCTATGTATTATCACACCCTCAACAATTCTTATGTGGTTAGTACAATGTTATCTTCTCCTATTTGTTTTTTTTTTGGTATTATATTGTAGCTTCTATGAAGACATAGAGGTTCAACAAATCATGTTTAAAGCACTTGATCATATTATCCCTTTTCCTCAACTACTTGAGCTCAAGGTTAGCCCTACACCTTAAGGGAAGTTTAATTCTAACAAAACAACACTCTTTAAAAGAAAAGGAAAGACTCATGAGAAACTATGGGAAGATATTGTTCTTAGTTATGTCAAATGCCAAAATAAAGAAGCTAACCTTAGTAAAGTTTCCATTCTTAAGCAATAATCAAAAGTCAAATGACAATTTGGTGAGAACTTGCCAAACCACAAAAAATAGAACGCAAAGTACTTAACGTATTTCTTTAATAAAATGGATTAAACTTAACATTGATGGGGTCTCAAAAATAAGTAGTGTGGGCTATTTAATGTGGATCACTCTAGTGTAACACACAACATTGCAGAAGTGGAGCGTTTAGTTCTTGGAAGCACAAACTTGAATTAAAAATATTTTCATTGAAGGTAATTCTAATCTTATCATCATCAATTGCAACCTTTCTCTCAATGCTTCTCATGGACGCCTTTGCTTTTGGAAGCTACGATTCTTCTTGGCAACTTCAAAAATCTTAACTTTCTCACATTAACCACCAAAGTAACAAATAGGAGTCCCTATTTTTTTACGTGATGTATTTTGAGATGTGGTAGAAAGTTAACCTCACTCGCTTTTTAAAATTTTGCAACCATATCATTTATTCACACTTAAAAAATTTCTACCAATTTCTTGAAAATTTGAAGCTTAAAACTTTAAACTTGCCCATTATTACAAAATCCATATAACCCCTACTTATAAAAACTTAAAAAAATTCAACAGCATCCACTAAAATAAAGTCCATCTCCATGAACCCACAACCTAAGGCTGAACCATAAAGTCCATCTCCATGAACCCACATCCTAAGGCTGAACCATACTTTTCTCTCCTTGAGTGCTCACAGTGTTAGCAGAGGCAACATTAGTCTCTTTTGAAAATCTTCTCCTCATCATATGCTCTCGATTCTATCCATTCTCTGGTTTATGGATAAAACTGACTATATCTGCAGTTCTATCTCCTTACCCTTCAGCCATATCCTCATTGTGATAATTGAGCTTTTCTTACTCTATCAAAACCTTTTGGATAGATAATCATAAGTGCCATGGCCTTATTGTAATTGACAGAGATGATTGGGTTTTGTTTTCTCTATCAAAAGCTTCTGTATATAGAATCATATATGCCATGACCTCATCTTCATTATATAGAAGAAACAGAGCTAAAAGATTTAGCTATAACCATGTGCTTTAGCATAAAAACTTTAGTACCATATTCAGTGTATATTGGGAGCTTTGTCAGCATTGGGAAACTACACCATTCTGTAACTAAAAAACCAAAATCTTTAAATATAAAATAGGTTTTAGGTTGACACAAGTAAAGTAGCTTTCAGAAATCAGAAGCCATGGCCCATTGCTTTAGTAGAAGTTTTCAAATTTTGTTTTGTTATTTGTTGGAATCTATGTGGGTGTTCTGTAATGCAATCATTTTTGTCCCACTTTTAACTGTTTATTTGTACTTTGGTTGACTTTACTTGTGTTAATGGCATGAATTTAGATTAGTGTAGGGGCACTGAATTTAAAATCCTTGTGTTAATTGGCACATGGGCTGTTACCGTCCTTCAACATTCTGATCAATCAGATGGTCCACATGTTTCGAAACGCTTCCACCTTAATAAAATTCTTCTTTTTAATTGGGTTTAGTATTTCCTTTTCCTGCAGAAACAGGCTTTACAGCATATTTCCCCACAAGATCTGTTTCTTCATTGGCTGGTTGTTTCTTGTTGTCATTGTCGGGAGGTTTGTTTTTTTGTATCAGGTAGGTTTTTGAATTTATGAAAAGTGAGGCTGCTCTGCAAGGCTGCAAGTTGAACAAGGTTTCTTTATGCAAATTTTGCTTTACCATGCACTTTTTCTCATATTCGTCTTACATGTAAGGCATATAAAAAATGGTTGGTGACTGTATTGTTCCCTTCCCCTGGCAAAAGATCGCATTTATATTCCTTTTTCATATATAGATTTATTATCCATCACTTTTAGATCAAATTTATGGGTAACTGAATCACTTGAGTGGATCTTGAATTTTTAAAATCTAGCATTTCAAATTTATATCTCATCAACCATTTCACTAACTATTGTGAGTCATCCTAGTGCATATTTGTGTTGATTTAGGTGGTATGTTATATTTATCAATATTCGTGCATTCATTTGAGAACCATCTAGGTGTTATCAAGGAACATCTTGAATTGTTGGTAAACATTTATAAGAGCATTCTTGCAGCACTATATCAGCATGCATCATCCTAGGTTTATTGCATGATTTCTTGATATCTTCAATCTTGGTCCATTATCACTAAAATAGTTCAAATAGGGGTTTGACTAATGAGAACATGACCCTCACAATTCAAAAAATTCTCCAAAGATATTTATAAATAGCGTAATCCTTGTACACATATAGATATCAAAAATTCAGGTAAGAAAACTCTAATAGTCCATCATTTGTTAGATCATTTATGTAGATACATATTCAAAATTCTCTGTTTAGAGTACATTTTTGCACTTATAGATTTGATTAGTTTATTTATACACTTGTGGATCTGATTTAGCCAAATTCTAAGAGGCCCAAATTTAGATTTCATCATTTTTCCTTCAATACATCTAAGAAGTATTAATTTCGAGTTTTTAATTATGTTTATTTACAAATTTCTAATTTATGTTACATGATCTGTCATAGCTCTAAATTAGATTACTTAGAGTTAATCTTAATCTTAGTAAAGAATTTTATTTTAAATTTCTTTACATTTTGGTGAACTTAATATCCCTTCACAACCTAGGATTTTGACCTTATGGTTTATTCTTCTTGTAATAATATTTTTAGATTTGATTCTCTATTTGCATTCATTTTATACTATATTCGGTTAAGGTTTGAATCAACCCTTAGTTGTGCCTTATTGAATCAACTAGTTGGCGATACATCTTTCCTACCCTTTGACTTTCCCACTATTGCATAGGAAAACAAACACATGGATATAGGACATGTTGAGAATGACATTTCACCTTATTTAAACTACCTCAATGCCTCATTATTGAAATTAGACATCTAAAAAATTGTATTAATGATTACAATCAATATTAAAATAGAAAGATCTTATCAAAAAAATAATGCACAATCCTTTGGCACATAATATTTTGACTTATGTTGGATCAAGTGGATTTGTGACACCTTATTTGTAATAGTATGATGGTAAATCCATTACGATATTTCAATACTTCCAAACTATGTGTCTCATTTATTTTTATGATGATCAATTGCTTGCGAGAATGTTTCTAGCAAGCTCAAGTGGTCTTGTATTCACATAGTTTTATTTATTACCACATGCTTCTAGAATTTCTTTTATGAATTTGAATACTAATTTCATAAAATATTTTCATCATAATATTGACTTAAGATATGTGTTGTTAACCTCATATAATACAAGCAAGAAGAAAAGAGCTAACTAAACATTACATATTACAATTTCAAGTGTCGGTTACTAACTTGAGTTCTAACTTAAAGAAGATGAACTTCAAAACATCTTTATGAATGATTTCTTCCCCTAATTAAATATAAGTGTACTACAAGCCTCATCATTCATTCTCATATTTATATGCCAAGTATTATGTATATATAATAATACTTTATTGAATTATCTTCTCTTGTATCAACATATTTCTAACACTTTTCTTTGCACTCATGATTTAACAACACTATCACATTCACATAATGGGGGAAATGATGATATAGTTATTGATTATTTTCATGCTCAAATCAAACCAAAGAAAAATAGTTAAATACATTAGAGGAGACTATGCATGTTGTATTGGAGAAAAATTTGGAACACTACTTTATTATTGTATCAAGTCGTCTAAGCTAACATATATATCTAAGCTTGCATGCCATATGGCTAAATATTTATGTGCTTATTTTCATATATATGGACATTCTATGGGTACATGCATCAAACTCAAACATTTAAATTGAATAGTTTATAAACAAAAAAATGATAAAAGTTGAGGATAATATAATAAAAATAACTTCTAGTTAAAGATCACAGGGAAGTCACTAAACATAGCTAACCACTGTTTCATGGCATGTATACAATCCTAAAATATATGTTCATCATGTAGCTTGCACTCTAAGGCTTTACTCTTACATATTTCTTTAGGTGGTTTTCTTGTTTTCGCAGCTCCAAGTTTTGTGTAAGAAGAATTCCAAAGCCATAAAGTAGTTGCAACAAGTTAAGGAACAAGTCTTGAAGTTTCAACTCCAAAATAATCTCAAACAATGTAATATTGCCTTGCTACTCATGTAATTTGTTTTGGAAACCTCTTGGATTGTGTTTTTGTCATTTTTGTTTCTCTTTCAACTTCATGATCAGCTATTGTAAAGTTGTTTTGCAACTCTTCTATTCTTTTTCCAACTACCTATTGGTAGCTTCATTCTTGTAATGCATTGTTTCAATATATAAAAAAGGTTGAGGATAATCATATTGAATTCCATGTTGAGGATCCTTCTAGTGTTAGTCATCCTATTGCTTTGCTTAATCATTGTACACCATAAATATATACACACATGTTGGGGTATGACTTCGTTGGTTAGATATCCTTACCCATCCTTCTTAAAAATTGCAATATTTTATAAATTTTCTTTCCTTTCTTGGCTATATGTTTATGTTTCCATGTTCCTAGTTAGCATGTGGATGACACAAAGAAAATTTTAGTGGTGCATGTTGAAAAACTATGAATTTGAACATGTGTTTTTTTGCTACATTGATACTTCTTCCTTGTGTTTTGTACCTTCTTAAATTGACCTTTTTCTTATACAATGTATGTTCTGATCCTCCTTCCTTTCATTTACCTTGTGTGTCCTTACACTTTGGCAATTTATTTATGTCAATTTTTTTGTTGTTTTTATTTCACATTTGGTGGAATATCCCTTTTTTTATTATTCCATATTTAGCTCCAATGATTTCTTATGTGTCATGTTTAGCTTGTATGCTTGTCTATGTTTAATTATTATCTACATTATTTCCTCCATGCCTTGTTTGAATCCTATATCCTAATATATTTTTTGTTTGCCTCTTATGTTTCAACATGTTCTTTGTTGTTTTATCCTACTACATATCTAGGATGTTCTTATGCACCATGTTTGCGATGTCTAGCTAATAGGCTACATATACTATGTTCATTATTCTTATTAATCTTATCCTTTCCATGACCCTAATGCTTCATGTGTTTACGTATCCTGATTAAAATTTCATGTTTATGTTCCTTATCAAGCTTATGATTCCATTTTGATTATCCTTATCATGGTTATGCTTATATGTTTATAATCCTTGTGATTTCATTTTTATGAACCTTATCATGCCTACATCTTATGATCCCATGTTTACAATACTTATCATTCTTAGATCTCATGATTACATGTTATTATCCTTGTCATGTCCACATCTTTTACATCCTATTTATGCCTATGTGATCCTTGTCAAGAACTTATGATTATCATTATATTGTTTAATTTTCCTATATTGGGGAAATATTAGGGGGAATCTTGTATTTACCTTACTACATGTTCTCTCATGATTATCTTCTAATTTTGTTCTTACATTCTTATTGCATGATATATTTTACTATCGTACATGATTTATCATCCTTATATATTATTCTCCTCTCATCTCATCTAATTTCTTATAGTATTTGTATGCATCCCATTGGAGGGGGCACATAAGTCAGTAATGTTCCTTGGTGAGTTATATTTTTTTACTAATATGTTTATACTCATTCCATCTCTAGGGATGATTTATTGAATTTCATCCACTAGGTTAGAGTCTCTACAATTCTACATAATTAAATATTTTATCACTTTCTATAGTATTCAAAATCTCCAACTCTTTACATTTATTATTTTCAAGTATAGTTATTTTTTAAAGAAAGTTGCAATTAGTGCTTATTTTAAAATTATGTGAAATATGTTACTCATTACATGTTTGTATTGTATTTTAGGTTTCTATGGAGTACTCATTGCAAGAATAATTCAAGAATGATTTAATTCTTTACAAAAATTGACATCCTTTGAGTTTTTGAAAAGTATTAAATTTACAAGTTGATTGATTATTTTACTATGACATGCATCTACCTGGTAGTTTGCATGAACATCAAAGTGGGGGTGGGGGGAGGGGTGAGGGAAGAATATAATGGTAAAAATTGCATACCCATTCCATTTTCCCTTATGTTTTGGGTTTGATTTGATGATAGTTTGAAGATGCAATAACATGTTAAGAAGTAACATATTCTTGTGTGAATTCAACTCATGACATCACCATATCTTGATCTCATTATCATTGATCCCCACATGATTCCTAGATCCATCATTCATCACCTTGGATAAAATCCATGGTTGTGGACATGAATTGGATCACTTTTACAATAAAGGTTCAAATTACACCTCACTAGCCATTGTGACAAAAAATAACACATGTTTGTGTTTATTTTCACACTACCTTGTTGTATTTATGAACATTCAATCATTCATTTGAGAATCATCTAGGAGCTATCAATGATGATGCTAGGGTTGTTGATATAAAATTTATGAGAGAGTTCTAGTAGAATTATCAAAGAATTACATTAGCACACATCATTATAGGTCTAGTATTGCATGGTTGGTTATTATTTTACTCTTGAATTATGATTGTTGAATTGTTAAATAACTTGGGGTTTGACTAAGGATATCATGACCCTTATAATTCGATAAATTTCCCAAAGGTATTTATAAATATTGTAAATCCTTACACACATTTAGATATCAAAGACTAACATAAGAAAACTCTAATGGTCCATCTTCTACCAAGTCATTCTCATCCAGGTGCATGTTTAATTCCACATGTCGGGTATATTTTGACACTTGTAAATCTAATTGATTCATTTTTGCACTCATAAATATGATCTAGCCAATTTTTTAGAACCCAAACTCCCAACTCGTTCCTTACCATTGATGAAGTTAAACAATATGATTGTTCATAAATTACAATTATTTTATATTTTTAAAATATCTAAAAATTTAATAAATGAAATAGATAATTTTAATGTGTTAATATTCTGAAATGAATAATTTTTTTTCTCTCTAACCAATTATACAACTTCTTCATGCATAATTAATTCATATTGATTGACAATTTGACATGTTAAATGACCTTTAATTCTTCCTTCACATAAATAACATATTTTTATATTAAAAAAAAAAAAACAAAAGAAAATTTTGAAAAGAAAAAAATTGCTAGAAAGGAACCTCAACATGCACTTAACCTTCACTCTAATATGCGGCCTTAGTTCTAATTTTGTAAAACTCAAAAGTCTTGTATTATGACAAATAAATATAAGAAATGTGTTAGTGTAAGGTCACCCAAAGAGAGTAGATGAGATTTTATTAACATGAAATCCTTGTAAATGCTATGAGTAATTTTTACCCATTGGGTTCATGTGAACTCACAATTATTTCCCTTTATGTATTGTTGAGAATTTTTTTTTTCTTTTCCCTACTTGGTTTGCCATATGTTTTACATCTATATTTGGATAATTTTATAATGATTTTAGGGATAAGTTTGAGATGACATACGTTCAATGATCTTTTATGATAATGCAATTTTTGGAATCATGTAAAATAAAAACAAGGTGAACTATGGTAATTCCCTATTATAAAATAATTAGAACAAGGTTCATACATGCAATTTCTCCTTTTCAAATCTATTTTCATTATTAATAAAAGGGATGGGAAATCATTTCCTCCGTGAAAAGAAAAAAATACATATTCAATAGTACAAACCATCAATTTGCATATGTAGAAAATTATTTACGATGGTCTTAATCATTATGATTATATGTTGTCTATTAAAATTATATAATATATGTTGTTATTTTTTTATAATTTTGATTTCAAGTATATTTTTATAGTTGAAAATTTTAAATAATGATATAATTTACAGTTATAAATAAAAAAGTTCATTTAAAGAAACAGTTATTTGTAATAGATTCAAAATATATGTAAAATTAAATGATTTTGATTCCTTAATCAATTTTTGTATAGCCTTACAAAAAAATCATCAAGAATATATTTTAAGATTCTTCGTAGTCACTATGTACCCTTTTTGTTAGAATTTTTATCAAATTTTATGCTCTAGTATGAGAAAGATATTTTTCCTTAGAAGGATCATGATGGTCCCTTATTAATGTAAGATTATGTTTGGAGTGGGTTTGTCACCTAGGTTGCAACACCAATTTAATAAAATTTTATCTCACTTAAACTCTTAATACATTATTACAAGATCTTAAACCTTCTCGTAGATAAGATATCAACAATCCCATCCAAACAAGTTTTTGACCTATCTCTTCCTTATTATCTAGAGGGAAGATGATATAAAGGGGAATTATTTTCTTATGAAGGAGGAAAAATAGGTGGCTAAAAATTAGAACATTGGAATTGGTAGGGAGCTAAGTTTTGATAATAAGAGTCAAATAAAGAGGTAAGTTAATTGGTGTTCTCTCTTTTTAATTATTCAAGATAAATTTTGATGTTCAAGAATATAAAGGATGTCTTGCGCACTTGAGCCAGAGTGGGTGTTAGTTCACAACAAATCCCTTTTTGGTTCTTTTTCCCATCATCTTAAAATTTTACACTAACTATTATGTTGAAGTGGCTACTACTTTTTGGGACTTCAATTGGTCAAAGAGTTAAGAATTTATAAGTTGTCATTAAGGGAGACTCTTTAAATATAATTAAACTTACACCTAAAGAGAACTTCCATTGTTGAACTATTATAAATATTATGAATCATATATTAAGGCTAACTCACACGTTTAATGAGGTTAATATAAAATTTCTCAATTCAATAGTTATGCAACTATCAATGAAATGATTTCATGAAACATCAAATATAAAATCCACATGGAAAATAAAAAACTTCCCAATGATTAATCACAAGATTATGTATTTTGGATGTTATTTAGTTTTTAAAACTCCCATTTATCTCAAAAAGATAGTGTTATTCCCTTGCATAAAACCAAATCCTAAAGAAATGTAATAAAATAAATCTAAACTACTCTTACTCTAACTATGATCTCAAAATATAGAAGAGAAGGGGATAAAGAGAAGGGTTGAGGAAGTGTAATCTTTTAACTCCTATGTTCCAAATGTTGTTCTATAAATAGAAAAAAATGATTGAAACTAATCCTTGTATGACCTATATGTCAAAATCACCATGTAGGATGTTAGAATCCCCAAAGGAACTTTTTTTGTGTGTGACAAAATTTGAACACTTGGCAATCCATGCGTTTTGAATTACCACACAAAATATTTCACAATTAGCCAATTGTCAGTGGTTCAAATTACATATTGAATTAATCAATATTTAGTGAACTAAACACATGAAGAGATAGTGACATGGCTTGGAGTTTGAAAAAATCACAAAGAAAAAGAAACTAAAATGATGTCACAAAGTTAAAATGTATTCAAAACTTGAGTTTTCAAACCTTTATAATAAAGATTACATTTATATGTATAGGCTTAAGGAGGGAGGAATGTGAAGATCCATTCCCTCAAAAATCCCACAAGATGAGAAAACACGTGGAATTTTAAAAGACACTTTTATCTTGTAGCACTTTTTGTCCTATTACATCATTTTAGACAAGACAAATTTGGTTCCTAGATAGACGTCACAACTAGCACACTCTACTAGCTAGCTTTAGCTACTTCACACTCTAACTCTTGTAGGTAGGATGTAAAATTATCCATTGATACTTTAATAACATGGGATCAAGTCCATCCAAGTGAGTAAATTTGACATTGATCTCCATGAAAATCTCCTAGAACCTTTTTTAAATGATTTTTAATTCCAAAATATTTGGCTAATAAACTTCACAAGAAACTTATTTTCATCAAATGATTGACTGAATTAGTAGAAAAATTGGAGTACTTAGGAGATTCTCTCTTTATCAACTCTTAGAATTAATCTTTCAAAAAAATTAGAAACTAAAATTTTTGGTCCTTATCAAACAAAGACTGCCCTAGTTTATCCATAAAATATTTCACAGTATCAAACACACCCTAGACTAGGGAATACACATTCTTTCTCTTAATGTGGCACACTTTTAGGATCTTCATCTGAAAATTGTAAGCTAACCTCCACTTATAATATTCATATGGATCTTGATCACTTAGAATGTCCTCATCCACTAAATAGGGGAATCCATATTAACCATTTGAGCTATCTCAAAAAATATGTTCTCCATAGCCTTTAATTCTACTTTCACCCCTATCAATATAAAGTCTTAATAGATTCTATTCATTTTAATAACATTGTATTCCGCACAAGGTGCAAATGTGAAGACAAATGTTGTGATGTCATTATTGACAGTGGGAGCACTGATAATCTAGTGTCAGAAGAGATGGCTATGAAGTTGAAAATGAAAAGGGAAAGGCATCTACATCCATATCGGATTGTCTAGTTGCAGAAAGACCACAAAGTTCTGGTCAATGAGCAGTGCCTGGTGAAGTTCAAGATCGGAAGCTATCGTGATGAGGTACTCTATGATATCATCCCCATGGATGCATGTAACATGTTGTTGGGGAGGTCGTGGCAGTTCGATAGGTGTGCTGTACATGATGGCCATGCAAACACTTATTCCTTGATGAAGGATGGAGTCCGCCATAAGTTGAAACCCCTGAAGAAGGACGAAGAAAAGGTATGCAATAGTGCTAGAATTTGTTTTGTTGATGGAAGGAAATTTTTAGAAGGCATGAAGCATGAGCCATATGTGTTATGCATTGATTCCTAGAATGGATAAGGAAGGTAGTGAGAAGGTACGGTAGAAGTTTCGGACTATTGGATGAGTTTCAGAATTATTTTGATATAACGCATTGAGGGTTTACCACAATGAGGAAGATCGTCATCGATTGACTTGATCCCTCGGAGCCAGTTGCCAAATAAGGCAACTCATAGAATGACTCCCGCAGAAAATGAGGAGTTGAATGCATAAAGTTCGTGGATTTGTTGAGAAAGGGTTTATTCGAGAAAGTCCGAGCCCATGTGTGGTACACCTGCAATACTAGCACCAAAAAGGATGGGGAATGGATAGATGTACATATTCTAGGGACATCAATATACAATCAAAGTATAGATTTCCCACCGGAATGGATGACTGATGGATTGTTTGAGTGGAGCTCAGTAGTTCACAAAGATAGATCTAAAAAGTGGATATCACCAGATCCTGGATTTGTGAGGGAGATGAATGGAAGACTACCTTCAAGACCAAAGAGGGCCTGTACGAGTGGTTAGTCATGCCTTTTGGGCTAACCAATGCACCGAGCACATTCATGCGGCTCATGAATGAGGTACTGAAAGAGTTTCTGGGAAGTTTTGTCATTGTGTGTTTAGATGATATTTTGATTTTCAGTAAGAACTTGGATGAGCATTTAATGCATATTCTTAGGGTTTTTGAGAAGTTGAGAGAGGAGAAACTATTGATAAATTTGAAAAAGTGTAGTTTTGTTAAAAAGGAGTTAGTGTACTTGGGGTTCGTTGTCTCGCAGAGGGTCTGAGATGGAACTAGAGAAGGTGAAGGCTATTCTAGAATGGCCTACCCCAAGAACTGCTTGAGGTGAGATCTTTCCATGGTTTGGCTAGTTTTTATAGAAAGTTCATTAGAAACTTCGTAGTATTTGTGCACCCCTGACTGAAACAATGAGAGGGATAGAAAAGAGTTCAAGTGGAGCACTGGAGCAGCAAAGAGTTTTGACTTGTTGAAGCAGAAGGTGACAGAGCAACCAATTTTAGCCCTCCCAGATTTCAATAAGGTGTTTTAGGTGGATTGTGATGCCAGTGGTTGTGCCATTGGAGCAGTAATGAGCCAAGAAGGTAAGACCATTTCCTATTTCAGTGAAAAAATGATGCAAGAGAAAGTACTCGTATATGATCAGAATTTTATGCAATAGTTCAAGCATTAAAGAAATGGAGACATTATTTGTTGCCAAAGGAATTTGTTTTATTTACGCTCATCAAGCATTACAATATCCGAGTAGTCAAGGAAAATTAAATCAGAGGCATATGAAATGGGTAGAATTTTTGCAGAGTTATACCTTTGTTTTAAAGCATAGGAGTGGCAAGTCGAATAGGGTTGCAGATGCCTTAAGTAAGAGGCAAACATTGTTGATAGAGATGCAGATTGAAGTGGTTGGGTTCAATGAACTCAAGACATTGTACCCTGAAGATCCTAATTTTGCAGAGGCTTGGAAAGCTTGCAAGGAGCTTGTTACAGTTGACAGGACGAAGTGGCTGGATTTCATAATCTAGGATGGCATGTTGTTTAAGGGAAGTCAATTGTATGTTCCAAGGAACTTTCCATGAGGGAGAACCTGATAAAGGAGAAGCACAGTGGAGGAATGGTGGGACATTTTGGTTGGGATAAGACCATTGCCATTATCAGTGAGCATTATTATTGGCCTCAGTTATCACAGGATGTGAAGAGGTTTGTGCAGAGTTACAGGGTATGTCAGATGGCTAAAGGAGTGAGCCAGAATATTGGGTTGTATCAGCCCTTACCTATACCAGAGAGGCCATGGGAGGATATAAGTATGGACTTTGTTCTTGGTTTTCCAAGGACACAGAGAGGGAATGATTCAGTATTTGTGGTAGTTGAAAGGTTTTCAAAGATGGCACATTTCATCCCATGCCAGAAGACCCATGATGCAGTCCACATTGCTAACTTTTTCTTCAGAGAAGTGGTGAGACTACATGGTCTACCAAAGAGTATAGTCTCAGATCGTGATACCAAGTTTGTGGGATACTTTGGAGGACCTTGTGGAAAAATTTGAAGACAGAGTTGAAGTTCAGTTCTGTACACCATCCACAAACTGATGGGCAGACTGAGGTTGTGAACAAAAGTCTGGGTAACCTACTGAGATGCTTGGTAGGAGATAAACCCAAGGGATGGGACTTGATCTTACCCCAAGCAGAATTTTCTTACAACAATTCCAATGTGGCGGTATTAGTAGATCACCATTCCAGATAGGTATGGAGGCGCCCCAAGACCGCCCGTAATCTGAGGAAGATGGACCAAGAGAAGAAGACTAGTGTCGAAGTTGAAGACTTTGCAGACACATCAAGAATGTACATGAAGAGGTAAGAGAACATATTAACAAGATGAATATGTAGTATAAGGCTAAGGCGCATTAGAAGAGAGGAATAAGGATTTCCGGTGGTGATGAAGTGATGGTCCACTTGAGGAAAGAAAGGTTTCCAAAGGGGAACCTATAACAAATTGAAGATGAATTTCCCCTGTAAAATTGAAGAGGCATGAATTCAGGAATGCATATGAGGTGGAGTTGCTGATGGAGTCAACATTTCCCTTGTGTTCAATATTTAGATTTGACAGAGTATCATGAAGGTGGCACAAAGGAAGTACCAACAATGGAATAGTGTGGCATTCCAACACCTACTTCAGAGAAGGAGGAGATTGAAGAAATCTTGGATAGCCATGTGGGAAGGAGTACCAGAAATGGCAGTATGAAGAATATCTAGTGAAGTGGAGAGGAAGGCCTCGTGAAGACCCATTCTCGGTGTCTAGCAGGAAGCTGACTCTTTGCTCTCAACCATCCGAGATGTGACGGGTCACTTCTCACCACCCTCGGGTGTTCCGATGCAAGAGCATCCGCTGGGTGTGAGGGAAATCTTGCATCACCCAAAAAGACACTTTCCATTTATGTTCTGTGTTTTCTTTTGTAGATGTTTTTGCATTTCTGGATACCCTTTTCGTCGAATAAGAGTTTCCAACTTTTAGAATTGCTTTTCTACTTTTTCTGCTCAACTGCTATTTTTAGCAGGTGTCAATTTTAAGGCGTGGGAAGACAAAAATTTATGGGAAGGTTCTTGATGGAAAAATAAGCACTTTGGGGAAAGAATCAGGTCAAAATCATTCACGGTTTGAAAGTTATTCAAGTTCCAGTTTTTGCTTTTTGCCCTGAAAAACCTTCTGAGTCCAGTTTGAGGCACTAAACGGTCCCGTACGAGCCCAAAAATCGTCAGAACTGGCGGAGCGGGTTCTAACCGCGTTCTTCACTCCGAGACCTTTCCGACGGTGCAAACGGTTCAAAAAAATGGAGTCCCGAATCAAAAGTTATGGCTTCTGGAAGTTGGCCGATTTTTGGAAAATTGCCAATTTTCAAATTAGGACTTAGTTTTTGAATTTTAAATTGTAACTTTTGGCGCCAAATCGCCAAAAATCTTATCTCGAATGTTGTTTTTGGTTCCAAACTGAAAGGGGTCTATTTATGGGCTAGTTTCTAATTTTTGAGGAACTTTTTGGGGAAAGAAGTTCGCATGCTACGAAAGGGGAATCTGGGTAATTTTCTATAAGTCTGTAATTTGCATGTAATACAGAGCTCAGGGATTTGAGATCCTCTGCATGTAAGAATTTCATAATATTGAATAAAAGATTATTCTCTATTTTGTGAGTGTTTTTCTGTGTCTCGGGTTTGCTCCCTTGTCAGGTACCACTGAAGCAGGAAGGGGGTGACACAAAACCCTCTCTGCTGATTTAATTTCAACACAAACACAAGTATGAAAGAAACTACAACATGAAACTTTCATTAAAATGGAAAATCTGCAATTACAAAATAATAAAGTCTCAATGAGACTATGGGAACCACATATTCCCTTTACAACATCATAAAATTGATTACAAAAATCTGCAACATTCCATAGAATTTGTGTACTTCTCAAGCACTCCAACCAACCCACATGCACACTTTGTCACTCCTCAACAGTGGCTGCAAATAAATTATTGAAGCCTTCGCACTTTGCTGCAATTTCTCCTTAGAGAAAAATCCACCTTAATTGTGAGTTTCCTGCCTTTGAAAACTAACTTCAAAATGTAAATGAATTATCTTTTATTACCAACTTTCCAAATTTGCCAGAAAGAAATGAAATTCAATTTCGTTTCCATTTCAAATTCAAAAATCATCTTTCCCAAAATTCCAAGGAGATAATTTTTAAATTGAAATTCCAAAAATCAAAAATCAAACTTCTCACTTGTGCAAGCAACCAGTCTCACACACACTTTATCGCAGTTTCCAAAATTGAACTCACTCATCAAAGTTTCCAATTTGATCAGATGGGAACCCACTTTGATAGTCCCTATTTTTTAGGGATTTGTGGAAGTTGAGATTTTATTTAAATTAAAATCTTAAAAATCTCCTTTAACTTGCAAAAATCCAAATTTTGAATTTTTGCACTTCCATTTCCTTTGCAACACCTGCTTTTTTGAGCATAATCATTCAACATGAATTTTTAATGTAATTTAATTTAAAATTACATTAATTACAAATATTTGTGGCAACCATTTATTGAAAACCAAACCAAATTAAAATAAAATAAATTTGGTTGATGCAAGATTGCACGAGCCCATGGATACTCCTGCATCAGTTGTGTTGCACAACACAAGGAGACCAAGGGCGCACACCTTGCAACAATCCCCCCCAATGCAAGCAAGGGATTCAAACCTGTGACCCAGTCTCTAATACTAATTATTGCACAAATGGTTGTCGTTGCACCAAAAGATCGACTTGTTAATGCCTGATACAACCAATAGAGTTAATGAATCCATGGGAGGTGGTTAATCCATGTCACGAACCCGAGCGTTGTGTTGTACAACACAAGGAGACCAAGGGTGCACACCTTGCAAAAATTTTAAATTCTTGTATTATCTCATGGTCTAAAGTTTCCAAATATACATTTTAGGCATGGATGACTTGAATGACATTCCTTAGTTCTCAAATAGTTAATGTATCATTTTTTTTAACTTAGAATAAGCTAGGGAACTATATCAGATAGAAGATGAACCAATGGGACAGCTATATTATTCAATGTAAGTGATAATGTGTACAAAATTATCTATCAAATCCTCCTTAGTGGCCTTATCATTTCCCAAGTTTTGAATGAGAAAATCTATTAATAATCTTACAATCTAATTTCATTCTTGCCTTGATGCCTTTCCTAAACCAATGTAGTGATCATATAATATAAAAGTTTCATATGTG
The DNA here is from genome assembly GCA_007258455.2 of Sequoia sempervirens. Taxonomy (NCBI): domain Eukaryota; kingdom Viridiplantae; phylum Streptophyta; class Pinopsida; order Cupressales; family Cupressaceae; genus Sequoia; species Sequoia sempervirens. Next base: position 50,279,142 of record VDFB02047230.1, read on the forward strand.
CTTCAAGAATATATTATAGTGATGTTATTGTCTAGGATTTCTTATTTTCATAACTGTCAATTGTAATGATCTTACCCTAGCTCTTTATGGAAGAATTATCTTTGAAATAATAGTAGCTAGCCAAGTAAGATCATCAAATGCCAATTTAACAACCCTTATAGTTTAAATAAATTGATCCAAACACTGAGGTGTATCAATAGTTTATAGTCCTTATAGCTAGATACTATCTTTGTGTTATTGTGGTGTATTTGGATCATTTTTAAAAAGAGGCAAGGTAGGAATTTTGGGTAAAGGAGATGGAGCTTTATCAAGATATGGAGAAAGTGTCTTATTGGGAAACCAATTGGGTTTCTTTGCAACATATAGTCGAGGACTATTATATGGATTGTTTAGGAGTTGAGTATTAAGAAGCAAGGTGATGCAAGGGCATCCAAATTCATGATAAATCCTATATCAACCAAAAATATTATAGGTTTAGTTTCAATTTAGTTTAGTTTTGTTGTGATTTTGTTGGTTTTCTCCAGCTACTTGGGAGAATTTTCAGATTCAAATTGGTTAAATTTCTCCAAGTTAAAAGCATTAAGAAAATGAGGAGGTTTCATAACTCATGTTCGCTTTTGAAGAGGTTCTCACAACCTCATTGGCTTTTAACAATATCAACAAATTTGAGAGGTTTCATAACTTGTGTCAACCTTTGAAGAGGTTTTCACAACCTCATTAGCTTCTAAGAAGGTTGTCACAACCTTGTTGACTCTAAATAGTCATTTCATAACTACCCCCCCTTTTAAAGAAAGCTTCTTAGAATTTTGTGTTTGAGTTCAATTGTTCTTTCAAAACCATCGTCAACCTTCAACAAGGTTGTCACAACCTTTTCGACACCCAAAGAATCATTCACAATATATAGAAGACAACATCAGAGTTTTATTGTGGTTTCAAAGCTATTTTGATCTCCAAAAAGACTATCACAACCTTGTTGGCACTTGAACTTTTCAAAACCTTTGAAAAAAGAAAATGAAAGGAATATTTGGTTGTATCACTAGTAGCATAGTCAAGAAGAAGAAAAAAAAGTACTTTACAAATGAATTTCAACATTTGAAGTTGGTTTTGAAACTAATTTTGGCTCCCAAAGATGTTGGAGGGATTGTTTACTTTCTAAACTAGTTTCCAAATCATTGTTGAAATATGAGAAGGTTTTAAGAACCTCTCAAACCTCTGATGAGTTTTGTAAGTACTTCAAATTCTTGAAATTTTAAAGAAATTCTAACCTATTTCACTATGTTAAAAGAATCAGTTATAACAATCAAATATTCTATGTAATCAATTATAGAGAAGATATAAGGGAAGAGAAATATTTTCTTAGGGGAGAACAAGACAAAGGATAAAAACTATATAAGAAGAAAGGGGGGAAATTTTGTTGGCAAATATTTTTTTGTAATGTATATGTGATTGTATGCCTCAAAGTGACTATAAATTATATTTCTAGATAGAATAAAATAGTAAGTTAAATTGTCATTGTATGAATTTATGTGTTTACCTGCTAGATTTGATTGTTTGATAAGACCTCCATTTCTAGACTTCATGAAGTGGTATTAAAGTAAGTTTGTTGTGGTCATGTTGAGAGAAGAGCTCTGATAATTTTGTTGTGGGGAGAGAGAAGCCAAAACTATAGAGGACTCAAGTGGAGACATAGCACACATAGGTTGAGGAAGACCCAAAACACCACATGTTGGTGAGATTGTAGGAATGTTGAGAGGAATAACAAGATTGGATACCATGGAAGTGGAACAGAGGAGAGAAGTACATGTAGAATATATAAATGAGGATGAACAAGAATAACTAGAAGTTGAAACAAAAGATGAAGTGGATGATGCAAAAGGAATATTCATAAGAGTGGTGGCTAGAATTAGTAGTAAACTAAGCATCAATCCACCTAGTTACAATAGAAATCTAAATCCAAAAGAGCTAATTGATTGGATATTTGAGATGGATAAATGTTTTAATCTTGAGACAATAGAGGACCCGAAGAGGGTAAAAATTTCTTGTAAAAATCTAAAGGGAAATGCATCCCTTTGGTGGAATCATTTGCAAACAAAAGATAGAGGAGAGGTTAAAAAAAGATTAAATCATGGGACCAAATGGTAACAAAATTGAAGACTAAATTCTTTCCAATTGATTATCAATTCAATCCTTTTAAGAAAATGTAGAATTTTAAGGAAAAAGAGATGATTTTCAAGGAGTATACAAAAGAATTATATAGGTTGAATATTTGAGGTGGGAATTGCTAAAGATGATGAAGAGAATGTTTCAAGATATATTAATGACTTTTAAATGTCTATTCAAGATGAAATTAGCCTAGTTAGGATAAGAAATTTTGAAGAAGCCTACTATTATGCTTTGAAGGTAGAAGAAAAAATTGCAAGAAAGAAAAAATAATTTAAGATGCAAGGGAATATTCTCTCATGGTAGAGGATAGTCCAATGGTGGAAGATGATATCAAATAAAACAAGGAGAAGCCAACACCTCTCATACAAGTAACTATACCCAAGATACTAGAGAAAGAGGAAATTATTCAAGAGGTAGAGGAGACTACTATAGATGTAGATGATATTTTGGAATAGGAAGGGTATTCATTGCTACATGTTATCAATGTGGACACAAGGAATTTGAATATCCCCAAGTTCACTAGAATAATGGAAATAGAAAAGAAGTAAGAATTCATGTGGCATAAGCAGAAGAAAAAAGTGTGGCTTTAGCCAAGCATTGAGAATAAATTGAAGGAGATTCCCTAATGTTGAGGAGAATATTATTGAAGCTCAAAAAGGAAACATAAGAACCTATTTATAGGATAAATTTATTCAAAACAAAATTTAAGTCGAGTGGAAAGTGTTGCAAGGTAATTGTGGATAGTGGAAGCACTAATAGTCTTAAGTCAAATGATATGGTAGAGAAGTTAAAGCTGAAAAAAATGAAACATCTAAGTTCCTACAATTTTTTGGCTACAAAGGGGGCATCAATTATTGGTGAGTGAATAATGCTTAGTTAAATTTTAGATTGGTAATTATAAGGATGAAGTGATGTGTGATATAATTCCTATAGATGCATGTCATGTCCTATTGGATATGTAGAAGTTGAAAAACCAACTTCATAGTCCCCAAGAATCACCTACAAGCAATCACCTATCACATGCAACAGATATTTAGAACAAAAAGAAGAGATGTTCTGTAAACCCTCAGAGCCAATATGTGCAAGCAAAACCCAGAATTATGATTATTGAAAGTAATTGATTTACAAATAATACAAAAGCATTCAAAAAGGCAATCATGCAAAAAAGCAAGACATGCACAACCCTAATCTTATCTTGAGCAAAAAGACAGCTCAACAAGATAAGGACAATAATTAACCTAGGAAATAAAATATGCCTAAGTAAACTTATGCTAAAGTGTAATTAAATAATTAATTACACCAACATGATAGACCTTGGTAGTATGACAAGTACGTAATAGTAGGAAAAATACTTATAAAATAATCAAAGATGGAAAGGAGTATGTGTTGAACCCAATGAAAGGTAAAGAAGAAGTAGAAACTAGTCCAAGAGTTTGTTTAATTTTTGGAAAGAAATTTTTAAAGGAGATGAATAAGGAGAAGGCATGTTTTATTTTCATTCCTAAGCCTATAGAATTTGGGACAAAGGAGAATAAATAAGAATTTCCAATAGAGATTCATGAAATTTTGGATGAATATGTAGAAATTTTGATGAAGGAACTTCTAGATGGGTTTCCACCCATGAGAAGTATAAGTCATTGTATGGACTTGATACTCAGGGCAAGTTTTCCAAATAAAAGAACTTATAGGATGACACCAATAGAGAATGGGGAGATAAACAGACAAGTGCAGGAGATGTTGGATAAGGGCCTGATAAGGGAAAGTATGAGCCTGCGTGTTGTACCAACAATATTGATTCCTAAGAAGGATGGAGAATGGTGAATGTGTACTGACTCCCAAGTAATAAATAAGATAACAATAAAGTATATATTATCATTACCCTATATGGATGGATTGATTGACTGTTTAAGTGGAACCAAGTACTTAACAAAGATATATTTGAAGAGTGGATATCGCGAGATAAGGATTAGAGAAAGAGATGAATGAAAGACAACGCTCAAGACAAAGGATGGTTTGTATGAGTGGTTGGTAATACCATTTGGGTTGAAAAATACATCCAACAAATTTATAAGGCATATTCAAACTAGGAATGGATAAAAAATTTCCTAAAGATAAGTTAGAAGAAGTGGACAAAGTGATAGATTCTTGATTGATCAAAATATTAAGGGGAAAAGAGTACAAGGAATATTTTGTCTACTAGAAGAAAAAAGTATTTGATAAAACTACTTGGGTGAATGCTTCATAATTTGGGAAGTCTGGAATTCCTATTCCAAACTCACCAAATGATTTTTGTTAGTTATTAACTCATGGGATATTTCACTTACCTAATGTGTTTGATGTAGGAGCATATAGGTTCATGAGAAATCCTGTATCAACCAAAAATATTTTAAGTTTAGTTTTAATTTAGTTCAGTTTTGTTGTGCTTTTCTTAGTTTTTTGTAGTTGATTAGGATAATTTTCAAATTCAAGTTGGTTAAATTTCTCTACATTAAAAGCATAGAAAAAATTGGTAGGTTTCATAATTCGTGTTGACTTTCGAAGAGATTTTCACAACCTCATCAAATTTCTATAACATTAGAAAAAATGGGAGGTTTCATAACCTGTTTGAGATTTTGAAGAGGTTTTCACAACCTCATCAGCTTCAAACAAGGTTGTCACAACCTCATCGACTCCTAATAGTCCTTTCACAACCCCTTTTTTATTTTTGAAATAAATTTATTGGAAGTTTGTGTTAAAGTTCAATTGTGGTTTCAAAACCATCACCTTCCTCCAACAAGGTCATCACAACCTTGTCAACACCTAAAGCATCATTTAGAACCTCTTGATTAAAAATATTATATAAGGTGGTTTTGGATTTTTACCATGGTTTGAAAACCATCATGGCCTCTGACAAGTTTGTCACAACCTTGTTAGCTCCCAAAGAACTTTTTCAAAACCTTTGAAAAAAGAAAAGAAAATGACTTTTGGTAGCATCACTAGTAGTTTAATCATGAAGAAGAAAAATAAAAGTACTTTACAAAGGAATTTTACATTTGAAGTTGGTTTTTAAAATTGGTGTTTGCTCTTGATGAGGTTTTGATAACCTCATTGAAACCTGACAAGGTTGTCAAAACCTTATTGGAATGTGAAAAACTATTGGAAATAGGATGCCATTTAATTGCAATCCTAAACATTATTTATTTCATGTATCTCCTAAGTCCTTGGAAAGCGCTCCCTAACACTAGGATTAGAAAGAGATTAATATTGAATGAAATAATCATGTTAATTGACATTTGTAATTAATTCTAAATGTTAGGAGTATATGAGGGCATCCAAGATGAGTTCCTAAATAATAGGAGCACATGAGGCACTGACATGGAAGGTGGAACTCACCTTGACTTAAGTTAACTGTTTAGAGTAAAAGATAACACTTCTGAATGCATGTAAAGATCCTAGGAGTTAGGGATTGATGTTTACATGCATGAAGTTCAGTTTAGTTCAAAATCAGTTCACTTCAGTTTAGTTTAGTTTAGTTTAGTTATGGTTTAGTTATCTTCAGTTAGTTTTAGTTGAATGCTAGTTGACTTCAGTTAACTTGGAATGCATGACTAATGACTTGAGTTGCATGACAGATAATAGGTGACTACCTTTAGTTAATAAGGGATGATCATTCTTGCATGAATGGTGGAGAGATATGTTTCAGTTAACAGAGAATTACTTGGACCCACCTTGGACACCCAAGTTGGCTTCTTGGAGTTAACATTTTTGCATGCTAAGATATTTTAGAAGGATGAGTTAAGTGGGCCCATTCTTGAGCGCCATCTTTGAGGATAAGCTTTGAAGATATCTACAAAATAAAGGTTGAGTTATGACTTCATTTTGGGATGCCCAAATGGATGAAGGAGTTGATTTGACATTGTTCTTCGCAGTTGAACTCTACTTGCAAAGATAGGCGTAGGTTTTTGGTGATAAGCTTTGAGCTTTGTAATTGTAACTCTTTGGAGTTTACAAAGTTGATTATTGCCTATTTATCTCAAGCAAGTTGGAGAGAGTTTGTATCATTTTTATTGCAGGTTGTGAAGAAGATTTGGTGAAGGCAAAAAGAAGCATTCTCAAGCAAGAATTGGAGTTATTGTAATCTACTTCAGAGATTAAATAATACATTTATTCTTGGTGGAGTTTTTTCCCAAAAGGGTTTCTCCACGGTATATCTTGTGTATCTTCTAATATTCTGTCTATTTCTTCTACAACCTTCTATCTTCATTCTACAAATGACAAAATGAATTAATCAAATAATCACCCACAAAGAATCTGTAACAAAGAATACATATTTAGATCAGCAATCATAAATTTTTACAAAGTATTAAGCTACATAAACACCTCAATTTTCAACATTTGGTATTAGAGCTAAGGTTGGGTAGAGTATTGGGGCGCCTTTCTCTTAAAAGATTGAAGATTTTTTGGCTGTAGTGGGAGTTTTTACTATTTTTTGTTATTTGTTGATTTTGGAAAATAATCTTGTTACAATGAATTCTCGTTTACATATTGAAAGGTTCAATGGATCTAATTATGAGATGTGGAAATTAAAAATGGAGGATCTCCTTGAAGAGAGAGATCAGTGGTTAGTTGTTGGTAATGAGACAAAGTCACCTACAACGATGTCAGATGAGGATTGGGCTAAGCTTGATAAGAAGGCAAGAGGGACCATAAGATTATGTCTTGTTGACGTTGTTCTCTTGAATGTTTCAGAAGAAACTACTATATATAAGTTGTGGAAGAGAATAGGTGATATTTATCAAACTAAAAGTCTTACTAATATAATTTGTATCTAAAAAGACAGTTGTATTCTTTAAAGATGAAAGAAGGTGATTCTGTTGCAAATTATTTGAATGCTTTTAATTTGATTCTAAGTTAGTTAGCATCTGTAAATGTAAAGCTAGAAGATGAAGATAAATGCATTTTGTTACTTTGTTCTTTACCAGAGTCTTGGGAAAATCTAATTGTTGCTATCAGTGGTAGTGGTGCAGATCTAAAGATGGAAAATATGATTCATACTCTCCTATCAAAGGAGATGAGGAGGAAATCTAAAACAGAAATCCAAGATGCCTTGTTTGTAAAAGGTAGGCCTGAGAAAAAGGAACCTAAGGGAGACAAGGAAGGGAAGGGTAAGTCAGAAGGACGAAGTAAGGTAAAGTGTTGGAACTGTGGGAAACCAGGACATGTGAAGAAGGATTGTAAGAACAAGAAAGAGAGTTTTGATTCTTCTATAGATGAATCCTCAGATGACAGTAATGATGCATTGGTTATTTCAGCTAATATCGTTTGTGATAACTCTTTGCTTCATGTTTTAGAGTGATCTTCATAGAGAGGATGGTAGTCACGATGCCATGCATGACTTGGTACCACGGTTCAGTGGGAGTTTTTTGCAATGATGTGGATGCATCATTGATAAGGTTATCTCCATGTGATTGGAGATATGGTTTCTTAGTTTAGAGTGTATTTGTTATGATGTCATGTTATACTCTTGATACTAGTTTAGAGTTTGGCATATTACATGTTCTCTTGAAACCAGGATGTATATATGTTATGGTGCATGTGATCTCCTTGGAGGAGATGGTTAGATCATGGATGCCATGTTTATGTTCAAGATTAGAGCTTTGACATTGATCTTGTGTAGTTCTCTTAAGTATTGGGTACATTAATCATTTGCTTGATTATTTCATGATGGTGTTGTGTTGCATTTGGAGTTTGGCATGGATTGGTTGGTTACAGGTCCTCATGGATACTTGGAGAAATAGGTGATGCTTGAGTTCTCTTATGGTTAGAGACATGTGTTAGAATGGTTACTAGCAAGAAAATATTTTTTCAACACAAAAGACCGAGGAGCCTACATCTTGGTTGAATGTGAGTTCAACACACTTGGCAGTTTTACATGCCTCCAAAGAGGTAGTTTAGTTACCAATACTTGGGAAAGGTATTGGTTTTAATTGCAAGCATATTAGACTTGAATGTGATAGTCAGGAGTGCTATGTGTTTAGCCAAAAATCCTATGTATCATGCTCGTACTAAGTATGTTGATGTTAGTATCAATTTGTGCGAGAAATGGTTGAGAGTGGGAAAGTATTGATTGAGAAAGTTGACACTCTGATCAATGTTGTAGATTATCTTAAGAAACCAGTTCCTACATATAAGTTCTCTTGGTTTTAATCATTTGCTTGGAGCTTCATGATTATGCAGGTTGCATTTGAAGTTGGCATGGATTGATTAGTTGGTGTAGGAAGGCCATTGGCCTTGAGTCCTGTACTTGATTTATAATAATGATTCCTTGTTTAGAATAATTGCAATGTATAATGTCAAGTGGGAGAATATTGGAAATAGGATTCCATTTAATTGCAATCCTAAACATTATTTATTTCATGTATCTCCTAAGTCCTTGGAAAGTGTTCCCCAACACTAGGATTAGAAAGAGATTAATATTGAATGAAATAATCATGTTAATTGACATTTGTAATTAATTATAAATGTTAGGAGCATGTGAGGGCATCCAAGATGAGTTCCTAAATAATAGGAGCACATGGGGCACCGACATGGAAGGTGGAACTCACCTTGAGTTAAGTTAACTGTTTGGAGTAAAAGATAACACTTTTGAATGCATGTAAAGATCCTAGGAGTTAGGGAGTGATGTTTACATGCATGAAGCTTAGTTTAGTTTAGTTCAGTTCAGATCAGTTCAGTTCAGTTCAGTTCAATTCAGAATCAGTTCAGTTTAGTTTAGTTCAGTTCAATTCAGTTCAGTTCAACTCAGTTCAATTCAGTTTAGTTATGGTTCAGTTATCTTCAGTTAGTTTTAGTTGAATGCTAGTTGACTTTAGTTAACTTGGAATGCATGACTAATGACTTGAGTTGCACGACAGATAACTAGTGACTACCTTCAGTTAATAGGGGATGATCATTCTTGCATGAATGGTGGAGAGATATGTTTCAGTTAATAGAGAATGACTTGGACCCACCTTGGGCGCCCAAGTTGGCTTCTTGGAGTTAACACTTTTGCATGCTAAGATATTTCAAAAGGTTGAGTTAAGTGGGCCCATTCTTGGGCGCCAACTTTGAGGATAAGCTTTGAAGATATCTACATAATAAAGGTTGAGTTATGACTTCAGTTTGGGATGCCCAAATGGATGAAGGAGTTGATTTGACATTATTCTTCATGGTTGAACTCTACTTGCAAGAGATAGGCGTAGGTTTTTGGTGATAAGCTTTGAGCTTTGTAATTGTAACTCTTTGGAGTTTACAAAGTTGATTATTGCCTATTTATCTCAAGCAAGTTGAAGAGAGTTTGTATCAGTTTTATTGCAAGTTGTGAAGAAGATTTGGCGAAGGAAAAAAGAAGCATTCTCAAGCAAGAATTGGAGTTATTGTAATCTACTTTAGAGATTAAATAATACATTGATTCTTGGTGGATTTTTTCCTGACAGGGTTTCTCCACAATATATCTTGAGTATCTTCTAATAATTTGTCTATTTCTTCTACAACCTTCTATCTTCATTCTACAAATGATAAAATGAATTAATTAGATAATCTATAACAAAGAATTTATAACAAAGAATACATATTTAGATCAACAATCATAAAGTTTTACAAAGTATTAAGCTACATAAACACCTCAATTTTCAACAAAAACAACTCACAAACTCTGGAGTGCTATTTACCTATAAAGAGTTCCTAGTAAGGTTTTTGGTTATAAGTTCATATTTCAGTATTTGATCACAAACTAGTAAATAGTTATAGAATTAGTTGTGGTGGACTATGGTAAGTTGCAATAAGTTTCAAATGTTATATTTAACCATGAAGACTTGTCTAATTATAGTGTTAGCATGTTTCCAACCACATGTCATTTGGAAGAGAATCCATAACTATACAATTATATGCATTGGAGAATCCAAGATCTATAAATGCAACAAAAACACCTTCCACTAGTGAAACAAAATAAGAACAATAGAATATCTATCATATAAAATAAGAGTATCTAAAAATACAATGCGATCCTTGCATATATAGGCAAGGATGAGGATGTGAGAAGGTAGTAGTAAAACTCAATTTACCCCTCCAAAGGTGCAACACTTGTATTCTCAAATGAAAAGTGTGTAAGCATGTGTAAAGTGTGCATGCAATAAAAAGCTAAAAGTCCCTAGGTGGAGACTTAACTAATGTCGATAGGTCAATCTAGAAAGGTGAATCTTAGCTAAATAGATATGAAATGACCCTATTTATACCAACACCCCCCTTAAGTGCAACTTAGGGAGTAAGTATGTGATGATGATGATGGGTTTTGGATAGTAGGCCATGTTAGGTACTCATGTACAAATATCTCATAATCAGGGTAAGGGAGAAAAAATAGTGGGAAATAAAAATTCTCTCCAAAAGAGAAATGATACAAGGTGAATGCAAAGAGATAGAAGGAGGAATCATCATGACCCCCAAGGACTAATTTTATCATAGTATAATTAATGTTCCCCCCATAGGAGAGATAAGAGCAAAGGTATATGTGACCCCCCAACAAGTGAGAAGGAAGGAACTCCATGAGAAGAAATGCTCCCTCCTAAAATTGAGATGAGAAGAGAAATCATACATCCTCTCCTCAAAATATTGTTTGTAGTGTTGGTAGATGCTTGACACTAGATGTTGAAGATAATCCATAATAATTGTACAACATTTCTCCCCTTGGAAAGAAAAATTTCACAAATGTGTTCAAGATGACTTCTCATTTTGGATAGGAATATGCAAGAAGTAAGATGAATGTCTTTGAATTCTACACATGATCCAAAGATAATAATGTAATCTTTGAAAGCTACTCAAATATTTTACTTGAAGGTTGATGTAGAATAGGAACCAAATAAGTGATGTGTGGAATTTCAATACATGGCATGTGGCTATAATCCAAATCCCACATGAATTCCTACTACAAAGGATCTCTAAAAGCCATCATTGAAGCCTCTCTAAACTCTATAGTAGTGCAAGAACTATCATAAAATATAAGATGTATGTCCTCAATATTGTCATCAAGATCTAAAATGAGACACTGTACAAATAAAAAAGAGATGTTAGGTAGAAATGTGTCCCAATATGGCAGATTTGGAAAAGCAATATCAATGTCCTAGTGCATAGAATCACTGAAAGCTCTCAAGGAAACAACATGGAACTTTGAAGTAGCAACAGGTGATGGTGGAGATGAGATCTCAATGCAAGCCATGGGGCTACATTTTTCATCCTAAAATGATGTTGATGTCTCACAAGATGTATAAGTGAAACCATATAATGTTTCTACATATGCTAGAACTAGATGATCAGATAAGGCAATAACATGATTGAGAAGAAGTTGTGTCATTTTATCAATTTGTCGTTGAAAACAATCTTCTATTGTATGTATTTTCTTCCCATAATATGCATGTTTTATTTTCCATTTATTATGAGGATTATGAACAATATTCGAATGGAAGGAATTTAGTGTGAGAGACATGATAACTTGAACATCAAAATAAAAAATAAGAAATGAACTATGGAAGGAAATATAGAAGTGCACAAAGACACAACATAGAAAGTGCACAAAGATGCAAGACACCCCCATTGATTCAATATTTGTGAACCCCTCCCTCCCAAAATGATTAGTGTTGAAACATAGGCTCCCCTCTAGAAAGATGTGCAAGAAAAAATATAATGTTGTTAAGTTTGGATGTCTAAATCGATCATGTATAATGTATAGTGATTTTTACAATTTTTGATAAAATTGGCTATTCAAAACTTAAAATTACATGCAAATTTAAATTCTTTGCAAAATTCATATATGTGTCAAAAAAAATTGTAAAATTTTAATGATTAGGGTGAAAGTTATGCCCTATGGAAATTTTCTTACAAAATTTGACTTTAGAGGTTAAAAATGTTAAAAACAACATAATTTGAGAAAAAAATACTTCACCATCGTATGTGACAGAACTAGCTTTTTGTCAACTATAGGAACACAAAAATCCAATTCCTAGATTGTTATAGAAAAATGAAAAAGTCTCCTAACTAATTAAGACTTGACGATTTAATCTACCCACTAATGGTTAGAATAAATTTACAAGGTTACAAAATTTGAAAAAAATTGGAAATCATATGATGATAACTAGCAAACAAATGTGTAACCAAACAGACTATCTAGATGTGCAAAATGGGAGTTTGACCAATTCTTGGGGAGGCATTGAGATCTTGAAGGTGTTGCATGTGGAACTTGAACCCTATTAGTGGGTGGTGAGCTTGATCTAAATCCCATAGATATGGAACGTTGTTGTGTAGAAGATCTATAAACACTGATTGTAAAAACAACAAAAACCCTTCCCACCAATAGATGAGGTTGAATAGGCCAAAAAACGGGCCTAAAATGATGAATTTTAACCTACACAAGACAAATTCGACCAACAAGGAGATGGGAAGCCATTTACTTAAACAATATTGATTTTTTTAAGAAATTTTTTATACCATACAATTTTGTATGACACAATATGGTACAGGGAATAAAAAATAGATTATTTTTTTTATCAAATTTCATTAAATGAAAAAGTTGTTTTCATTTGTTGAGTCTTTTGAATTCAATGATAATGTATGTTTGGCTCCACGATGATCCAATGATAGGGCTAAGTGCTAGAGAAAACTTGATGCAAGAAGGAATGTGAAATTATTGACACACTAGTATTAACTTGATGTGGGAATGAATGTGAAATCATTGACAAACACTAGTATACGATAGGCCAAGAAGGATGAGCAATATAATGCCTACAAAAGTGAATTGGTGCCTTCAACAAATAACTATAATAGGGATGAGTATCTATTGGAAAAAACATTTGTATTCGATAGGCCAAGAACAACGAGCAGTCTCACACAAAAATCAAATCTAACGCCTTCAACCAAAACTCATTCTAATACCATGTTGGAGAAGCCAAGATTTGAAGGAAAGAAAAATACCTTCCACTAGTGAAACACAATAAGAACAATAGAATGTCTATTATATAAAATGAGAGTATGTAAAAATACAATGAGAGCCTTGCATAAATAGGCAAAGACGAGGAGGTGAGAAAGTAGGAGTGAACTCTAACTACCCCTCCAAAGGTGCAACACTTGTATGCTCAAATGACAAGTGTGTGAGTATGTGTAAAGTGTGCATGCAATAGGTGTCTCAAAAGGTGAGTACATGTGTCACAACCACATGAAGTGAGAAAAAAATCCAAAAGTCTCTAAGTAGAGACTTAACTAGTGTGAATAGGTCAATCTAGAAAAGGTGATTAGCTATCTAGATATGAAATGACCCTATTTACACCAATAATATGAGTATGTTATTAGATTGTATATGATAGTACACACATATGGTGTTGTACATGCAAATATGGCTAGGATCAAGGTAATATTTTAGGGGATGCTTAAATGTACTGTAGGTAGCTAGAAGCATTTGAGTTTTTATCTCTACTACCAAAAGCCATGGGTAGTGTTTGGCTATAGTGTAGGAGAACGTGTATGGCTCGAGTGAAGTGGCTCAATATCCTTTGACCAAATGTTAGTGGCAATGTCTTATTATGTGTGGTGATCATCTAGATAAAGAATTCATGTTCCATGTAATATGTGGCATGTTGATATCATGTTATGGTTGTATGACTATTGATATCCCACATGAGTAGTTAAACACTTGGATTTCTTTTGAATGGTTTTGAAGCAATATATACCATCTTGTATGGATGGAACAAGGTTATTGGTATGATGTCTTATATCCTAAATATGTGAAATTTTGGTTGGATATTATACGTTATTATTCAATAGATTGAGACTATGTGAAAGATATATATTGTATTGGATATAAATTTCCTAAATAATATGTACAAATGTGAATCTCCCTATATAAATGGGGTTTTCTTATTAGGGTTTTCCATGTTAATTTGTGTATATGGGACTTTTGTATTGTTTCATGTTCTTCCTTCAATGTTGCTTAATTGAATTGTATAGCAAATAACTGCTTTTGGTCATGTAATTTTAAGGTGTTTTAGTATCCCAATCTTTTGATCAACTATACTAGGGATTGAATTCCTAACATGGCCATGATACCTTTGTTTTATAATCAACAATTTTGATATATTGGTAGACTACAAAATTTGAATTATTTAATCTATTGATGAACTACTACTAACCAAATATAGCCATGTGTCTATGCAAGAACTATTTAATTAACCACTTGATATATCCCAACTTCTCTTGATCAATGGCTTAAATACATTATGTATAAATCAGTGGTCTAAATAAATTCTTGTTGCTTCCTAGAAAATCTTGAACCCTAGATAACCTTAGAAGTCAATTGTTATATTTATGTGCCCTTTGATTTTTTTACTTAACTATATGTTTCTTTGATTCATTAAGTCCCAACACTAGTCAAAGGTCCAAATGTGTTTACTTCACATATCTATAGTGTCAATAGATTGGAAAATTAACAAAAACAGGGCAATTTAATTTGCGGGTATGCTAAAACCAATTAAACACTATCAAGTAGCCACACATTCCACTTTACTAAATAATAAACAGTTCCACTTTTACAATCAAATCATTTGACACGAACATGTTACACCATTGGCCCAATCAAGATCACACACATTAGCATTCATTTGAGAAATATTCCACATAAGGTAAACTTACATTAATGATGAGAATGTCCCAACATATCAATCAATAAGCTCTTCTGACTAGTGGCACATGACTCCTTGGTATTTCCTTCCCTAAAATTGTTTGAAAAACACATGCACCATTGATCAAAAGCCAACATGTCTTAATCCTCCAACTAAGAAACATGCTAGTTCATAGCTTTAAGGTACCTTACCTTTTCCTAGAAACACATCCTTTGTCTTTTAGATTTTGATCAACAACCACTATTGATCAAGAAACCTATGCAAATTCATCAATGGAGGGAATAGTGTACACCCTTAGGTTCAATGCAGATGAATGGTTGTTGCTCCTTAATTTTCACTATACTTGCACCTTATCTATTAACTTGGTCCATTGATCCACATATAATTATCTAGTCAACGATGAAATTTTAGAAAACAATGCACAAGCAAGGACAAACTCCTTAGATTTCATATAGATTTCAATGTACTAATCCACCATAAACATATAACCAAGAGCTTAATATAGGTAATATAAAGATTTACTCAAGGAAAAAAATAAATTAAAAACGACTTCACAAGAGTCATCATAGCAAAATATAAATTCATAATAGAATGCTCTTAGATTGGAAATAATGCCTAAATTTGAAATCGACCATACCTGTTAAACAATTGACTAAGATACACCTTAATAAATTCAATTAAACAGAAATTAAATATATATTAAAATAATTCTATAATAATCTTCCTGCATTTTAAAAAAAAAAACTTTAACCCTTCTTTCACAAGACTAATATGCTATGAACTATCACTTCCCCTAGCAAGCTATTAAAATCTATTAGCATCTGTAAAGCTATAACTCAAATATAAAAGTGAAAAATACTGAATCCTTCGAAATTGTATTGTTCTTTGTTATGGGAAAATGAACAACAACGATGTAAGGCACAAGCGTAGCAGGAGGACAAAATCTGGTGACTTTTTTCATTACCATTTCTGTGTATTTCATCTCTTAAATTTACTCCAAAGAAATGGGTGCATTGAAATCAGCCTTAAATCTTATCTGCTGTTGTCTAACTTTTTCTAGTATTTAAAGGTTGGATTTCAATAATGTTATGAGGCCATACCCACAAAGAGTTAGAATCATTTTAGGTAGTAAACAAAAATTCAAAAAGATATGCTCACATTTCAATGTCATCAGTGTGCAAGGATTTAAGGGTACCTGTTTGCTCTGTGCCTTTAATTTCCTCAAAGTTTATGCCATAAAGAAATCTACCAAACCAGAAGGCTCCTCACCTTTCTCCATAAGTGTCTTGCTCTCATGAGCAAGATATCAAAGATTTCTTGCTGGCCATCCTAGAACATTAATGAGTAGTTTTATGAAATCGGTATTGATTGCAGTTCTTATTGAATTGTTAGGCCCTCACAAAAATATTTTGTAAAGTTGAGATTCATGTTCTTGTAGAGAGTTCTTAAATCAATGGGTTTATTTTCTGAAGTCATCTCAATCAATTTCATTAGGTGTATTGGAATTCCTATTGAATTGTCCCTTGGCCTCATTAGTCAAATAAGGGTCCCCACAAAATGTTGGTGTGAGATTCATGTCCCTGTAGAGTGTCCTTAGAGCAATGGGCTTATTTTCTAAAGACATCTCAATCAATTTCATTAGGTGTCGGTGGGTAGTTTCATGAGATCAAATATTGAATTGATTGGAATCCATATTGAATTGCTTCTTGATCTTATTAGTCAAATAAGGGTCCCCACAAAAACATTTTGTGAAGTTGTCAGATTCAGTCCCTATAGAGAGCCCTTAGAGTACCTTATACAGACATCTCAATTAATTTCATTAAATGTTTTAGAATCCCTATTGAACTTCCCCTTGGCCTCATTAGTCAAATAAGGGTCCCCCCAAAATGTTGTGAGATTCATGTCTCTGTAGAGAGTCCTTAGAACAACGGGTTTATATTATGAAGGTATCTCAATCCATTTCATTAGGTGTCAATGGGTAGTTTCATGAGATCAAATATTGAATTGTTCTTTGATCTTATTAGTTAAATAAAGATCCACACAAAAAAGTTTTGTAAAGTTGTAAGATTCATGTCCCTATAGAGAGCCCTTGGAACAATGGGCTTATTTTCTGAAATACATTCAAACAATTTTAATAGGTGTCAATGGATAATTTCATGAGACCAATATTGAATTGACTGGAATCCCTTATGAATTGTTCTTTGACTTTATTAGTAAAATAACCATCCTCACAAAAACATCCTGTGAAGTTGTGAGATTCATGTTCCTGTAGAGTCCTTAAAACAATGAAAATATCTTTTAAAAATATCTCAATCAATTTCATTAGGTAAATGAAACCAATATTGAATTGATTGTAATCCCTCTTGAATTGCTCCTTGAACTGAAATAGTAAGATCCATGTACCTGCAGAGGGTCCTTACAGGAATGGGCTCACCTTCTAAAGACATCTGAGTCAATTTCATTATATCCAACCTAATGACTTCCTCCTGTACTACAACATACACACCCAAAGCCCTGAGTGTGAAACTGGGAGCAAACAAATGTCTGAGGTCCCTGTGCTCTTCTCTAAAACATATATATATATAAGGTTGTGCTCTGTAAATAGCTTTTTCCCAAATGGGTGTCTGATCAGACGAAAAAAATCTTGTGGGAGAGTAGTTTTTATCTAAATTAAATCTAAACCCAGTTTTCACTGTTCACTATGAGCTATTTGATTCAGTTACCACCAAGAAATTGTTTGACAAAAAGTAAATTTAAAGCTGTTCATACATGTCCAGATTAAAAGCACCCTAAGAGTCGTTACAACATGGTGGGCAGGCTACAACATGGCGGTCAATTTCAATTAAATTGTAGTGGTCAAATATGGTTAACAGTTAATATGAAGGCATCCACAAATACGGACAAAAAGGCACACCATTAACGTTTCGTGAAGTTGAATACCGCGGAAACTGTGTGCGAGATAACAACAGCCCAACGCGTACAACGATTCCTCCATAGACTTTACTTCAAGCCTTGTTCTTTCTTAAGCTTAAATTTTCCTTGAGTTCCCTTAAATATTACCTAAACGTGTAAATGTGTCATCTATATGATTAAAATATAAAGTGGAATGATTAAAGAATATTTAACTAAGCTAGTCTGACTAGGATTGAGTGCACAATTCAAGTGCCTAAACCGAGACATGTTTGCCTTCTGTTTATTACAATTTTGAATTGTGTGAGAGAGTGAGTGATGAAAGCCAACTTGGTCATATGGGGTGCAAGTTAAGCGGGCTTAATTTGGGAAAGACTCCATGGTTAAGATGTTTGAGTTGAAGTAGTATTAGGATGGGTGACCTCCTGAGAAGGCTCAATGCTTCATCTTTGTGAACATCACCTAGATGCAATGAGTGTCAAGTAGATCATTCATTATCATGAGAGATGAGTTCTTGTGAACCACTACTCATGAAACATGGTCAATGAGTTTGACTCGAAAAACTACATGGTTGAATCTTGATAGCAATATCATAATTTGACACACTGTGAAAAAATACCTCTTATCATATTTTCACAACTTTCTTATATTTGAAAGATGGGGTAGAATTCTTTAGGTTTGTGTAGATTGTTTATGGTGATATTTTTTAAGTTGAGAGTGTTTTTATTATATATATATATATATATATATATATATATATATATATAAATCTTTTTTTGTATGTTTTGTAGATTTAAAGATATCGTTCAAGTTGATATGAAAAACAATTCAAAGTAATTATTTTGAATCCTCTTTGAACCAACTATAACTTTTATAGTTACACTTTTTCACTTTAATATACATGATTTGCTTAAGCTCGCATGAATGCTAAAGTGAGGGCAAAATGTAGAGATGAAAAGTGTCTTTCTCCACTCATGTTTAACACCTACTCTTAGCTCCCGTTGCTTTAATAAAGACAAGAACAATATTTTAAGACCATGTGGTGTGCAAATTGTCCATGATCCCAGAACCCAATTCACAATAGTCTTTTAGACCCTAAACACCCTAGTTTCATTTCAATTATTGACATCTAACCAACCACCTTGAATGCAATGACACCCACAATCATGTCCCCAACATTCAAAAGCTATTTCTAAGTGCCTACTTTTTTTGTTCCAATTCATATCCATATCCTTTCCATATCCAAATAGTCAAAATGGTCATGAAATTGTTTATAAAAGACAAGGATAATGTCATCAATATATAAACAAAAAATAAAGGAATGAGAAGAAAAGAGAGCACATAAGAAAATAATAAAACATGCAATAAGCAACAATAGACATTAGAATTCATTACTACATTACATAGTTGAATCAATTGGTGCATGATTTGCAATTTTCCAAAGGCAATCATTATCCAATCTTTCAGATCTGATTAGAATCAAGGAAGTTTAATTATTCAACCACCTCAAGATAGAGCCCTATAGGTTCCCATGACACCAACAATATTGTAGGATGAATGCAAGTTGTAGAGCTATATAGGATGAAACTTTGGCTATACAAGGCACCTATGTCATTGTATAGATGCTATTACACCAAAAGGTACAAAACTACATGCAATTGTGTCTTGACAACATAGAGGTTGTGAGTTGAGAAGATAGGTAAGAGATGTATGTTCCTAATATCAACTTTTGATCCAATGAGATCAACCTTTGAGAATGACCAGACTTGTTAAATCCCGTTCTCTTATTTCCTATTCTATGAGCAACCACTTCTCTCTCTTTAATTTGAGATTTGAAAGTAGCAAATATTGTATTATCCTTCATATGCATGTTTGGATTAAAGATTAAAGAAGTCAAAAGTTAAATGATCAATCTTGCTTTTTATCTTTACATTTTTCAATATAAATATTATCATGGTGAAAATTACATACCTTGCACTTTTCCCCTTCATTTTAGAATCACGTTGGCATGTTTGTCCCTAATGCAATAACTAGTGTGCAAAAAATATGTTTTGCATTGAAGTTGGAAAACAACTTGATCTTGGCATTCTTTCCATCTACACTTATTCCCAAGGTCTAAACTTGATTCTCAATTTATCCATTTATTGTCTTGGGTTAGAACCATGATTGTGTAAGTGATCTATGTTACTTATACACCCTTTATTCCAAAAATGTGATTAAGAAATAGGCCTAGTTGTTTTCCCTCAAAGTGACTATATTATGAGCTAACTTGAAGCACAAAATAGTTGAATTACATGTTGAAGTATTATATTTTTAAAGACAAACCCTAATTCATATAGAACATATATTGAACACATGGAATGAACAGGTTCTAGGACACATCAAAATACCTAAAAATTAAATAGTGATATCAACCCTACATCAATTTTTAGGGCATTTTATTATTACTTTTTGTTCTCGATCTTGTTCAATTTTTTTGACTTAGCATTGTTACCAAGGTTTGACCCAAAGGAAAAACTATCCTTGTCATGCGCAAACTCCCAATGACACAAATTAAGCTTTTATGCAAAGATGAAACTAAGAATTTTACGACAAATCAAAATCAACCATCAAGAAATTAGTAGACATCAAATATATGGGCCTGGTTCATATTTGCACTTATGGCATTGATTCCATATTCATGAGGGGAGATTTGTAAGTGTAGAAATAACCCCAATAAAAAAATAGAAGTTCTACAAATTTGAATGTGTTCATTTGATATGCCTTAAATTTTTGTAACATTGACAAATCATTTTGGGACAACTAGCAAATTCATATTCCACATTGATCCAAGAACTAAGTATTTGTATTATTTATATTTTCATGCATTAATTTCAACATGTTTATAATTTTCCTCTTATTCCTAATATATCTAGTGTTAATGATGATTAATTAATTAATCCTAGGCGATTAATGTAGAAAAGTAATTTATTTCTTACATTTTTTATCAACCCAATTTGTCTTACACCATATTAGGGTTTCACACTCACGAATTATGCCTTCTTTTTTAAGTCTTTTTGGATCTTATCATTTTCTAGTTTTCTAATTTTTATGTTACATCTATTTATAATTATAGATACATTTGTATTTTTATAATTATTCTTCCATCTCCCCCTATGATGCCATAGTCGATGATTGCATCATTATGATATTTACCTCTCTCATATATTTCCTAGGGTTCCTCACTAACATTGTGCCTCATATGGTGTCTATATATATTTTCACAACATAACTAATATGTGCATATTGATTTCTACACATGTCTATATTTGAGGCTTACCTTTGAAGTACATGATAATAGCCATATTCATTCATTTTTTGTATTATGTTATGATATGTTCCTACAATGTTTTAATCCATGGTAGGAATATTTAACTATTGTGGTTCCTTTCTCTTTTCTTAGTGTGCATATGTTCAATATCATCTACACTCCTATGGGACCTTCAATGATCATCTAAGGAACCTCTAAACCTCTTCCCACCATGTATGAGATCTCAATATTTTAAAAAAATATCAAGCAATTTGGCATACTTGTCAAAAGATGGCTAGAGGTCAAAAGGCCACATCTAATCTATAAATTCTACCAACTCATGTCCTTTAATACTTCCTCCACCCAAATTGACTAACCAAAAGCCTAAAGTTTATGATTTACTTCATTAACTTAAAAATGCCCCTATAAAGACCATCCATTGACCTCTTTGATCTATAAGTCTTTGTCTCATCCCATTGTAATTTGGATGTAGGGGTTTTACTTTTTGTTAGATATTATTTGTAATATGTTTGTTGTATTTTTAATATTTATTTGTGTATTTATTATTGTATGGATTTTTTTGAATGTGTGATTATAATTACCAATTCCCTAGGATCATTATATACTTCAATAAAATGCTCAGTATTTTTTTTAAGGTAAAGTGTAAGGACACATATGTTTGGTTTACCTACAACATGCCTAAAAATGTAATTATCTCAATTTCAATAAATGTCTAAAGGTACACCCAATAATTTTCTATTTGAATAATGATTATTACTCCTACAACTATATTAATTATTATGTCATATGCATTGGTACCTGTGCTAGTATAATAATTGTTGATAACATTTCTCTACCAACATCCTTAATAATTTTAATGATCAAGTTAAAGTACATGAACATCTTCTTTGGACCATTTGATTATCATATGATATCTATAATAATAAACGATATTTTTATTCAACTTTAATTCTCTAATAATGAATTCCATCAAAAAACACTTGATTATGGATTCATTATTCACAATATTAAGATATTCTTATGCATTATAACATGATATTCTTCTCATAGTAATTTCACATTTTCCTTGATAGTAAAATCCTATCCACTTACAATCATTCCTAAAATCTCATCATTATAGCATTTTAACTCATATATAATCATAAATATTTATTTCAATAATGAGATAGTGACCTTTCAATCAATAATTTTATAAGGGATTCTTAAGTATATTTAGCCACAAAAAAATTAATCCGTATAGTCCTACCATTTGACTATTATATACATTTAGTCTGATAATTTAAAGATATTACTTATTTTAAGCAACTCCCAAGTTAGACTATACTAGCATCGTAATCTCTATATTATTATATCTTATCAACAACACACCTTAATAGATTAGTGATTGAAAAGAACTATTATACTAGGTTTTACTTGCTTAGGATTACATACTATTTCTTGACTATAAAAAAACATACTTAGCAATGTCTTGGATTTCATTCAATTAATTTAAACTAATTTATAGATCATAACTTATTCCCTTTAATGGTTAGGTAATGTACATATGGTACATGGTCTCGGTGTGTCTCTTGAGATTCATAGGACTTTGTGATATTATTTATAACAATACTTCATTTGAATATAATTTCAACTATGTGTTATATAAGATAGTGATGAGATTGTACACCTTTGGCTAACATCCAATTTTACAAAATTAACATTTGGACCTTGAGCTCCACCCATTATGGACCATCTATGTATCCCTTCCCAAAAGAATTAAAGGAGTTGCAGTTCTTTCTTTTTTTATTGATTGATTCTCATTGGCTGATTTCTCATCTCTAGGTCTTATTTTCACTCTTTTGATTACTTGATTTTGATTAGGTTTTTATTATCACAAATTATGAGTTCAGTTATGATATAGAAGAGTTTAGTTGTCATGAAAAATATAATTCCAATTTATTTTATTGGCTAAGGGTTATGATTACCAAAATTAAATTAAAATTTTGTTCAATTTTATTATATTGTGGTGATATTATAAAGTAGGATTCTAGTTTGCAAACTAATTAATATAGTTTTCCCTATAATGATTCAACTCATAACATTAAATGAAATAATAATGCTAGCAATACACACAGTTAATCTCTTTAAGTAATTATAATCTCAATCATTTTTTACTTGATATATTTCTAAAATTATATAATTGAATAAATTTATAGTTATAATTTAATCATGCCTAGTGGTGTGGTGTTAAGTATAATTGATTGTTTCATATTGAATGAATATGCTAAGATAATATTTATAGGGTGATTGACAACAATATTACACAATTTAGCTCCCTTTCCAAAACATGAATTGATATTAAGAATATCACATCCTATTTAGTAATGACTATAAAAATGTGTCACCTAACAAGAGGACATGGTTCTTATTTTGCATATCAAACTCATTCATTTAACAATCTATTTGGTATACTAATAATTTAATAATAAAAGTTACACTAACAATAATTTTCAAATCCCTTTTTAACAAAACCATCGAATGAACTAAATAAATTGCAATTCCTTATGAGAGGGTCATGGGCCCATACATAATTCACACACCCTTTAAAATGGTTGTGCCCTATGTATAGGGGTGTAAACTATCATAGGGTTGCGCATTGTTGGTTTGGACCTATATATAGGGATACCTACTAGGCGAGGCGTAGATTTATATATATTATTTTTAAAGGTAATATTTCTATAGTTTGATCTACCCAAAAATATATTTATATGTTTCTTATGTTGGTCATACCATTGTTAGATATCTAAGTATATATAATATACAAGGAAATGTATAATAAAATAATATAAAAGAAATTTAGAGAATAATTTGTTAAGAGGAATATATAAAATAATTTTTAAAAATAGAAATATTTGGAGTCTAATCTCATGCATTTAGATCTTTTTATCGGAAATGTTTTTTTCTCAAAAAAAATCTTCTTGTTATCCTCTTTTCTATTCTATTTCACCTTCCTCTCTAATTTCATTCAACATTTCTCCCCTATCACAATTTTTATGAGTCAAATTTATTATCAAATTTTTTGAGTCCTAGCTCTTTTGTGCACTTAGGCCTCACTTTTCCCATCACATATAACTAATCTAAGAAATATTTGTGTGGGTCTTCATTTTTCAATCTTTCCCAAGTGTTCCTTTTGTTGTCCTTGATGTGCCTATTGTGTGTTGGTACTTGCTAAGGTCTCAAATGTCCTAAGTGTGAAGTTTTTATGTTCAAATTTATAAGGGATTGTGCTTATGTCATATTTTTATATTTTTCTTTCTTTGTATGCCTCTCTTCCCAACTCCATTGTTTCCTTTATTCCTATCAAGATATCATATTTCCCCATCTTAGCACACCTTTCATCTGTTCCCTGCCTTTTCCCCTTACCTTTGTTAGTGTATCAAAAATTATCTTACATTCATGCTTTTTTATCAAACCATGACTCCCCACCCTTTGCACTAAGTTACCTTTAATATTGTAATTTTAGCCACCCCTTTACTTGATTACCTCTTCCTTGGTATCCCCAATCCCCAACCTCCAACATTTTCCTATGTATAAATTTTTGAAGTCAAAGATGTGGAAATGCTTCTAGTATGGTACAAGGTACAAAGTATCCTCAAACCCTGATCCCCAACACTTTTTAATACAACACCTTATTGATATTTTTGGTTCACATGTACCCCAATTTGCATGCCTAAATAGATAAATTCCTTGGTATTTATGGTTCTTGGATAACTTCCTTCATATAACCTTTCAAAGTTAGAGATGTAGATGTGCCCTTACCTATTTAAATAATCATAAATCATTCCTTACTTTTGATACCCAATCCTCAAGAACAATATGGGTCACGAGGTATCCTCAATTCTTGACCCCCAAAACTCTAAAACTCCCATGTTTTGCATTGCTCATTCCTACCTACCTTCTCACATGACCCAAGACACCATTGATGACCCAATAAGGCCCTGCAACTACCTAATCATATTTTTTGGCCTATAAATAATTATTTAAGGCACACTTCTGATGAGGAAAAGAGATCAAGGTTCCCTTATAGCCATTAATGTAGTGGTTAGGGTTTCAAGCTCCTAATGGTTCTCACTCTAGCTCTTGACCATCAATTACACAAATTTTGTGAGTTCTTCCTTGTCTTGGCATGCCAAAACTAGATGCACCATAAATAAAAGGAAAAATTAAAAATTGGAGGTTGTTCCTCCATATCTCCCATCGTACTAGACATATTTGTAGGTAATTTTTCATGTAATTTGAGGCATGAATCAAAGGGGAAATATGGTTGTAGTTGGAAAATGGATTGCCTTATGTGATCCATGATTTCTTCATCATCCTAAGGTTCACACATAAAAATTAGGCACATGAACTATAAATATATAATACTAGTTTTTTATGCATTCAAAGGGTTGGTCTCTAAACCAATTTTTTGGTCTAGGAAAGTCTATAGTTGATTCTAGGGTATCAAATGTGGCTAGTATTAGCTGAAAAAAAATGAATATATCTTGTGAAGAGTGGGAATGTTTTGTGAAAGGATATCTAGATGTAATGATATATCTCCATGGAAATTTATAATGATTTACGGAAATGTATAGTCATAGCTATGTATTTTCTCTCACCATATTTGTTAATTTGATTATAATAGGGGTTAGATGAAGGGTGACATCTTATGATGTATTAAAAATATTTTGTAATGGTTTTTACCTTTTTTTTACATGGTTCATTGTAATTCTAAGATGGATTATTAAGTATTTACATTATATCATGTAATATTTGTTTGTCATGTAAATGAAATTTAGTTCTCTTTATACTTTTCATGATGATATCTCTTTCTTCTTTATTTTTGATGATTCTATTAACTAAAGGATTATACACTAGTCCACATTGGAGAAGGATCAAACATCCGTCATTTAAACACCCTAATCCTTGAAAGAATTAGGAGTAGATTAGGTTTATTTTAGGGTATACATGTTCATGATTGATTTTTATACACTAGGGAACAAACTTAAGCAAACCTAAGTAGTTAAATAATTAGAGAATCATGTTGTGCATGTACTCCTAGTCACTATTTATGAATTAATGAATGAAACTATCTTTAAGGATTATAATATTACTTACATGTATAGGTACATGTGAAGTTCTTTTATTGGCTATAGAAGAGATTTTGTGTAACTAGTTTGTTTGGACCTAGTGACAAATATAGATTTCATGTTTACATTGGGTATAGTTGTTGGTTGTTGTAGTAATGCTACATTTTAATTGGCTTAAAAACCTATTATGGATACCTCTAGGAATGCCCTCCCAGGTTTATTTGACCTCAAATTATAGGAGAGACTACCCCCTCTCATTAGTTGGAATTTAACCCTCCTCAATCTATTAATAAACCCATGTTTTATATTCTTGACAAAAAATACCTTGCCCTAAAGGTAAGAAGAAGTTCTAGGATTGTGGAATAATGTCTTTAAGAACTAAGAAATAAGGAATCTCATTTTATAAAAATTTTGCCTATTCATTTACCAATAACCCTTAGTAATGGCACCATACTAGGGCCTTCTATGTCCCAACCATAAAATCAATTTTTATTCTTTCATACGCTAAACTTAATTTTTCAAATACTTATTTTCACCTATTTCTATTTTGATCTTATATCTTTATCTTAATAAATTACATATCAATGAATACATATATCAATTGGAAAATCCATTTTATTACACTTTGACCATGATTTTGTATATTAACATGATGGAGGAGCATCCTAGGGTGTAAGAGCAATCTTGCATCACCAAAAATATTTAAATTTTGATGTGAAATATTTTGAATAATGTTTTGAGTATTTAGTTGATTTTATTATCCAAAAATCAGATTTAATAAATTGGACAATTTTGGGTTTGTAATTTGCATTAGGAAATGTGTTGGAAATTGCCTTTTAATTATTTAAATACCACAAATTAGATTGGGGGCATGGGATTATTGGGAGTTATGAATTTTATATTTTATTTAATATTCCATGATGTTACAGGAAAGAATGGGATTCCCCAGAGGTATTTGATTGGCAATTTGAATTTGAAATTCAAAATTTGGTGAATGGGTGAGTAATGGTGTCGGTTGGTGGAGGCCTGCCATCATGGAGGTGGAGAAAACATACATTGGGAGTCAAAAATGTGGAACTGATGTGAATTAATGAATTTTGCAAAAGGGGGTGGAGTTGGAGGTTTCCCAGATGTTGGAGTTTGTGGTTGGAGGCAGTTTTTATTTCTTGGTTTTGTTTGTTTGATTTTTGTTCCAGATTTTGGGGCCTTGAAGGTTTGGGTGTGGATCTTCATGGGAATATGTTTCAAACTTTATTGTTGCAGGTTGGAGGTGTCAATTAGTAGCAAATAACTTTGGGAGAGTTTTGGTTCAATCTAGAATTTATTTTCCAGAAGAAGGTTGTGGGTGAAGCAAAATGAATGTGCAAGAAGAGAGATGGATGAAAGCTGATTTGTGAATTATTTGACTGGTTGTAGCAAGCCTATAATTTTGATTTTTAATGTTCTTCATCAGCTTAGAGGGCTGCATATGTTATCTTTTTAATTTGGTTGCAATTTCATGTGTTGTATGAACTTTGAGTATTGAAATTGACATATGTGTGTTGCTGATTTTGATAGTTAAAATCAAAATTACCTCCAATAGTTGGATTTATGTGTAATTGTTTTCTTCATGAAAGAGGGGTTTTGATGTTGATGTTAAAAATTATTTGAAGTATAATTTGCATTGGGATTTGATTGTGGTTGCTTGTCTTATCCTTCATCTTCAGGATTGATCCATTTTCAGATTTATTCATGTATTCTACAACAAGAAATAAAAGGTTACTTTTTTGTGCTTTTTGCTATAATTATGTGTTTTAAAAGTTTGAAGTTTTGAGAGAGAGTTTTTTTGTGAATGATACTTCATCAGTGGTACCATAGCTAGTGTTCATGAGTGTGCAAGTAGAAGCACCGATTGGAGGTAATTTGCATGAGGAATTGGGGGTGGAGTGTGTGTGGTGTGTAGAAAAATCGTCGAATGTGAGGCAGTCTATACTTGAGAGGTTGAAGATTGAGAGTGTGTGGCAAGTGTTTGGAAAAATTCCAAAGAGGAAAGACAAGAATTTTATCATAGTTGTGTATGTAGGTGAACAAGATGGAGAAAATATTGCAGCAATATGCTTTAAGGATAGCATGAAAGGAGATGGTGAGATTGAAGCGGGGGATGAGAAGTAAAAAAAAAGTGAAGAAATCAAAGAGAAAAATGACATTGCAGCAGTGGATGAGTGTCCTTTGGAGGACTTGAAAGTATTAGAAAATGAAGGTGCAGCTAAGAGTGAAGGTGACAAAGATATGGAAGCAAATAGTGGTGAGAAAAAGGTTGTAGAGAAAGAGGTAACACACAATATTTTTCATTTTTATCATGAAAATGAGAGTGTTTTTTGTGTAGGTGAAAGAATTGTAGCAAAGGATAATATTGATTCATATTTTGTTAAATTTGAGAAAGATGATCATTTGCATGATTTGAATAAGTTGGTTCAAACAGAGTTCGCTAGTGATGTTTTTTATGCAGAAGATTTTTTTAGTGTTGCAAAGTTTAGTGTAGGTGCATTTTGGTGGAGGTGGTCAGACTATGGTGGGTTGAATCCCAAAAAATTGGAAGAGAGTGTGAGTTGCATTTGGTGGAGATGTTGGTTTATGGTGGAGTTGATTCCATATTGAATATGTTGAGTGTAGAGAAGAATCGTTAGAGAAGGGTACTTGTTCTTGCTAGGTGTTGGAAGAAGAGAAAGAAGAACACATTAGTAGTACAAAATTCAGTAATGGATTTTGTTGAAGGTTGTTTACAACCTAAAAGGGTGGTACTATCACTCAACTCCATTTTGTGAATCTAGATTCACAAAAATTTCCTACCCCAGGTGTCTGACATAGGAGCATCCTTGGGTGTAAGAGCAATCTTGCATCACCAAAAAGATTTAAATTTTGATGTGAAATATTTTGAATATTTTTTTGAGTATTTAGTTTATTTTATTATCCAAAAATCAGATTTAATAAATTGGACAATTTTGGGTTTGTAATTTGCATTGTGAAATGTGCTGAAAAATGCATTTTAATTATTTAAATACCAAAAATTAAATTGGGGGCATGGGATTATTGAGAGTTATGAATTTTATATTTTATTTAATATGTCATGATGTTATAGGCAAGAATGGGATGCCCCAAAGGTGTTTTATTGGCAATTTGAATTTGAAATTCAAAATTTGGTGAAATGGATGAGTAATGGTGTCAGCTGGTGGAGGCCTGCCTTCATGGAGGTGGAGAAAACATGCATTGTGTTTCAAAAATGTGAAACTGATGTAAATTAGTGGATTTTCCAAAAGTGGGATGGAGTTGGAGGTTTCCCAGATGCTAGAGTTTGTGGTTGGAGGCAATTTTTATTTCTTGGTTTTGTTTGTTTGATTTTTGTTCCAGATTTTGGGGCCTTGAAGGTTTGGGTGTGGCTCTTGATGGGAAGAGGTTTCAGACTTTGTTGTTGTAGGTTGGATGCTTCAATTAGTAGCAAATAACTTTGGGAGAGGTCTATTTCAATCTTTAATTGATTTTCCAGAAGAAGGTTGCAGGTGAAGCATAATGAATGTGCAAGAAGGGAGATGGATAAGAGTTGATTTGTGAATGATTTAATTGGTTGTAGCAGACCTATGAGTCTGATTTTCAATGTTCTTCATCATCCTAGAGGGATGCATACGTTATATTTTTAATTTGGTTGCAATTTCATGTGTTGAAGGAACTTTGAGTATTAAAATTTTCATATGTGTGTTGCTGATTTTGATAGTTAAAATCAGAATTACCTCCAATAGTTGGATTTATGTGTAATTGTTTTCTTCATGAAAGAGGGGTTTTGATGTTGATGTTAAAAATTATTTGAGATAGAGTTTTCATTGGTATTTGATTTTGGTTCCTTTTCTTAGCCTTCATCTTCAAGATTGATCCATTTTCATATTTATTCATGTATTGTGCAACAAGAAATAAAGGGTTGCTTTTTTATGCCTTTTGTTGGAATTATGTGTTTTAAAATTTTGAAGTTTTGAGAGAGAGTTTGTCTGTGAATGCTAATTCATCATAAAATTATTAAAAAAGGTTATAATTTAAAATACCCATAATAATATCAATATTAAATGGCATTCACTAATTGAACTCAAATAACCAAATAATGTAATGTGTAGATTCATTCTAGAGGACTTAATGAAGGTATACATAAGAGATCGAAGTATATGTACAATACCCCATGCAATTGTTGTTGTGGGTTTTTATTTTCCTAGTGGGTTATGTTGTCACATGAAATTACACCCTGCTGAGTACGAAGCTCAGCATTCCAATGACACAATGGAAACAACCTTAAGGTGTAGGACCTTTGTGCGTACGAGGTCAAATCTTTGGAGAAGGCCAGATTCCTTTTTCAATCCCAATGCAATGTGTTGGTCCAACCCAATACATGAAAACCTACCACTAACCTACTTTAATAGTTGACAGGGGAAAAGGGTGAGAAGGAGAACACGAAAGGGAAATGGAGGTGGTACACCAAGATAGAAGGTTGTTTCTTCCTGGCCAAGATTGCTTAGTACATCAAAGAATGGGACCAAAGGGCTCACATAACTCTCTATTTGGTTGATTTTAGAGGTAAACATGGAGGTTAGGGTTTGACAAGCACTGGAAGGAAGGAGAATTTCTCAACACAACAATTGCAAATAATTTAACTCAAACATGTATACATAAAATGCAAAAAACACTCAGACATGAAGGTAATGAAAGATTACTCATACATAAAAGAGGAGAGAAGCAAAAACAATTATCAGATTCATTAATGCAAAGTCATAAGCCAATCTTTACAATGACAGAGTGAAAAATACAAGTCTACAAAAGAAAAACCTCAGAGGAGCCATATGAAGAACCCTTGAAATGAATACATTTCTTTCCCTAATAGATCAGGCATAACTTAGAAGAAAAAATCGAGCCCTAACCCTAACTAGGGCTAGCAATGAAGTATGTGCATGAAATATTTGAGTCATCCTGTGAAAATCATGACTAGGGCATGGATCAATCAGGAAAGTCAACAATTAGCAATCAATGAGCATGGGTTCCCATACAATCTGCCTACAAAAGTCAAAGAATGTATTTAATGTCATACTTGAAGTCCAAGAGTCAAATTTGGGAATTGGAGAGTGGTTGTGTATTAATGGTTTTTCCCAAAAAAAAAATTCTAAAACGTAGGAAGGTCGGGGCATCAGGCCCAAAAGAATGCCTTTGTAAGAATGAATTGAATGGACTAGACCCCCGAAAAAGCATTTTTTGGAATGTCGAAGGGACCATCATCTAGGTCCTTCCAATATCCATCTACCCCTCCAATGAAGATATCTTTTCGTCCATTGGAATGTCAAAGGAACTGCAAAACAACTCCCTATGATAATCATCTTTCTCTTCAACAAGGAGCTTTTAGAGATTGGGCCTTAGGCTGTTAGTGGTTAGGCATTGTTTCTGCAACTTACCATGTACCAAAGGAAGAAGAGAGGAGGAAACCATGACTGCCAAAAAGAACCTTCATCAAACATTGAGGGTCAGGGAGATGAGTCACCTCTTACCAAATAAAGGTAAGAGGTAAAGGAGAAGGCTGAGGACTGACATGCGAAAACCTGACACTTAGCCAAATTTTGGAATCAAGGCTTCAGTGAGAAGAAAAATGGGAGGAGAAGGTCAAAGAATATGAGACTCCAAAGGTTAGACCTTGGATTTTCATAGGTCAGAGGTCAAGATGAAGGCTTATGCTGTGCGTAATGAAAGCAGTGAGAGGGAAGATCAAAGGTTGAAGGTCGAAACACGGTAGGAGAAATGCGAAAATGGAAGAGGAGAGAGATTGGTATGGGGTAAAGGGTAAGACCAAAGGTTGACACCTGAAACACTTAGAAGATAAAAGGGGAGGAAGAGAAGAAGGAGAAATGGCGATGGAGAAAGCATGCAAGGTAAGCAAGTAAGCGATAGCCCAAAAAACCAAAAATTTGGGACCTAGCCAAAATTTAGTAAACTTCAAGGAGAAAACATGCAATATGGCCCATGGGGGTTCTCTCAGATCGGTTATCAATGATGGGACATCAAAGGGGGGCATGAAATTTCAACATTTATGGTGACTTGTACAAGATGATTATCTGCTAATCGTGGGATCCAAAGGCCTTATCGGTCCATTGAGCACGAAGTCATGAAGGGAATTAAAAAAATTAGGTCTCCCAAGGGAAATACAAAACATGTACAAGCCTACACTTGGAGAAAAGCATGAAATCTAAGAGCATACATTCCCCTAAGAAGAATGTAGGGTGTGCAAACACACTTCATGGAAAGAAACTATTTACAATATATACACAAACTACCAGAAAGAAAATAATGGAAGCTTGTATCTATCAAAGATAAACCTTTTGAAGGAGCTAATCTCCCTCAAGCCATAGTTTCAAACCTCACCTAGCTACAACCATTGAAAATTGATACCAACATGCATGTAATTACACCAAATGCCTGTAAGGTGAAGGATCACTTCATTGTAAAATTTTCCATTGTAGGGGAACCATATGATGCAAGTGTCAAACTCATCTAACACTTGTGCCTTAGGTGAACATACAACAACAAGGGTGAAACACTTTGAAGGCAAGTCAACATCCAAGAATTAACCTTTTGTAGAGGTAGAGGAAAGAAAACTCACCTCACAAAAGGATGGGCTAATTTCATCATCATTGACCTCCTCATTGCATGAATTAAAACAAAAAAATATTCCAGCTTACATGGTGATGCAAAATATACCAAATCTTATTTTTGATCTACATAATGAATCTCTTCTTCATGCATCTTAAAAGAAAATCTTTGAAGCTCAAGCATACAATAAAACAGAGTAGTAGGAGCATCACTCTACAAAAAAATGTGTGGCTGCTCAATGGTGTATATTTTAGTGTGTTGGTTCCATGTGAAGCACTCTAACTTAGTCACATTATCCCTAATGCTAAAGGTCACATCTTCATTTTGAATGAAGACCTCATATTCAACATTGCTACATTCAGGGGCAGCATAAAACCAACAAGCCTCATAATTACTTGTATTGATGCACACTTCATCAACACATACCTCAAATTTGTGAGACACTTTAGAGCTAAATTCTTCAAGTTGTCTCTTTATTTTGACCTCTTCTTGGAAACAATCCGCAACAAAATAAGACTCTTGGCATGTAATGGTTGCCATGTCCTCTGTTGTTTCCTAACTCTTATGTTGCTGCCCACAAATCTCCTCTTCTAGGGGTGGTGATTTGACATTTAAACCTAAACAAATGGTTTCTATAACATCCCAAAAGAGGTCTTCCGCCTCAAAACTATAGACCTCAATAGATTGGGGATCTTCATCCACCATAGCAAGGGATAAACATGTTTTTTGTTGTTGCTCCAAAACCATGGAGTTATCTTCATCCATCAAGCCCAAACCAAGCTGCTCAAAGGCTCCTACTAATGTAAGTATATGTGATCTTTCCTCTTCATCTTCAAAAAAATAAGGAAGGACATCAAAAGAGAGGACTGGTTCCTCTACTGTTTCAATTTTCTATTCCTACTTAGTATCTTGCTACTGCAACACTGTTTCATCTTCATTTTTTTCTTGCAACAGATCATGGCACTCAATGTTTTGAGCACATGAATGCTCCTCAATAGAAACCCCCTCAATGATACATTCTTGTGAGGAATGGAGGCTCGCAAAACTTAGGATCTCCAACATAGAAGATCCACTTGATGGCACAAGAGGTTGTATTGGAGTTTCAAGGGGATGATTAGGATTCTTGAGACTAACTTTTTTGTGTTTGCATATCTTTTGCACAATAGGTTGTTCTGGAAGAAAATGATGGCTAATAGAAGTTTCAATAGGCTTGCTAGGGTTCTTGAAACTTACAAACTTATGTTTTCTTACCTCCTCCTTAGGAGGTTGTTTTGGAACAAAAGGAGGTGCTTGTTTGAAACTAGGGACACAAGGAGCTGCCTAAGTCTCAGGCATTTGTGCTAGAGCAAGGGAAAGTCTGAGTTGCTCTTTCTTAGAAGCAACATCTTGTCTTGTTGTATACTCCTCTTGTTGTTTCTGTGTGCCTCCATCTACTGCTCATACCTCTATTGAGCATCTAAATTTTGTCGTTGTGGATAATGAGCTTGATGGAAAAACTCATCATGTTGTGGGAAATAACACTACTGCCCTTGGTAGGCTTGGTTAGCCCACTCTTCCTATTGTAGGTAAAACTCTTATTGTCTCTTAAGCTCATCAATTTGTCTATTGAAATCAAGCAAAATGCTTGTCATTTCACTTGCACTTAAATTATCAAAACTTTGGGGTTGAGTATAAGAGATACAAAGTTGATTTTGAAAATGATGAGTCTCTTGGGGTTGCTAATAAGAATATGTAGGCATCTAAGAAGACTGAGAAGGGTAGGGTGGGTGGTACATGCATTTTGAGAAGGTTGAGAACCCACAATAGTAGGGTTCTGTGGAATGAAATGGGAGGTATAACAAGCCTGATATGGTTGATTGGGATGTGCAAATTTGGCATTGTCATGAAATGGTGGAGCATACATATGGTTTCCATTGTAATATGGAATTTTTATGCATGGAAAATGCTTTGAAATTTTAAAAGGAAAATAAGGGACTGCCCAACCAAAGATTTTGGGTACATACCAAAGAGTCACCCAAAGAGTTGCAAAGTCGCCAAATTCTTGAAGAATGCCTCCAAAGGTTGAAACATTGAAGAAGGCACCACTTCTTCAATGGCATGAAATGAAACTAGGCTGCTTGAACATGCTGATTTTGCATGGAGTCGCCATGGTGTTTGAAGATATGCCTCAAAAGGAAAAAATGTGTTGAAAACGCCAAATTCTTCAATGGAATGAAGTAGTCCCATCGGGCATGCCAAAAAAATATTGTCACATGAAATTGCATCCTATTGAGCATGAAGCTCAACATTCTAATGACACAATGGAAATGACCTCAAGGTGTGGGACCTTTGCATGTATGAGGTTGAATCTCTGGAGAAGGTCGACTTCCTTTTTCAATCCTAGTGCAATGTGCTAGTCCAACCCAACACATGAAAACCTACCACTAACCTACTCTAATAGTTGATAGTGGAAAAGTGGGAGAAGGAGAAGATGAAATGGAAATGGAGGTGGTACACCAAGATAAAAGGTTATTTGATCTTGGCCAAGTTTTCTCAATACAAAAAAGAAGCGGACCAAAGGACTCGCATAGCTCTATATTTGGTTGATTTTAGAGGTAAACATGGAGGTTAGGATTTGACAAAGTGTTGGAAGGAAGGCGAATTTCTCAACATAGCAATTGCAAACAATTTAACTCAAACATGTATACATAAAATACAAACAAACACTCAGCCATGAAGGTAATGAAAGATTACTCATACATAAAAGAGGAGAGAACCAACAATAGTAATCAACTTCATTAATGCAAAGGCATAAGCCAATCTTCACAATGGAAGAGTGTAAAATATAGGCATGCAAAAGAAAAACATCAAAGGAGCTAGAGGAAGAACCCTTGAAATGAATGCATTTCTTGCCTTTATAGTTTAGGCATAACTTAGAAGAATAAATTGAGCCCTAACCCTAACTAGGGTTAGCAATGAAGTCTTTGTGTGAAAGATTTGAGCCATCCCATGAAGATTGTGACAAGGGCATGGATCAGTTAGGAAAGTCAACAATCAACAATCAATGAGCATGGGCACCCATACAATCCACCTCTAGAAGTCAGAGAATGTATTTAATGTCATCCTTGAATTCTAGGAATAAAATCTAGGCATTGGAGAGTGGTTGTGCATTAATGGCATCACCCAAAAAAAACACACCAAAACACATGAAGGTCGAGGCCTTGAGCCTGAAAGAACACCTTTACAAGAATGAATTAAATGGCCCAAATCCCTAAAAAAGCATTTGTCAGAATGTCGAAGGGACCAAAAAATAGGTCATGTTGATATTGCATTCTCTTCTCAATGCATCACCTTTGGAATGTCGAAGGGACCATCATCTAGGTCCTGCTTATATCCATTTTTCCCTCTGATGAAGAGATCCTATTGTCCATCAGAATGTCGAAGGGACTGCAAAATAGCTCCCTCTGATGTTCATCTTTCTCTTTGACTAGGAGCTTTTAGATATCGGGCCTCGGGCTATCAGAGGTCGGGCGCCAGTCCTGCAGCTTACCATGTACAAAAGGAAGAAGAGAGGAGGAAACTGTGACCACCAAAAAGAACCTTCATTGTACATCGGGGTCAGGGAGATGAGTCCCCTCTTATCGAACAAAGGTAAGAGGTAAAGGAGAAGGTTGAAGGTCGACATGTGAAAACTTGACACAACTGAATTTTAAAATCAAGGCATCAGTTAGAAGAAAAATGGAAGGAGAAGGTCGAAGATGAGACTTTGGAGATCGCACCGTCAGAGGTCAGAGGTCAGGAGGAAGGCTTACACCTTGTGAAATGAAAGTGATAAGAGGGAAGATTGAAGGTCAAAGGCCGAAACACGGTAGGAGAAAGATGAAAATGGAAAAGGAGAGAGATTGGTATGGGGTAAAGGGTAAGGCCGAAGGCCAACACCGGAAACACTTAGAAGAAAAAAGGGGAGGAAGAGAAGAAGGAGAAAGAGCGATGGAGAAAGCATGCAAGGTAAGAAAGTAAGTGACAACTCAAAAACTCAAAAATTTGGGACAACCAAAATTTAGTAAACTTCAAGGAGAAAACATGCAAGATGGCCCATAGGGGATCTCTCAGATTGGTTATCAATGATTGGACATCAAAGGGGGGCATGAAATGTCAATAGGTTAATTTATTTTCCCTTAATCCTAGGTTTTTCCTACACTTAATTAAGCTTTCTTAGGATAATAAAGTGAGTTTATTACTAGGAAATAAGTGTGTGGTGTCCCCTTCCTTAAAGGGTGGAACCACTTTCCACTTTTGGGGGTCCATCTCCAATTTTTGTGGTTGATTCCTATTGGTTGGATTTGTCACCTACCTCCTCTCCTAAGTTCTATATAAACTCACTACCTAGATTTTATTTGCATCTTTGCATTGTATCTTTTCAACTTGGAAACTCTTAATGTAATTTTGTCACATCAAAATTGCATAATCTCTCAGAGTCTTGGTTTACATTCTTATAATTTTCCAGTTTATGTAACTTTTATTTTCTCTTAAAAATTTCCTTGGGTTATTCAATCTATTTTAGATTTCTAACATGGTATCAGAGCTTTTGTTTTGAGAAATCTAAGTTCATAGATTCCTAATTGAGAGATTGAGTTTCTTGTAAAGATCTTGTAAATTCTCATATGCTCTTCTCTTGTGTTTTGAACAATATGGAGAATCAAAAAGGATTTGTAAAGATCTAATAACCTCTTCATATTACATATGTGTTTTGTGAGATCTGAGTGATTGCAACATTTTTGGTTATACTTGAAGCACTTTTGATTATTCCAATGTGTCCAAAAGGCTCAAGAATGTCAAGATTGTCTTTTATTTCATCCAAATTGGAGATCATTTGACTTAGTTGCAAATGGGGGTTTGGAGCTCAAATATGGAGAACAATGTTTTATTGAAGCATTTTTTTCCCAAACAGACCTTTCCATTGCATTCAAAAGGCCCAAAACCCCCATTCTCATATAAAATTTGTCTAATTTAGATGAATTTTATTTTTGGAAAAAAATTCTTTTGCTGAGAGGGTCGTCATTGCAAGCTAAATTTAGCCATTTTTTAAAAAAATCATAACTTTTTCACCACGGTGTTTGTTTTCTACAAACAGGATATCATCAGAAAGCTAGAGACAAGCACTTTGCATCCATAGATGTACTAAAACATAAATTTTTCCATTTTCTACTAGATATTGTAGGTTGAAGCTGTTTGGTGCAAATTTCTTCAAAAGGTCATAACTTTTTCCCCGATGCTCTGTTTTTCGGAAACAAGTAGGCATTGGAAAGATCTTGGAGAGAGCTACACAACTGTAAGGATAATTTTTCTAGATTTTTTCTTAGATTCATTATGTATCAAAAAATTTAAGTTTGACTATTTTGAGCCTATTGAGCATTGTATCTTGGAAAAGGCTTTGTAAATGCACTGAATTATAAATATTTTTTGGGGGGTGGGTGATCTTTGATACTAGTGAAAAGGGTGGGGGTGTTCTTGGTGTTCTTGTGTTCACTTTATTTCTTCATTTCCTTTTGCATTTCTTCATCATGGCATCAACAACAGTTCCTACTCTAACTACATACAACTATTTTGAGTGGAAATTAAAAATAGATATTCACTTAAGAAGACTTGGCTTGCATAGAATAGTAATGGGACTAGAAACTGAACTAGCTAAAGATGAAGATAAGCTTGAGTGGTTTAACAAATGTGATAAACCATATGGAGAATTGTGTGTGTATGTATCTCTTGATTTACTCTTACATATTGAATCTTTGAATACTCCAAATGAAATATGGAAAAAGATAGAATCTCTTTTTGGTGCACAAGATTCTATGAGGGGTCATATGTTGGAGAATGCACTAATCAGTTTAAATCCAAGTAATTTTAACATAATTCAAAATTTCTTCACCAAAATGAAATCACTAAGGCTACAACTACAACAATGTGGAATTGATAAGAAAGATGAAAAATTGATTCTAAGTATTCTCTCAAAGCTAGAAGTTTTGAATATTTAGTGTTTGTTTCTACCTTCTATGCTACTAAGGATGCACTTGGGTCTCAATTTAAGATTCCATCTTTGGATGATTTTTCTACTTCTCACATAGGAGTAGGATAAGATAATTTAGATGGGCACTCTTAAGTCTTCTAAGTCACACTCCATGGCTATGAATTTTGGCATAAATGAACAAAGAGGACAAAGTAGTAATAAGGATAAGAAACAAATGAATAACAAAGAGAATAAAAATCAGAAATTAGCTACTCCAAAAGAAAGTAATGAGACCTCATCTTCAAAACCTATGAAAAGCCTAAGAAAGAGAGGGTCAAATGTGCCTATTGTAAGAAACTTGGTCATGATGATCAAAATTTTTTGAAGAAACAAGTTGATCATTTGAAACATATTCTTGAGAGGAATAATCTCATTGTTCCTGATTCCATCAAACATAGTTCATAAGAGGGTTCTCACAAGGCCAAAGACGACAAGAAGGGGAAAGGAAAGGAAAAAGCCCTTGTAGTAGTTGCTTCTCCACCATCCACATGGGTTCTTGATTCAGGTGACTCACATGACATGGTTTTAGCTAAAGATGAACTTGAATCTATAGAGACATGTACTCTACCTTCCATTTTGATGGGTGGTGACACTCCACTTGAGGTGTGTGAGAGAAGATCTATTGATATGGGGGATAACACATTTCAAGATGTTCTTTGTGTTCCCTCAATATCAACTAATCTCCTATATATCTATCAAATCACTCACACAAGTATAGGTAAGAGAGTTGAGTTTACTCCTAATTCAATGGTGATTCATGAGATGCGGAATAATTCTATAGTTGTATTTGGGAGAGTAGATCATTAGTCTCAACTTTATTTATTCTCACTTTATTCCCGATCCTTCTTCGAATGTTCTACTCACTCATTTAGATGATGTGAGTAATTTGTGGCATTAGTGGTTTGGCCACTTGAACTACCACTACTTGTCATAATTCAACAAATAGGACATGGTTACAGGATTCCATATAGTTTTCTTTTCTAAAGGTGTTTGTCATGGTTGAATTCTTGGAAAGCATCTTGAAGAGAAATTTGACAAAGGAAAAGCTTGGAGAGCCTCAAATGTTTTGGAGTTGGTACATAGTGATTTGGCAGGACCATCTCCACAACCATCTTTTAGTAGATACTGATATGTTTTGACATTTATTTATGATTTCTCTAGGTACACCATTGTGTACTTTCTCAAACAAAAGTTTGAAGTCTTTGATTCATTGTTGGAGTATAAGGATTTTGTAGAGAAACAAACTAGAAAATCTATCAAATTTCTACGTACAGATAATGAGGGGAATATGTCAACCACAGGTTTGTGTAGTATTATGCTTTAGAGGGTATAGATTTGCAGCATACAGTACCCTACAATCCTCAATAGAATGGAGTTGTTGAATGAAAGAATCGGTCCTTGAAAGAGATGGCTAGTTGTATGATTCACTCCAGGTCTTTGACACCACATTTTTGGGAAGAAGCCATTAACTATGTGTGTCATAGCCAAAACCATGTTCCCCACGAAGCTGTGAAGGGGGTAACACCCTTTCAGCCTGGACCAATCCAAAACTATCAGTTAAGCACTTTTGAGTGTTTATCTCTAGTGCATGGGACCACATTCTATTAGAGAAACAAAAGGATATGGATCCGTAGAGCAAGCCTTTCATATTTTTTGGTTACGCAGATAATGTCAAAGGCTACAGGCTTCTTCAACCACACATGAGTTGTTCATTGAGAGGAGTGTTAAATTTGAGGAGAGTTCTTCCAGTCCTTCTCTTGACACTTCTCCTACCACCATCAGTTTGGAGTCCTTGTATCATGATGGTAGTTCTTTAGAGGTTCATAATACTTCAGATCATGATGAGGAGTCTTCTTCCTCCACTTCAGATGATGATAGTGATCATGAGGATGCACACAATTCATCTTTATAGGATTATGATTCTCCTCCAAATTCTCCTCCTTCTCCAATAGTAGGGCCTCTTTGGGCCTGTCAAACATTATAGTTAGCAGGTGATTGGGTAGGGTATCCTTCAAATCATAGGAGAATAATTTCATAGTTGCAGGATGCTCCACATGTCTTCCTTGCTTTATCTTTTGATCCACATACTTTTTGGGAAGCTTTTGGTGTCCCCGAGTGGGATGCAGCCACACAGGAAGAGTTAAATTCCTTGGAGAGGAACCACTCTTGAGATCATGTCCCACTTCCTATGGGAAGGAAACTTATTCGATGCAAGTGGGTCTATCAAACAAAATATGCAATAGATGGATCGGTTGACAAGCATAAGGCTCGCTTAGTTGCCAAAGGATTTTCCCAAGTTCCAGGAATTGACTACTCTGAGACTTTCGCACCAATTGCCAAAATGAATTCCATTTGACTTGTTCTTGCTATAGATACAACACATAAATTGGGTGTTCATCAGATGGATGTGAAGAGTACTTTTATTCATGGTGATCTTCAAGAGGAGATATACATGGAGCAACCACAGGGGTTCATTTAAGATTCTTCACTTGTGTGTCATCTTTAGAAGTCTCTCTATGGCCTCAAACAGGCCCCTCATGCTTGGTATGCCAAGATGGTCTCCTTCCTTTTGATATTTGGGT
>VDFB02047230.1:50320682-50588441 GCA_007258455.2 Sequoia sempervirens
ACTAGCCTTATCCAAAAAATGTAATCCTTGACTAAATCTTATTTTCTATTTTTTTGAAGTATTTTGATTGACATGATTCTTATTTGGGATTCAATTATTAATTTCCTCAAGGTTAACATGAGGTTCCATGCTATCATCAATATCCATGTCACACACAACCAAGAACCATCCTTAGTACAATGGTAGATGGAAAACCATCAATTACAAGGGGTTTCTAGTGTAGGATTAAATAATCATGTAATTTCACCAAACTATGCCATAAATTATAAAATTTATAAACCAAAGTTACTTGTTGCAACTAGATTTCATGCTCACTCACCTCATCTTTGAAGTCCACAATTAGCAATTATTCTAGCATGGAAGTGCCATGAGACAAAGTTGATTGAAAATCCCTACCAATATCAAATTAAAGTCCCTTACCATCCATACTTTATAATAAAAAAACCCCAAATATCTCTCCCATATTCATAAAAATAGAGAGGATTTATGTAAGGACATGTCATTTTCACGATGTATGTAGGAAGGGAGAGAAGAGGGAGACATTGTTGAATGGGAAATACCATCACTAAGTGACATGAAAATCTCTTGATCAAGGTAAAATACAACATCCTTGCAATCAAGTAGAGTAATCAATTTCACATACACCATGTACAAGGTTTCCTCAGTAGTGATAAAACTCTAATGTGAGTAACATTTGTTATTTATCTTTAATTTACATCTCTCCCCTTCGTTCCTCCACTAGTCTTTCCATCCTTAGCAACCATCATTTAACTAACTTTATCCATTATCCCCAATCCTTTCATCCATCTTTAACATCCAAATATATTCATACTTATCTTTTCTATTCATCCCTAAATAGTCTTACTAATATCTATTTCATCCATTTTGAGAGACCATGCATGTTCTTTAAACTTATCTACCCTCTCAAGGGGGCGTTCCTAAACCAAATCATATAAAACTGATGATCAACATGTTAAATCCAAAATCCATCCCAGTGTTGAAATATAAAAAATAATCTTAATCTTCCAATTCATAATTTTTTATCTCATCCAGTTGATTAGGCTAATTCTAACAACATATCCCACATTACAAATCAATTGAATTTTTTTTACTATTTAGTTAATTAGGCTAATTTATTTCATTTATTCAAAATAAATAAGTTAATCCATTTTTCATTAATTAGCTAGATAATTTTTATTCTTTAGATAATTATTTCATATAAAATAAATAAATCACATTTTTTGCATCATCCATAATAAATAAATTGATTAAAAATTCAAATAGTCATGACCAACTAATAAATATAAGTCAAACATCTCAATCAATCTTGACCATCCATTTCTATACATCTCTAAATCTCCACCATTCACATAAAGACAACCCTAAAAAGTAACCTAGAATCATCTCATTCAATCTCAACCCTTCATCCACACTTAATCTTGACCCTTCATCCTTTATCTTGTCCTAGAAGCTAACTTACTCTAAAACTAATCAATCACAACCCTACATTTCAATCAAATTTTAATTATCCATCCTTCATCAACACATCTATAAATAAACCTTCACCCTTAATCAAATCACATGCCATGAGGCTAATATTTGTAGGTATATGTTGAAATGAAAAAGGATCTTGCAAAACACATGAGCAACCAATATCTTCATAAAAAATCTAAGAGCACATCCAAAGTATCAAAGGTTTGTATTTGGTAAGAAGTTATCAGTTTTCCATGATTTTTACATTCCTTTTTCTCTAT
This sequence comes from Sequoia sempervirens, assembly GCA_007258455.2. Taxonomy (NCBI): domain Eukaryota; kingdom Viridiplantae; phylum Streptophyta; class Pinopsida; order Cupressales; family Cupressaceae; genus Sequoia; species Sequoia sempervirens. The sequence goes on from VDFB02047230.1 coordinate 50,322,437, forward strand.
CAAAGGTAGTAGCTAGATTTAGAGTAGGAGTTGTATTCTTTTGAATTTCTCGTTCTTTCCCTTTAATTTTTTCTATTACACATATCAAATAAGAAATTTATTCACCAAAATGTATATTTTCTTGCATGGGTTGAATCAACCTAGAAACACAATTCTTGTTCCAAAGTCCATTTTACATCAAAATTAATTATATTAATCTAATCCATCACACAACGATAAGATATCAACTAGTCTTAAGAGATAGGGTTACAAAATCTTATACTAAGTAGATATCACATATTAAGATGAGTGAATTACATCAAGCCATCTCCTATTGGTCTAGATCTACATGCATTAATTTACGTCAATTTTGAAGATCAAGTCCACACATGTGAAGACTAGATCCTCACCCATTGAGGTGAACCATGTTGAAGAACAATCAATTTACAAAATTAAAGATCTTTATTTGAGTCAACCCTAGAAATTTAAAGTATTGAAAAATTGGTTCTTGACATTTGCCACATCAGTTTTCCATCCGCTTAGCAAACTAAATATCATATTCAATTGATTTTAATTGTCATATTTAACATTTATTTCAACTATCAATGCCGAAAAATATATTTATTTATTATTATGATTTAATTAAAAATTTAAAAAACTAAAATTCCTTCTTGGTATACGAAGGTAATAGTTTTTTATTGTATACATTGGGGATTCAGATCCTTCTCATGCTCATGGAATAGAGCAGGGGGACATAGTGAAATTCACCCGAGAGAAAGTCTAGTTTTTGGGATGTACTGATAACGCTTCATAACTTAACATAGTAGAAATTCTTTCAAATCGTTAAGTAATTGATATTAGAAAACAAACTATGCATGTTAAGAGAAAAAATGGATTATCTTGTTAAATGATAGTTCAAGTCACAGTCTCTAAAATCTCTGTAATAGTCCAAGTCACTGTGTCCAGAATCTCTGTAATAGTTCAAGTCACAGTCTCCAGAATCTCTGTAATAGGAAAAACAAGGGAAGATGCGTGCCATGTTTCCCAATTCATGATGTTTTAGCCTTTCATGCTCTGCAAAAAAACATTAAAAAAGTTAGAAACCGTTATTTATTCACTCATTTCTTTATAGCCCTATTAAAATCCATACAAATTATCATGGCATAATAGATAAACTAACCTAAAATTTGCTTGACAGTCAATCTCTCGGAAGGATTTCTCTTCAGCATTCTGGATATAAGATCTTTGGCAGAGTCCGAAATCTTGTACCAGTGATCACCAGTTAGATCAAGATCTTTGTACATAATATTATGCTTAAGGGCCAAGCTGTTTTCCTCTTCCCCTCCAAAAGGATAGTATCCATACAACAATTTGTAAAGCAGCACCCCAGCTGACCATATGTCCACGGCTTCACAGTAGCTCTGGGATTGTAATATCTCAGGGGCCATATAAGGTAGCGTTCCTATAACATCACCCCTGAAAATCTCACCTGCATACAACACAAATACACAAATATTTGGGGTTAATTACAATAGTTTTAATCATAAGAATATAATTATTTCTTTACACAGAAATTTCTGTGTATTTAAACAATCATTCTGTCTAAATATGATCAAACTTTAGCAATTTTATCCATTCATTTGTAACCAAAATTAACCTTACTGAATGAAGTCAATTCATAAACAATTTGCTGCTGTTTATATGAAATCCTGCCAAAAGAAGACACTCACCTTTGGTAAATACCTTAGAACTGCCAAAATCTCCCAATTTGATCTCCCAGTCCGGCCCTGCCGACGATATGAAAACATTCTTCAGCTTAATATCCCCATGAATAATGCCCATTCTGTGGCAGCTCTGAATGGCTTTCACAATCTGTCTAAAAATGCAGGAAGATTCATACTCTGCATTCCAAAGCCTACCATTTCTTTCCACAAAATGCCACAGGTCTCCTTCCTTACAGTACTCCATTACCAAATGGAAGAATTCCAAATCCTCGTAAGCACCTTTCAGCTTTACAATTCCATGCTGGTTTCTCAATCTGTGCATTATTTGCAGCTCGCTTCGAAAAATCGTGCCTGCATTTTCGATACCATCACCTTTCTTGTAAAAAGATTTACAGCAGAAAGCAGGGTTTCTGCTGCCTTTGAGATAACATACCCTGAGTTTATGATGCGGGGAGTTATCTATTACCCAATCCAGAATGTAATCGTCCTCTACAGAGCCCTTAATCACTTGTGCTTCTTCATTTGAGAGACATGGAAACACACTTTTCTTTACAAATTTGGCCATTTTTGCCAAATTGTCTGCAGCAGATATCCAGAGAGTTGAGGCGGCGCTGTCTAATGAGGGGCGGCCAAGCTCTTCTGCGAGAGAAGTATACGTTATTACCTTGGCTTCTGAATTCTCCATTGCAGAGTATAGGGATATGAATAAATTATTATGATTTTTCCTAATGCTTTAAATAAAAAAAATTATTAGGCTTTTGCCTAATGTTTTAGGCAATGATTTAAATAATAAATAATAATTGCATGCAAGGTATTAGTATTTAATAGATAAAAATAGTTAGTCGGCTAATGTCAATGGAATTTTATGAATAGTTAACTACAGCTTTACATAATGTAGGAGATATGAATAAATTATTATGATTTTGCACAATGCTTTAAATAATAACAAATAATAATAAAAATTGTTATGCTTTTGGATAATGATTTAAATAATAAAAATAATTGCATGCACGGTATTAGTGATTTAACAGATAAAAATAGTTATAATAATTGTATGTAAGGTATTAGTGATTTGATTATAATAATTGCATGTAAGATATTAGTGATTTAACCGATAAAAATAGTTAGTAGAGTAATTTTCAATGGAACTTTATGAATGAATAATTGCAACTTTAGATAACTTAAATAATTTAATTTAGCTATAATATCTTGAGATTTCTTTTTAGTATTTGTTTATATATTTTTAAAAAAAAATTGTAATGTATTTTTTATAGGTAAAAGAAATTTGAACTTTGTATTTAGTGTTTCTATTTAGTTATTTAATTTTATATTATATAATTATCTTTTATTTATATTTTGTAATTTTATTTTGTTGAGTAATATAATTAATTTTCATAATGTATCTTTTTAGTAATTTTTTTTTTTATTAATTCTAACAATTTTAATCTAGTTTTGACTCCTACTTTCACTTTTAATATTTTCAATGGGTTGTTTTTAAACATCAGTCGAATCAATGGTCAAGAATGCAATGCTCAAATTTTTCATTAAGAAGAAAAAACTGACCTATTTTTTTTTTTTAAAGGACCTTATTAACTTAATTCCATACAAGACAAGGTACCTTGCTATGTGCACCAAATGGTGATGCATGTGCATCGTCACCATCTGCATGTTTCCCAAGGGTGAGGAAGGGAATTAGTACATGATAATGAGTGTGTAGGTCCAATCACCAACACCCTTTGGAGATGGATACCTTATTGGGGAATGGTGAAATATGCTTAAGAATTTCCAAGGGATTACCTCCCCATTGGTTGGTCCCTTTAGTTTTCTCTATATGAGAATGAGGTGGTCATGCCAACGTGGAATGCCCAAAGACCTAAAACTACTAACCCTAAATGATTTAAGCTAAATGAGCTATATTACTCCTCTAATCAAGGGACCTAACATTTAAGAGTTCAATAAAGTTGGCCATGGTACCTAGGGCTTCCCAAAAACTTAACACATGATCTAACCAAGATTATCACCTTTGAAGATAACCTTGAATTCCTCTTCTTTAGTCACTAATCATAATTAATCCACATCACATCCACTATTAATTGATCATGTATTTTAAGGATACATCTACACAATTCACAACACCATGCTCACATAACAAGGTTTATGAGGATGAATGGTGCCAATTATCTCTAAATAATGTATAATCATACCATTGTATCTGTTGACATTTGAATATTGCAAATATATAGAACCAAAGTACCATGTAACCATGTATATGAGTATCATACGTACCATAAAACCAAGTGACCATAAATTTGAGTATCATAAGTGCCATGGAACCAAGTAACCATTACGAAAGAAGGTCTTGAGGCCTTTCTCTAAGGACCCCTCCATACATTTCATAGTACCTTCCCCTTGTTTGTGTAAGGAGGTTAGCCTCCAAAAGGAAGGTACAAAATAAGTACATGTGGAAATAGGGGAGAATGGATTATGACTGTCTCATATCAGTCCCATTTGCAACCCCCATCCTCACAAAATTATTCACTAGTGCATCTACTCCCCCATATGACCTACCAGGGAACCCTCCTGGATATGGTAGTTTACAATAGTCACATTACAAAATATTTTTTCCAATAGCTGAAAATAACAAGAAAGCCTCAAACCAACAATTATTAACTAATAATCAAAATTTCAATAAGATTTCTCAAATATATAAAATAAAAAATGATTCAAAAGTGGTCACATCAAGAAAACTAAACTGAAATAAATTAAATAAGTCATTGAGCCAAAAAATACTACCACAACATTTAATATGGCTAAATAGTCCAAAAGTAAAATTTTACACTATTGGCATAATTCAAAAGAAAAATACAAAGAAAAAGAGATCATCAATATAACCCACATTTTCATCAACAATTGCACATTATGAACACCATGTTTCTTTGCTAAAGCCACGTAGAGGGGGGAGGGGAATGATGGTCCTCTAACCACATAATAGCATGAAATAAAAGGGTGGTTCTTGACCACATGAACATAATAGTGCATAGTAATATGGTGGACTCATCCACAAAAGAATGGTGGTTCTCTAACCACATAAATATCATTGGTGAAAATAAAAGGGTGGTCCTTGACCACATGAATATAATAGTGCATAGTATCAAGGTGGAATCATCCACAAAAGAACATAAAAGAGTGGTCTCTAACCATATGAATATAATAACCATATGTTGATCATCAAGTATAGGTCCCACACAACTTGGGACATGCTAAGAAATCAACCCTTAATTCATTGTATCTACAATACTTCATAGGAACACCATTTGATGCATCAGAGATGAATTTAGTTGGATCATTGTAAAATTTTCACCCCATTTATATCCCTAGCTTTGATTAGGATATCTTGGTTACTCAAATATATTGCCATAATCATGTTGTGACATGCTTTAATGTCCTCACTATATTCTTTACCCCAAATCATGAATATTATCTCCCTGTAGATCTTGATAGGATACCATGTGCTAGTGTTAGGAGGTGTTCAATTTTTCTCTTGGAAATCCCCATCTTCTCATCCCTATGCTCAAAAATCTAAAACGCCTTAATTTTCTCACCCATAATTTACAAAGGGTACACTATGCGGATCATGTATGATGCCCACTTCTCTTACTCCAAGTTGGATACCCTAAATCACAATTGGAGGTACACCACAACATTTACTAATTCTTTTCACATAGTTTACACATATAACTTCATGAAGTACACTATGCTAGTGAGGCACCCACACTTCACTTGCTTAGAAAAAGTTCTTTTCCACTCAATCATATTCATATCTAATTATTTTGTAGTTGTTTCTTTTATTTTCAAAATAATACAAACTATGAGTTTTCCTTGATATTCGCCATATTATGCTATTCTTGAGAACAACACACAATTTTCACTCTTACAAGGTCTATTCATTTCTAGCTACCTAAAGAGATTCCTTTCTATTTATGTTCTTGGTCATTTAATAGTTGTTTACAAATTCACACAAGTTTCTTGTTTGATTGTCACTTTCTTTCTAGGAAGTGGTCTACTAATTACACCATTATTTCTTATTTTGATACGTTTCACTTGTGTTTTTTCCACTAGTATTGCTAACAATCAATGCATAGAGGTTTTCTAGTTTCCTTTCTAGGTTTCTTCCTAGGTTTTAGCATGATTGGGTTTGCTATGTTTTAATATTTCTAATTTAATCACCAAGTAACCCAAAATTGCACAACACATTATCTACTTAGGAATTACAGAGTTAAGTTAACATTTCTATTTGCATAACCTAATAGTGTATGAAAGAAATTCAAATAATGTGTATATCTCAAGGCTAATCATCATTGCTAATCCTTAAGTGCATAAAAAGAAGCAACATTCCTATATCTAGTACATAAATCATTTAGTGTATTCTTGTCATGCCCACTTTTCAAACACTTAAAGGACACAACACAACCTAACTAATCTACAACAACTTAACTAGTTTGCAAATATATAAATATAAATATAAGTATTATATAAATATAAATATATATATATATATATATATAAAAATATATATATGTAAATATATATATATATATTAAACAATAACATAATACATTAATTTAAGGGAACAATTGATGACATCATTTAGTTAAGAGTCAAGATAGCAATGAATCAATTTTTAAAACAATAAATGACTACATCTTATAATTAACAACATGACGTATCTTAAATTACTTAATTTTCTCTTGCATACAATTGTGTCATAATTTACTTGCTCCCAATGCCTGTACCTGTAAGGTGTCTACACGACTAGATGCACAACATAAGATCAATGGATGATTAGTTACATGATCATCAAGATAAGCCATATCATTAATTTAACTGGATAAATCAAATTGTAGTTTATAATTGGATTTGTAATGAGGGACAAAATATGCATCATCAAGAGGGAATGGTAAGTTCAAAGAAAACCTTAGAAAGAAAGGACCTAAGGGCTAGACTTATGCCTCAGGGGCTCATCTTTGATAGCCTTGTCTACATAACACGCAGATGCTTCATAGTTTGACTACTTGATATTGAACCATCACATAATTGGTTGATCAATAATAGTGTATATCCACTAGGTTCAAATGATGCCTTGACTGTAACTTCAATCATAAACCACTAAAACTATTTCACTCTATAATAAGATAAAATTTTGAGATAAGGATTATTTTCAAGTACACATATAGGATGATTTGAAATTGACTATTGAATTGTAAGACTTAATTGGTGTTGGGGATTCTATATTATCATGATGATAATACTTGAACAAGAGCGATATCTTATGAATGCCAAATATTTCATGGTCTAATTAGAGGATGACCAAGATTGCAGTAACATTAATTGAAGTATGAAATGCTAAACTGCAAGAATTCCAAACATATTAGTAAAAAATATCGTTTGAGGTCAAGAGGTTCAACTAATAAATAAGTTTAATTGTTTCTTGGAAATAATCTAATCACAAGGAATTGCATGTCTAGTCCTACATTAAGTTAGACAATTAATAACCAATTTTACTCCTTAAATGATATTTAAATAAATCAAGCCTCATTACATTCAATAATTAATAACTCAACTCAATTCAAGATTTCGAAAGAATTTGTTGATGTTCATGGGTAAAATAAATATTAACATTATGGAATTCAATTCCACTTCTCCATGCTATGTATTTGGTACTTTTGAAACTCAAAATAACAATAATATATGTCAAAACATTTCTTCTATCAATCCTTCCATTATAACTTCAACCATACTACTTTTCTTATAAAAACATATTCTTATGCTAAACTTTGAATATCCATATGGTTACCATAGTTGTCTTCCAATATAATCCAAAGTGTAAAAAAAAAAAAAAAAAACCAACTCCATATAGTAGAAGAACATATCTAAAGATAACAAAATAATAATCATAAAGAACATGAGTAATCATTTTTTTACTTAAATTATATGTTTGATAATAGACAATTAACGAATCAATGTATCTTAATAACATAAAAGTTGAATTTTCCAATGAATCGACTATCTCTTATAAATAACTTAATAGTTCTTATTCATCATCTTTCTATTCATCTTCAAAAGGGTTCAAGAATGTGATTATCCATTTATAAATCTTATCAATCTTAACTCAAATAACATTATCTAATGCAAATCCATTCCTCTATATAATTTTTGATAACTAAGGTTTCACATGATTCCTTATGCTATTATACGGGCATTTATGTTAGCATGTCAAAAACATTGCTTTGATACTAATGATCCCAAGAGACAAGCTTATCCTAATGAAGAGTTAACCTGGTTATATATCATTGTGCAGGGGAATAGAAAACAAAGTAATCTAATCCACTATTGAATGCACAAGAGTCTAATAGCAATAATGTGTTGCTTCTATTCAAATATAGAAATGAATAGGATAAAAAAGATGTTATAAATAGCAAGGTCAGAAATGAATTTTTATTTTTTTATTTTTCGAAAGGAAAAGATATAGATACATCAAACTAGTTCGCTTAAACTATGTAGTTTTTGTCATTATCCTCTAATATAAAGAATCACGTGAAAAATATGTACATTATTTTTTAAAAACATGTGAAAAAATGAAATGGCTCGTGTCTAATAGTATTTTTCATTTGTTAAATTTATTAAATGTCTGAAATCTGGGTGCATTACCAGTCACCAATTTTTCATGTGAAATGAACATAGAAATGGTTAGATTCGTGCAAATATGTACATGTAACAATTACCTGTTTTCCTCAATTCCGACACAATGCACGTATCTCTAATTTTCCTGAATAAAGGTTTGCATACCATTCGATGGTTTAAAAGATTGCATTCCTTTATTTAAATGGTGATATATCAAAATCTTGCCTTATCAACCATCAAATCTACCAAACTGTTATAGGGAGGGCAACACTAAAATAATCTTAATCATCCAATTCATTTGTCAATCTCATTCAATTAATTGGGTTAATTCTAACATCACATTTCACACTACAAATCAATTGAATAATTTTTATTATTTAGTTAAATAGACTAATTTATCTAATTTATTCAAAATAAATAAGTTAATCTATTTTTCATTAATTAGTAAAATAATCTTATTCTTTAATTAATTATTTATAAAATAAATAAATCATATTTTTTGCATCATCCACAATAAATAAATTAATTAAAAAATTTAATAGTCACGACCAACTAATAAATATAAGTCAAATATTTCAATCAATCAATCTTGACCATCCATTTCTATAAATATCTAAATCTCCACTATTCTGTAAAAACTGCCCTAACAAAGAGGAGATTTTTTTGCACAATTTTTTTTTCTTCTCTTCATCATGCAAAAAGGATCACATAGAAGGTTAGATCATATAAACGTTAATGGAGATAAGCTTAATCAATATATCATCATGTCAGTTACATAATTTCCATTAGCACAACTTGTTGCCTTAATAAAAAGAATGCTACTAACTAGATTGCACATACCTTCATGATGGTGAATTGTTTTATCTCCAAGACCCTGCTCGATCCGGTCATGGTGGGGTGCAAACTGATCCTAGCCAATGTGGATTCAAACCCTATCCACCCCTCCAAGCAGATTAGGTGGCCCATGGTGTGAGAGAGAGAGAGTCGCCATTCAAACTCTTAAGCTATGACCAATATGACTTCCTAGTGACCCTTTTCCCAAGGTGCACCTAGCTATGGTAAACTTATAATTCCTTCCAACAGTTATGAGATTTCAAAGGGGAGTTAGATCTACCTACTTTAGAATGTTGGGTATCCACCTTCCGATTGTCCATATATCAGGTAAGCAACTAGGGTAACCATCATTGGCGTGAAATGCTCCTAGACTATTGACCATCTTGAGCCTAGTACTACTTCTAGAATCTTCTCCATCTTAAGCATAGTGTTGCCCCTAGACTATTCTCCATCTCAAGCTAGTATTGCCCCTAGACCATTGTCCATCCCAAGCTTGGTACCGCCCCTAGACCATTGTCCATCTCAAGCATAGTATTGCTCCTAGTCTATCATCCATCTCGAGCATAGTACCACTACTAGACTATCTTCCATCTCAAACAAGTACTATTCCCTAGCTTATGCTTAGCACTGGACCGAAAGTAGGCTCCCAACTCAAGGTCAATAAGTTTCCCTCCTAGATACCACCAAGTATGACATTGCTAGATATCCTATGAAGAGCATTTCTTATCCTTAGTCACCTTCTGGTGGGAAGGAAAGTCTTCTTCCCTAGTTAGCAGGCAGAGGATACCCAATTCATTGATCCTATTGGAATAATTCAAGTCATGGTCTAGCAAGGATTACATTAATAAAAATACACATTAAAATGAGAATGACTGCCTTAATAGTCATCTGATTGTAACAACTATAGTCTTTCATATGGATAGCTAACTTAGCAGCCAACAGTGTAGCAGGGTATGGTGCAGGTAGTACTTAGAGCCATAATCTAGTATAGTATATTTGATCCAGTAATAGATTTTTGGCTGCACCATAAAAAAGATCAATTCCTTAAGACAAATATGGGAAGAGATATCCTATTAGATACTTATTATGAAGACATTTTTTTGTGTTTACCAAGAAGGTAACCCCCCATTGAGGTATAAATACATCATTTCGTGCCCCATGGTTAAGAAATTAAGGCTATGATGCCTACTTGACCAAAATATTCATGGATAGATTAACAACTACAAGAACTAAATTGAGATTTATTCTATAATGTCACATTGTAATATAAGTGAGCAGTTGCAAGGACTAAATTGAAATGTATTCTATATTGTTACCTTTGATAGGAGTTACAACTACAAGATTTAATGAGATCGCTCTATATTGTCACAATTTGATACGAGTTAATAGCTGCAAGTTTTAAATGAGATTAACTCTTTAATTATGATACGAGTTAACAACTACAAGATTTAATGAGATTGCTCTAAATTGTCAGATTTTGATACGAGTTGATAGTTGCAAGTTTTAAATGAGATTAATTATTTAATTTTGATATGAGTTAACAGTTGCAAGATTAATGAGATTGCTCTAAATTGTCACATTTTGTTACGAGTTAATAGCTACAAGTTTTATATGAGATTAACTCTTTAATTCTAAAATGAGTTAACAGCTGCAAGATTTAATGAGATTTCTCTAAATTGTCACATTTTGATACGAGTTAATAGTTGCAAGTTTTAAATGAGATTTGCTCTATATTTTTTTCACATTTGATATGAGTTAACTAACTTGGGCCACAGTACGTTTATGTTGGCAACAAATATTTATAAATATAAGACATCTAAATTCTTAAAGCCAACAACTAGAAGTGTTTATAATGTATGTTTTGACACTTCTATCAATTTCAAGGTAGCGTTGGTAAAAAAACTAAGGGGTCATTGCCAACTAAGCTAAACTTATTTGGGGTTGCAGCCAGCCAATTTAGTAAAGCTTTAGTTAGACAAGAGAATAGGCTGAGTATGAGGTAAGCCAGACCTCCATAGTAACTTAATCTATCTTTTCTTCCTTAACTTACCCTCCTGGTTGCTTATACAAAAAGATTGTTGCCAACAATCGAATACCCTATTTTCTCCTCCATTCCTAACTTCTTTTTATCTTAATCATACAAGAGGTGCTAATATTCATCTCCTATAGCTTAACTAGATGAGACCATTTAATCACACTATTACCTATTTTTTCACTACAAGCTCAAACAGGTAGAGCTGAATGAAATTCATCATTGATAGGTACAATTTTTTCATGTTTTGCTGATTTAAGTATTCTTTGATCATCATAGAGATCATTTTACATCTGAATCATAGTTTTATTGTGCAAGCAATTGGGACACAAAATTGAGAAAACTTGCATAGTAATTCATTTTATTCATTTTGTAAAAATGTTGAATCTCGCACAAGCCGCGAGAGTAACTGAATTTGATTGTGACAATCAAATGATGAATACGAATTTTAAGGACAAACTACACTACTGAAAATAATATAAGCATAAAGAAGAGAAGCAATTTATCATTACCTGTAATGATGAATCACTTTTGTTGGTGTCTTCAGTCATCGTGTCTCCAAGCTGTTGCAACCTCGTTTCCTCGCTCCACGAACCTGCAAAATTGTAAAGGAAATGGCATTAGAGTTATACTCTAAGCAATGATGAATTGCATTCTACCTTAACCCTATGCTACTAATAGGGATGTAATTTTCATTAAACTAAGCATTCATCAGATGAAAAGCTGACAATCAAGAGAAACGTAACTCAATGGAAGCTTTCAGCTTCTTTTATTTTGCTAACATGTTTGTTTCAGTGTGCAGGAACAGGTTTATCATGTTCGAGATCATTTTATCAGATATGTGGAGTAAAATGAGCTCCCACAAGGGTTGAGCTCGGCATATCAAGGAGGATACACTCTCAAGTTTCACACAAAGTTCATGAGTATTGATAACAGTCATTAAAAGCATCAATGTTGCACTTATCAATTTCATATTATGTTCAGCTCTACTTTACATTTTTACATTATATCTAAATGAAGTATAGAGCCTCTTTGCATTGAAGAGAAATAGAATATTCGAGCATTGGAATGTTTTTATAACTTCAGAAGCATATCATCGTAATCATAATCATGGAGTATAATAGATTTGCAATAATCCAATTTTCTACAAGTTCTTTAACATAAAGCAGCAATTTTGGCTTAGTCAGCATTTAAGAGGTATGGAAGATACAGATTCATCAAACAGGCATGTTTGTACCAAATGGGAATATCAAAAGGGTCATGCTACAAGGTAATTCTTTCATTATATTGTTGTATGTAGCTTATTACGTCATGAAACTAAAGAGAAGCATTCAACTGCTGCTAATAGAGCTAAGAGAAAGTTCAGATTTAATAATATCCATGACATGGATTTAATGGAAAATGATAATCACAGCTATTACAAGTCATTGACTGTTAGAAACCCATGATCTGATTGGAAACCAGAAAATACCTTCCACAGAAGAGAAAAACAAAAAAGCAGAGATTTGCATAAAAACATGCAATTTGATATATTCGAAAAGAAAAATTAATTACAAGAGATTATTTGCTTTATAAAAGAAAAGATACCTAAACCTAATCTTATCTTGAGCAACAAGATAGCTCGATAAGATAAAGATGAAAGCCTAAAACTTAGGGATTAAATATGCCTAAGTAAACTTATGCAAAGTGTAATTAATAATTAATTACACCAATACCCCCCATAAGTGCAACTTAGGGAGAAGTAGATTATTATGCAAATATGAGTCCCAGCAACAAGGCCTGATGAGGTACTCATGTACAAATGCAAAGAGAGAGAAACCCCCCTCAGTGAGATGAATTGCTGTGAAGAAACACTGGACGAACTCTGATGAAGCAACACTGGAACCCCAAATCTGGCAAGCAAAGAAAGATACTTCTATTTGCAAAATACCAATCGGAATCACAAATGCAACAGCAGACCCGATGCCAAGGAACACTGGAAACTCACATACTGGATCAACTCTGGAATCTGTGAACAACAGTAAATGAAAGGATGAATAGACCCATAATGGTGACAAATTTGGAAGCTGTGTCTCGGAGCCAATGCCAAATTGAAACTAAAACTGCCCATAGGATGAGTACCATTAAGATTCTGGAACATTAACCATAAAACCATGGTCTTCAAATGAGAAAGATCTGAACCAATGCGGATCAAGAACTATAAAATCCCAATGTGAAGTGTGAATCGAAACAAACCAACGATGTGTCCAGCTAAGCAAGAAAGAAGCTAAAATGAGACAATAGGAAACCAGACAAACTCATGTGAGTTGTCACCAATCATGAAAGATGGATGCAATAACCCCCCTTAATGGAACTTTATCTTAGTTTATTTATTACAATAGCCCAATGATTGTAAAAGGAGATAATGTAAAACATGCATAAACTATAGAGAAAATGCAAACCTAGTGCATAAAAACAAAAATGAGTGCATGCACAAACCAATGTTCACATCTGCCTCCATGATGAAAAATCTTCAAATTTGATTTTTGAAAAATCTGTTTATAATGAGTAGACAAAAACAGAAACCCAAAAATTTTTTGAAGCAAAAAATAAAACCCAGAAATCATTTTTTGATCCAGCAAGTAGAAGATGAAAAAATATTTTTTTAAATCCTTTAGATAGGAGAAAAAAATGACTCGTGGCAGTTTTTGTGCAGCTATTTTCTTCAGATCCATGAAAGAAATAAAAAAATGAAAGATACCCAGATCATATTTTGACCCTGGCTACAAAACCCAGAAATTATTTTTCCTACAACTGAGTGGAAGCTAGATTTATGAAGAAAAACTAAAAACGGCTCCAATAAAAAATGACTTTCATCAAACCTCAATCTTTTCCAATGCTCTGAATCGAATGGAAAAACTTGATTTGATCCAAAACGCTGCATAAATATACTCAAGGAGAAAAATCCTTGAGGGACCTCGAACAAACTCTGCAATGAATCTCTCCAGAAATCTGAAAAGGGGCTACAAATCAAGGCTCTGATACCATGTTAGAAACCCATGATCTGATTGCAAACCAGAAAATACCTTCCACGGAAGAGAAAAACGAAAAAGCAGAGATTTGCATAAAAACATGCAATTTGATATTTTCGAAAAGACCAATTAATTACAAGAGATTATTTTCTTTATAAAAGCAAAGATACCTAAACCTAATCTTATCTTGAGCAACAAGATAGCTCGATAAGATAAAGATGAAAGCCTAAAACTTAGGGATTAAATATGCCTAAGTAAACTTATGCAAAGTGTAATTAATAATTAATTACACCAATATCATGCTAGCAAGGTTCAAATCATCAAGACAACCACTTATTGTGGATACAATGGAATGATATACCACAGTGTAGCTGTAATCATGAATTTAAATGCATCTTTATGAAAAATAACAACATAGAATAACTCTGCCCTGCTGTCTTTTCCTAAATGGCAACCTCTGCATGAGGGCCCGAGTCTGGGTTTTATTACTCCACCCTGTCTTAATCCCTAGCCGTCTCCTGGTTGCCCTACTCCTGGTTTGTCCCCAGGTGAGAAAGGTAACCCTGTTACGAAACTTGTGTTGTATTCTGGGAATTCGATGGAAATCCTCTCTGACAAGCCCATGGTCAGTAAGGAATCGGCCCATAGTGTTCCTGCTTCTGGTAATTTTGGGAATGATCATTTTGAGTCCCCTATTCAGGATGAAATTAATTCTGCCTTGAATAAGCTTAAACCTGAGGATATGGTTAGCATTGTGGAAAAAAGCACGGATGGCCTTTTTACCGTTCTCAAATGGACCCAGAATGAAGTCTGTAAAATGAAAGGTCATGTTACTGATCTCAGCAACAAGGTTATGGAATTGGAGCAGAAAATTAGTTGGAACAATGGAGACAATGATGAACAGGAAACTCCTTTATCGAGAAAAAGACAACAATTACAGGAGGATAGATTGGCTAGCATCGAGTGCAGTATGTCCAAGATTGAACAAAACATTAGGGCTACTGTTGCTAACAATCACAAAATTGCAAGACATAACACCATCATCATCAATGCGATGGTGGAAAAGCTTGAAAAAAACTAAAAGGGATCGCTGGTTGTGGATTTGGTTGCGGACAGGGGTGGCAGCAGATTGGCTGGTGAAGGGATCTCGACTCGTACCAGGGCTAACATCAAGAGGAAGACCCCGAATTCATCTCATACGGTCCAAATTCTCAAGTAGGGGTTACAGGACATGCATAATGTTGAAAAGGAAGCCGAGGATTTACTTAACACCTTGGAGTGATGTTATGTTTTGTTTGCTGGTTTTTTTGGGTGGTCCTTTTTTAGGGCCCTGTCGTCTTTTGTTGCTATCGTTTCCTTTTTAGGGACAGCTGACCAATTGTTTGTACTTTCTCTGTCTATCTTTTGTTGTTTAAACTCTGTGGTTTCAGGTCCCTATAAAACCTGTTTTTTCCTTTTCAAAAACAGTATTGAAAGAAGCAGCCATGCAAGTGCATATAAGGTTTTCAAAGGTTATGTATGAAAATTGAATCAAATGATTCATTACAAATTTTTTATCAAGATCACTCAATTACAAGAGAATATATCTTACTTTCCAAATAACAATGAATTTAGGAGACAGTTACTATCTGAATGAGTGCACTTGAGTCATGTATGATTACATAATGAGTTAATTAAGAGCAGTTACAAGCTTTCATTCTTAATGAGAACAACAAAAAAATATGTCATTTCCTCTTCCTCATTGATCTCAAAGAAGTTTCAAGACAGCAAAATGATTAAATAATCATTGTCATTATTTCCTTTTCTTCATGAGGAAGATATATCATACAAGAATGGTGGGAATTCACTACAAAGCAAATCACAAAAGATACAACCAACTTTCAATATTTTGTCAAGTGATAGTACAGTCATAGTGAATGCATTATTCTGGAAGCTAGTGGAAGGATTCTTACAAGAAGATAATGCACAACTAAAGTGAAATTAGTTTTCAGTTACATGTTAAGCATAGCTGAGTGTTTTCTTGCTGTATTGAGTTAGAAAGAACAGTAATAGGTATTCATCCTTTATGGAGGCAGCAAAAGAGTAATTGCAGATGCATTTTCATGGTTGTCACAAATGTTCCATACATTTGTAAGGAGCTCAGAATATCAAGAAAATTCAAAGAGCAGTAATTTATTGTCACCCATGTGAACATTGAAATAAGAGGATATAAAGAGCAAAATACTTAACAGATACCCAGTTGAATGCTATGAGGCCATGGCCTTAATGTGCAGGTTTTTTAGCTACATCAAAATCTAGAAGGATCTTTTAGTTGATCTTTTGGTTGCGGTTATTAAATGAATAGAGTTTTTGCATTGGAACAAGAACATATAATTTGCATTAATTCATGAATACCCAGATTAATAATTCAAAGATAAAGTTCTTAAAAGTTTCAACCACGGTTTTCAGCTAGAGTATAAGTTTTTGAAGATACCAAATTTATTTTTACCCATGTAAGGGTTTCATTCTAAAAATGTGAAGTACAGTGCCTAGATGGGGTTATCATAAACCACAGACATGAATAGTGGAAAAGACAGCTACAAGAAGTATAATATATAGAAGGCTGGACTGTACATGTTAAGGTTATAACAAAGGATAGTTCCAGATAAAAATAACAGCTCAAATCCATTATGATAGCCTAAAAAAGTTGGAAATGTATACAAGAAAGGAAAGTATCAAGCTTACCAGTGCTATCATAGTGTTATGCTTCCAGAAAATTTTTGTGACTTATGTTTACTAGTCCAAATCGTGCTCTTTCCAGCTTTCATGGCGGCCAAAGTTAAACAGAGCACCAAGAAGATACAAAGAAATAAAGTGCAGATGACAAAAAGTAGGTTAGAATATCATCATAGCTGTGCCTTAAGGCTCCAAAAAATGCATTTTAAATGCTTGAGAATGTCCAGATCTATCAGAATGAGCTTCATCTTACCTATTACGCTCAAGATCTTTCAAGAATCATCAAAATCAGCAGAAGGAATGATGAGTTTGACTTCAAACCCTACTCCATGGCGGCTGACAACTTCTTCGTGAAGCCTCTTTCCAAGTCAAGAGAGAACATAATGATTTTTAGAGTTCATTATTTCCTTTTCTTCATGGGTCGATGTTTTTCTTTTGACCATTTTTTGTGTAAAGGAAAAAATCATTTGTGTTTTATTCTTTGTGGCCATGACTTTTAAGTCAATAAGCCTAGCAAGTGGTCGGCCTTATCAAATAATGATGAAGATTGGTGCCAAGGTTTTATGGCAGAATATTTAAATCATTGCCAAATATATGCCATGGTTTTATTTCAATTGTCTAAGTGGTCGGCTTATACTCATGGTGTTATTTAAATGATGAATGTTGAATGTATATTTTGAGATAAATGCCAAGTATAAAGTCGTTGAATGGGACTGAAGTTTTAATTTGATATTGATCTTTTATTTTTTGCATTAATCTTGTAAGTTGATTAATTAAATGATGCATTATATTTATCATTTAATTAATTTAGCATTTTAAAGTGCAAATAAAAGATATTATGGAGTTCCATGTAGATATAAGTAGAGTTAATTAGAAGAGTTAATTTGGAATTTTGCTTCAGTTACACATCAGATTCAACTAAAGGCTTAGACGTGAAGATGGAATTGACTGTGCATGGGCGAATTGACAAGAACGAGACAATTTTGCATGCTTTAGCTCACCTTTTTCGGGATTTCCAGTTTAGTTTGAGTTACATATTGGTTGCACGCTTTATGATTGCCAGTTTGAGATTGAGTTCACTCATTTTTGCATGAGTTTGAACCTTATTTTAAAGGTTTTTTGCTTCTACTCGGATTTCACCTTAGAGTTATCACTTTCTCATTGAAATTAACTTTCAGTTGCTTATTCATGCACTTTGAAGTGCATTCATAATATTGTATATATTGAAAAAGTTTATCTTTTTCAATTCAGTTCTTGTTTTTCAGCCTTTGCACTCTGCAAAGTGAATCATCTTGTAACTCAGATTTTATTTATAGATTAATACAATGACAGGTTTACAGATTCAAATTGTGTTATTGCAGAAGATTCCTTTAATTTTCAGTATCTTAGATTTTGCCTTCTAGATTTCAAGCATCGTTTTTGTGAGGAATTTGATCAAATAATTACTATGTTTTAGTTCTGAAACCTCTGATTTTTTCTATCTTTTTCACATATTTGTATGCAATTTAGTTTAAGTTCATTGGTTATGCACTGTGCTTGTAATTGATTAATCAATTTAGTCGTGAAAACCTCATTTTCCCTCAATATTGCATTAGGTCAAAGCCTCTGTTTAAATCATTTAAGTGATTAAATTATTAAATCAGGTTGTGCAGATTGGAGTGTTTAGAAGTTTATTGTGAGTCATAACTCCAAATCATTATCGGTTAGGTGCATCACCTCCAATTTACAATTTTGCATACATTTAGTAATAGTCTTTCTCCCTTTTCCAGAAAATCACTCAGTTATTAACTAGAAAATTAAATAGGAACCAACCTAGAATCTAGAGGTCTAATTCCTTATAGGATACCCACAGCCTGGAATTAGTTCCAATGTTTCAACAGATTGTTGAATTTCAATATTCAAGCATTTGGGTGCAATCTGTTTGACAACACACATTGCACACCCAACCATGTCTTGGGTTAAAATTCCTAATATTTTTAGGTAGAGATTGTTGTCAAAAGAAAACATTCCATTGTAACCCTCTCTAATGTTATTTTCAGATAATGTTGTTCATCTACCAAGCTTGAAGGATAATACAGGAGTGATGTTAAACAAACATGAGAACAATTGCAGCTTCCATTATTGCAGCATTCAAATAAGAAATATTAAAACACTTATATCTAAATTCATCACTGAAATAGCAATGCAAATCTTATTTTTAACTAAACCAAAGTTTAAGAACTTGGATTCCCAGTGCTTGAAAGGCGATTGTAGAACCAATGGAGGATGCCTAGGTAGTTGATGTTGGCACTGAACAACTCTTGAAATTTTTTCCACTCCTTTGCTTCTCTTTTTCCAAATTCCTCCACATCAAAATGAGATCTCTCCAAGTCAATTTAAGGAGAAGAGAGCTGAGTTTCTCCATGACTTGTTGGTCAATGTCCCTTCCTGCCATGGCTGGCGGTTACAGGGGTTGCTAGGCCTCCTTAAAAGTTCTAATGTCCTCTTCTTTGACCCAACTATGCCTCTTCCTCTCCTTGGTTGAGGATTCCTGATAGCCTCCCTGTTGAGCTATCTCATGTCGCCCTTCCTCTCCCATGAAAGCATCGTGCTATTTTTTTCTGCATCCTCTGTCTTTCCTTATTTTTTCAATGATATATTTTATTTCTCATGAGTTTGATGGAATATGGCCTTTGATAAAACAGTGAGTGTTTTCTATTCTTTGTTTTAAATTTTTGTCATTTTAATAATGTAACTATCAAGTATTTAATTTATAATTTTATTATTTGCTTATATAACTTAACTTATTATTTCACCTTTAGAAATATTTAATTTATAATTTTATTATTTGCTTATAGAACATATTTTATTTGTTCACCTTTAGATATTTATTTATTTTAATTTACCCCCTTCTTTCAAATTCCTTAATTAAATCTACCAAATTGAGCATTATCAAATATTCGAGATATTTAAGTGGACCTAATGGCTCTACCTAGTCAAGTCAAGTAACTCTAGCCAAAACATATATCAAAATCCTAGGTTGAATGAACCTCAAGCTACTAGAATCTACAAACAAGGTCAACACTAGAATTACATACCAATTGTCTATCTCTCAGTCAACAAAACCACATAATCCACCTCACTTTGCACCCCGAGTACCTGCATCCAACGACAAGTCTCACACAAATACAACATACAAATCATTGGTTCGTGTTAATCCAACATTTAATGCATTAAATTAAAATAGCATAATAAGATTGATAAGCACACTTAATAATAATAACATCAAAGTTCATAATTTTAACGCACACTCATACACACACACACACACACACACTTATATATGTTCACATATTAAAGTTTGAAGTTCCACCCCTAGTCCAAATTACATCGGGGCTAGGGGTCATGCAAAATGATTAACAAGGTATTGAGGGGATATGACATACTTCCCCCCTTAGGATTAAGTCGGCTCACCTTAATTAAATAAGTATGGATATTCTAGTTTCATTACATTTTCATCTTCCCAAGTAGCTCCTTGTTCCTCATGTATTGGTCCCATAGGACCTTAACTTACTGGATAGTTCTGTTGCACAATTGCAGATTGCGCCTGTCTATGATTGCGAGTGGTTCGAGGTGGATATCTCTAGTGTCTTCTACCTATAGTGCCTGCCAATTAATTACATGTGAGGGGTCAGCAACATATTTCTTAAGCAAGGATACATGGAACACATTGTGTATGCGAGAGAGAGATGGTGGAAGAGCTAGTCGGTAGGCTACACAGCTGATTTTCTCAAGTATCTCGAAAGGCCCTATGAATCGTGGAGCTAGTTTAGCGGCCTTGCCATACTTTATTGAGATTTTGTGCAGTTTGACATGTAGGAAAACCTTGTGTCGTACTACAAATTCCCTTGGTGTCCGCTTGGTATTCGCATAAATTTTCTGCCGATTTGAAGCCTCCTTCAGTATTTCTCTTATAAATTTCACCTGAGTGTCATATTCTTGAAGAAGTTTCAGCCCTATAGTTACTCGATTTTCTAAACTATCCCAACCTATAGGTGTTCTGCACTTTTTACCATACAATGCTTCAAATGGATCCATTTGGATGGAAGAATGGTATGAATTGTTATATGCAAATTCTACTAACAACATATATTCTTCCCACTTAGTGGGTTGATCCATGGCATACATTCTGAGCATGTCCTCCATAACTTGGTTAACTCTTTCAGTTTGGCCATTCGTTTCAGGGTGGTAAGCCGTACTAAAATTTAGTTTGGTTCCTAATGAGGTCATAAGAGAGGTCCAAAACCTAGAAGTAAACAACTTATCCCTATCTGAAATGATTACCTCAGGCATCCCATGTAGCCTAATGACTCCTTTATGAATCTTTTAGCCAAAAGTGGGGCATCATCCTTCACATTTCCTAGTATGAAGTCTGCTACCTTGGTTAGTTTATCAACCACTACTAAAATATTGTTGTGTCAATGCTGAGTCTTAGGCAATCCCAATACAAAATCCATGGAGATTACCGACCACTTATGTTATGGTATATCATGACTCAGATATAGTGTTCTCGCAGGATGACAATGCTTTTCCTTAACTTGTTGACATTCAAGACATTTGGAGACATAGCATGCTATTTCTTTTTTCATTCCTGGCCAAAAGTAATGAGTTTTTAGGTCTACATACATCTTAGTCACCCCAAGATGCGCTTGATAAGGCACATTATGGCCCTCTATGAGAATTTTTGTTCTCAAACCACCCTCTTTCGACACATAAATTTTGGTTCAAAAATTGGAGAATTCCATCGTCTCCCACATCGTACTTAGCTGGATTAGTCCCTCGTTGTATTTCTACCCTCATTTGTTAACAAAAGGGATCTAGTTTTTGCATTTGCTTGATCTTTTCTAGCAATTCAAACTTCAACAGTGAGACTGTAGCTAGTTTAGCCCTTCAACTTAAGGCATCTGCAACACAATTTTCTTTTCCTTTAACATATGAGATATCTATCTCATATTTTCTTAAGAATTCTAACCACCTTCTTTGACATGCATTCAAATCTAGTTGGGTGAATAGATATTGAAGTCCCTTATGATCAGTGTTCAACTTGAAGGGTCTTCCTACCAAGTAGTGTTTCCATGTACCTTTAAGGCATGCACAATTGTCACCAACTCCAAGTCATGGGTGGGATAGTTGAGTTCATGATCCTTCAATTTCCTGGACTCAAAGGCAATCACTCACCCATTTTGCATTAGCACTCCACCTAGCCCATCCAATGAAGCATCTTTCCAAACTACAGATTCTTTGTCTGGATCAGACACTTGCAAAATTGGTGCAGTGGTAAGAGCTTCCTTCAACTTCTGGAATGCAATGTCACATTTTTCTATCCATTCAAACTTCTTTCATTTTCATTGAAGGGAGGTTATGGGGTTAGTTATCTTGGAGAATTTCTCTACAAACCGTCGATAGTACCCTGCCAAACCCATGAAGCTTCTTACTTTAGTCACATTTTTAGGAATAGGCCATTCTACAATTGCTTGCACCCTGGCTGGATCTACTGCAATTCCTTGGGCCGATATAATATGTCCCATATAGTGCACTTTAGGCTGAAAGAAAGAACATTTGGACTGTTTTCCATATAATTTATGATCTCTCAACTTTTGCAAGACTATTCTTAAATACTCCTCATGCTCTTGCAGAATTTTAGAGTAGATTAGAATGTCATCCAAAAACACTAGTACATTTTTTTCCAAGTAGTCATGGAAAAAATGGTTCATGAGGCTCATGAAAGCAAAGGGGGCATTTGTTAGGCCAAAAGGCACCAACAAAAATTCATAATGGCCATACCTAGTTCTAAAGGCTGTCTTCGAAATATCTTCTTCCTTGATTCTTAACTGGTGATAACCTGACCTTAAATCTATCTTGGAGAATACTGTAGCTCCCTTCATTTAGTTAAATAAGTCATCAATTCTAGGTCTAGGGGATATCTATTTTGAATGGTTACCTTGTTCAACATCTGGTAATTGATGCACAACCTCAGTGTTTCGTCCTTCTTCTTAATGAACAACACTGGAGCTCCCCAAGGAGAAACACTAGGTCATATCAAGCCTTTCTCCATTAGATCTTGCAACTGCATTTTAAGCTCTTGTAATTCAGCAGTGTTCATTCTATAGGGGGTTTTTGAGATAGGCTCGGCCCCTGGAACTAGATCTATTATGAGGTCCATTCGTCACTTAGGAGATAATCCTGGCAATTCTTCAAGGAAGACATCATGGTAGTCTTGGAGAATGGGATGGTATTCAATGCTAGGTGTGGGATCATTATTACCCTCTTCTACCTTTACTAGATAAATTTTACTCCCCTTTCTCACTGCCCTTTTGACTTGCATGGCTAAGATTATTCTTACCACCATGGGTCTCCTAATCCCCTGAAGAACCACTATCCTCCCTTGGTCATCTAGACATTTGATCTTCTTGTTGTAGCAATCCAACTTGTCTTGGTGCTTTTGGAACCCATCCATCCCAAGGATTAAATCATAAGACCCTAACGGAGTGACCCATAGATCTACCTTGGTCCTTATAATTCCTAGGTCAATTTCAACTCTTCGCAAACAAGATTTGATCTTTTGTGTCTTACCTGACCAAACTCAACCTCCATCTCCTCGCTATTAAGATTCTTATGATCAATTTTACATTTGAATAGCATGGGAGGAAATAAAACTATTTGTGGCTCCTAAATCTGTTAGAATAGAAATGAGTTGGCTAAAAAGTGTAACTTGAAGTTCTATTGATGGAGCTTGTTGAACTACTTGACGATTATCCATGGCTACATAAATTTTGGTAGTGGGTTTGGTGGTTTTGTTTGGATTCTTGGGACACTCACTCATATAATGATCACCTCTGCATGTCCAACATCCACTCGCTGGTCATTTTTGATCTTCCTTGCCTCTCCTAGAATCACCTTGTGCCTCATGCCTAAATGATTTTTTCCTTTGGTCTCCTTTATCCTTTTGACCTTCTGACCCATGATTTTCCCTATAATTTTGACCCCTCTTAGTCTATTGAGAAGTCTTTCCTTTAGATTTAGCAAGTCTTGATTACCCCTCTTCTTATTATTAGAGTGGTTGGAGGAATGTGGCTTTTTTTACGTTCCTCCTTGCTCTTATGCTTTTCTTCAGCAACCAAAGCTACCTCCACTGCCTAGTTTAAGCTTTTAGGTTGAGTGAACTTGGTTGCATACAAAATATTCTTATTCAATCCCAAGATAAACTTGTTCACCCGATCCTCTTCTTCCTTCATATAAGACACATGACAGAGTAAGCTCATGAATTTGGACTTATACTCAACTACTGTCATTCCCCCTTGGCGCAGTGAATGGAATTTGGTCATCTTTTGGTTTCTATGATGAGTAGAAAGGTACTCCTTGTGAAACCACTTGGTGAACTTGTCCCAAGTTAGTTGACTGATATCATAGTTTTTGATTTTTTCCAAATGTTCCCACCAAAGCGAGGCTTCTCCTTCTAGGTGATAAATGAAAATCCTAGCCTTAGTGTTGGAACTTAATTCTATCAAACCAAAATACTTGTTCATTCCAATGAGCCATGCTTCAGTGGAATCCCCACCCCCAGTCCCATCAAACTTAGGGGCTTGCACCTTCTTCAATTCTCAAATCAGTGGGTCTTTTCCCACTCCTTGTTGTGACTCTGATTGAGAGTGACTGTAGGTGGGAATTTTGGAGATTCTCTCATGTTCTTGACTTGTATTCACATTGTGCTCCCTATCTGACTCTTTAGTTCCAATATCAGTGTTGTGGTTAGTTCCTAGGCTAGTGTTGTGGTTAGTGCCTTGCTCCTTTTTCCTTGTTAGTTCCTCAATTTGTTGCTCCTGTGACGCAATTTTTGCATAGAGGGAATTTAGTTTAGCTTGTAACTCTTCAGGTATGGTAGGAGGTGGAGACGATGCACCCCTACTTGCACACAACATTTTGGTGAGGCCAGGGTTTGCTCCCCTCCTCAAAGTTCTCTTCATTGAATTTGTTGGGTTCTACGAGGGAAAAGAGAGTGTAATTTAAGTGTCATTGTTATTTTGTTTAAATCTTGTATTATATCATATTTACAACATAAGATTCACATAATTAAATATTCCATTCTCATTCACCATAACACCTTGATAAATGTGCAAGATCATCATGGAAAAAATAGGCCCTTAAGTGGCAAAAAATTTAGAAAAATCCGAGTTAAGCAACTTGATGTAAAAAAATGAATAAGTTATCTATATTATTTCAAAAAAATGTAAGAATAGAATCTATAGAAAATTTAATGTAGTTTCTAAACTACTAGGTTTGTTTAAAAAATAAATAAATCTATTTGGTGAAAATTTGAAATTTCAATGCAATAGTACTTAAATTTCAGGGAAAAAATAAGGAGTAGGTGTCTGTCTAACCACCCTAACCACAATAAAATGATAATATTTTTTTATAATATTTTAGATATAAGTAGAGGACTCATGTCCCAATGTGATGCATTTTTTTTGTAATTTTTTTTGAAGTAAATAATTAATTATGAATTTTTTATTACAACTTTTAAAAAATATAAATAGCTCATATGTCTAACCACCTTAACTTGGTCAAAACTTCATGAAATTCAATTTTTCTTTTTTTAATCCTATAGTATGTGAAGCATAGAATGCGACGCATGTTTTGGATTCAAAAAATGTCATACCGTTTGAAAGCTATAGATGTTTTTCAATCAGCTTATCAATCAAGACTTTAGTTGTAATTTGAATAGAAAATGAATAATAATTACTTATTAAATTAAAAGTAAAGAATAATTTATATTAGTGGAAAGCTGAGAATCTCCTTTAAAAACCCTTTTCGTTTCATCAATTTTGGGTTAAAAAAAGTTGTCAGCCACATACCCATCATATTGCCACTTTTTGGCCCATCATGATCCTGCACATACTTATATATATATATCTTTAATAGTTAGCAACTTTAACAAAAAGTGAGACGATGTTTATTTAGTACTAATTCATCATCTTGTAAATAATTCCAGTTACAAAGTAGGTGCCTCCTCCTCTTCGGGTTCTTCCTCATCGGAGATCCCCACGATTACAAACATATTAGCATGCACATGATTGAATTATGCAATTACTTCCTTAGAGAGGATGGGAGCATTACGTCCACATCCAAAAGGGAAGTCCCTAATAGCTGAGGGTTTGGTTTTTGTCTTTGGTTGTGGGAATCCCTTTGGTGGTTCATGACTTTCATCTAGTTTGGCCATTTGCTTTCCCTTCTGGATTTTCAGTCACTTAATAGTCTCTTCCAAAGGCTCTGTGTCAAACATGGTTTCAATTTCATTTTTTGGCCATGTGGTAGTAGTGGTCTTGGATCCTTCCAGGTTATTTCGTTGGGGATGTTTCCTCGAGGCCTTCTTCTTCCCTTTTCCTTGCTTCCCTCAACCCATGATTGTCATTACCAAATAGTCATATTAGTACAACGAAAGAGAGAGAGCACCTAGGTCCTAGTGTCGAGTTCTAAGCTCTAATACCAATGTAAAAACTGCCCCAACGAAGAGGATAATTTTCTACACAATTTTTTTCTTCTCTTCATCATGCAAGAAGGATCACATAGAAGGCTAGATCATATAAACATTAATGGAGATCAACTTAAGCAGTATATCATCATGTCAGTTACATAATTTCCATTAGCACAACTTATTGCCTTAATAAAAAGAATGTTACTAACTAGATTGCACATACCTTCATGATGGTGAATTATTTTATCTCTAAGACCCCGCTCAATTCGGTCGTGGTGGGGTGCAAGCTGATCCCAACCAATGTGGATTCAAACCCTATCCATCCCTCCAAGCGAATTAGGTGGCCCGTGGTGAGAGAGAGAGAGAGTCGCCATTCAAACCCTTAACCTATGACCAATATGATTTCCTAGTGACCCTTTTCCCAAGGTGCACCTAGCAATGGTAAACTTATAACTCCTTCCAATAGTTATGAGATTTCAAAGGGGAGTTAGATCTACCTACTTTAGCTTGTTGGGTATCCACCTTCCGGTTGTCCATATATCGGCTAAGCAACTAGGGTACAACCATCATTGGCATGAAATGCTCCTAGACTATTGACCATCTCGAGCCTAGTACTACTTCTAGAATCTTTTCCATCTCGAGCATAGGTTTCCCCTAGACTATTGTCCATGTCGAGCTAGTACTGCCCCTAGACCATTGTTCATCCTAAGCTTGGTACCACCCCTAGACCATTGTCCATCTCAAGCATAGTATTTCTCCTAGTCTATCGTCCATCTCAAGCATAGTACCTCTCCTAGACTATCGTCCATCTCGAGCAAGTACTATACCCTAGCTTATGCATAGCACTGGACTAGAAGTAGGCTCCCAACTCAAGGTTAGTGGGTTTCCCTCCTAGCTACCACAAAGTATGGAATTGCTAGATATCCTATGAAGAGCATTTCTTACCATTAGTCACCTTCTGGTGGGAAGGAAACTCTTATTCCCTGGTTAGTAGGCAGAGGATACCTGATTCATTGATCCTATTGGAATAATTCAAGTCATGGTCTAGCAAGGATTACATTAATAAAAATACACATTAAAATGAGAACAACTGCCTTAATAGTCATTTGATCGTAATAGTTGTAGTCTTTCGTATGGATAGCTGACTTAGCAGCTAGCAGTGTAGCAGGATATGGTGCAGGTAGTACTTAGAGCCACAATCTAGTATAGTATATTTTATGGTAATAGATTTAAATGTAATGGTAATAGATCTTTGGCTGCACCATAAAAATGATCAATTCCTTAAGACAAATATGGGAAGAGATATCCTACTCTACTTGTTATGAAGACAATTTTTGTGTTTACCAAGAAGGTAATCCCCCATTGAGGTATAAATACATCATTTCGTGCCCCATGGTTAAGAAAATAATGCTATGATGCATGCTTGACCAAAATCTTCATGGATAAATTAACGACTACAAGAACTAAATTGAGATTTATTCTATAATGTCACATTCTAATATAAGTGAGCAATTGCAAGGACTAAATTGAACTGTATTCTATATTGTTACCTTTGATAGGAGTTGCAGCTGCAAGATTTAATGAGATCGCTCTATATTGTCACAATTTGATATGAGTTAATAGCTTCAAGTTTTTAATGAGATTAACTCTTTAATTATGATATGAGTTAACAGTTGCAAGATTTAATGAGATTGCTCTAAATTGTCACATTTTGATACAAGTTAATAGTTGCAAGTTTTAAATGAGATTAACTCTTTAATTCTGATATGAGTTAACAGCTACAAGATTTAATGAGATTGCTCCAAATTGTCACATTTTGTTACGAGTTAATAGCTACAAGTTTTAAATGAGATTAACTCTTTAATTCTGAAATGAGTTAACAACTGCAAGATTTAATGAGATTGCTCTAAATTGTCACATTTTGATACGAGTTAATAGTTGTAAGTTTTAAATGAGATTTTCTCTATATATTTTTTTTCACATTTGATGAGTTAACTAACTTGGGCCACAGTACATTTATGCTAGAAGAAAATATTTATAAATATAGGACATTTAAATTCTTAAAGCCAACAGCTAGAAGTGTTTATGTATGTTTTAACCCTTCTGTCAATTTCAAGGTAGAGTTGGTAAAAAAACTAAGGGGTCACTGCCAACTAAGCTAAACTTATTTGGGGTTGCATCCAACCAGTTTAGTAAAGCTTGAGTTAGACAGGAGAATAGGTTGAGTAGGAGGTAAGCCAGACCTCCATGGTAGTAATCTATCTTTTCTTCCTTAACTTACCCTCCTAGTTGCTTATACAAAAAGATTTTTGCCAACAATCGAATACCCTATTTTCTCCTCCATTCCTAACTTCTTTTTATTTTAATCATACAACAGGTGCTAATATTCATCTCCTATAGCTTAACCAGATGAGACCATTTAATCACACATTGCACACCCAACCATGTCTTGGGTTAAAATTCCTAATATTTTTAGGTAGAGATTGTTGTCAAAAGAAAAAATTATATTGCAACTCTCTCTCTAATGTTATTTTCAAATAATGTTGTTCATCTACCAAGCTTGAAGGATAGGAGTGATGTTAAAAACAAACATGAGAACAATTGCAGCTTCCATTATTGCAGAATTCGAATAAGAAATATTAAAACACTTATATCTAAATTCATCACTGAAATAGCAATGCAAATCTTATTTTTAACTAAACCAAAGTTTAAGAACTTGGATTGCCTATGCTTGTAAAGGTGACTATAGAACCAATGGAGGATGCCCTAGATGATGCTGGAACTGAACAACTCTTGAAATTTTGTCCACTCCTTTGCTTCTCTTTTCCCAAATTCCTCCACACCAAAAATGAGAGCTCTCCAAGTCGATTTAAGGAGAAGAGAGCCGAGTTTCTCCATGAGTTGTTGGTCAATGTCCCTTCCTGCCATGGGTGGTAGTTACAGGGGTTGCCAGGCTTCCTTAAAAGTTCGGATGTCCTCTTCTTCGACCCAACTATGCCTATTCCTCTCCTTGGTTGAGGGTTCCTGATAGCCTCCCTGTTGAGTTGTCTCATGCCGCCCTTCATCTCCCATGAAAGCATCGTGCTATTTTTTTATGCGTCCTCTATCTTTCCTTATTTTTTCAATGATATATTTTATTTCTCATGGGTTAGATGGAATATGGCCTTTGATAAAACAATGAGTGTTTTCTATTCTTTGTTTTAAATTTTTATCATTTTAATAATGTAACTATCAAGTATTTAATTTATAATTTTATTATTTGCTTATATAACTTAATCTATTTATTCACCTTTAGAAATATATTTAATTTTAATTTTATTATTTGCTTATAAAACTTATTTTATTTATTCACCTTTAGATATTTATTTATTTTAATTTACCCCCTTCTTTCAAATTCCTTAATTAAATCTACCAAATTGAGCATTGTCAAATAATCAAGATATTTAAGTGGGCCTAATGGCTCTACCTAGTCGAGTCAAGTAACTCTATCCAAAACATATATCAAAATCCTAGGTTGAATGAACCTTAGGCTACTGGAATCTACAGACAAGGTCAACAATAGAATGACATACCAATTATTTATCTCTCAGTGAATGGAACCACATAATCTGCCTCACTTTGCACCCCTAGTACCTACATCCAACGACAAGTCTCACACAAATACAACATCCAAATCATTAGTCTATGTTAATCCAACATTTAATGCATTAAATTAAAATAGCATAATAAGATTGATAAGAACACTTAATAATAATAACATCAAAGTTCATAATTTTAACACACACTCATGCACACACACATGCACTTATATATGTTTGCATATTAAAGTTTGAAGTTCCACCCCTAGTCCAAATTACATTGGGGCTAGGGGTCATGCAAAATGATTAACAACATATCGAGGGGATATGACACATTCACATAAAGACAGTTACCCTAAAAAGTAACATAAAATCATCTCATTCAATATCAACCCTTCATCCACACTTAAGTTTAACCCTTGATCCTTTGTCTTGTTCTAGAATCTAACTTACTCTAAAAGCCAATCGATCACATTTTAATTGTCCATCCTTCATCCTTAATCAAATCACATGTCATGAAGCTAATATTTGTAGGTGCATGTTGTTGAAATACAAAATTAGGATCTTGCAAAACACACAAGCAACCAATATCATCATAAAATATCCAAGAGCACATCCAAAGTATCGAAGGTTTGTATTTGGTAAGAACTTACTAGTTTTCCATGATTTTTACGTTCTTTTTTCTCTATCAAAGATAGTAGCTAGATTTAGAGTAGGAGTTGTATTCTTTTAAATTTCTCCTTCTTTCCCTCTAGATTTTTTCTATTAAACATATCAAATAAGAAATCTATTCACCAAAATGTATATTTTCTTGCATGGGTTGAATCAACCTAGTAACACAATTCTTGTTCCAAAGTCCAGTTTACATAAAAATTAACTATATCAATTACGTCGAGAGGTGTATTATAATGGCATCACTAAAAACCAAAATTCAATGTAAGGAAAATCTCTTTAGCTTGAATTTGACATTCAAATGACATGCAACTGCATAACTGCATTCATTGTATGTAGACGTTTTTTATGATAGATTTCAAATTATTTTTAAAATAAGAGGAAAGTGGATGCTATATCTTTTTTTAAAATTTATCTGGAAGATATTATCTTTCTTGCTTTTCAAAATATTCTAAGATCAATATAATTCAATTGAACTAAAAAATTTAGAAAAAAGTTTATTTCTCCTAACAACCTATTTAAAAAATAAAAATCAAAAGTTTTTTTACTTAAAATATTTTATGACTTTTTTGAAATTAGAATTTATTTTACTTTTAGAATGTGAAATGATTTGTATGCAAAAAGAGGAAAAAATAAAATAAAAAAGTTGTTTTTATATCTAAGTTTTCAAGATATTGTTGATACACGTCGATAATGATAACTCTCGACGTATTTTATATATATTAATATTTAATATATGTATGCTAGTCTAATCCCTTACATACCGATAAGATATCAACTAGTCTTAATAGAGGGTTATGAAATCTTATACTAAATAGATATCACATATTAAGAGAGTGAATTACATCAAGCCATCTCCTATTGGTCTAGATCTACATGCATTAATTTAACTCCATTTTGAAGATCAAGTCCACACATGTGAAGACTAGATCCTCACTCATTGAGGTGAACTATGTTGAAGAACAATCAATTTCTAAAATTAAAGATCTTTATTTAAATCAAGCATCAAAATTTAAAGTATTGAAAAATTGGTTCTTGACATTTTCCACATTAGTTTTCCATCATCACTTATCAAAATAAATATCATATTCGATTTATTTCCATTTTCACATTTTATTTGACATTTATTTCAACTATCAATCACAAAAAAAATTATTTATTTATTATTATGATTTAATTAAAAATCAAAACAACTAAAATTTCTTCTTAGTATAAGAAGGTAATAGTTTCAATTATATACATCGGAGAATCAGATCCTTCTCATGCTCATGGAATAGAGCAGGGGGACATAGTGAAACTCAGCTGAGAGAGTCTAGTTTTTGGGTTGTAATTGCATGTTAGAAATTCTTTCAAATCGTTAAGTAATTGCATGTTAGATCACAAACTATGCATGTTAAGTGAAAAAATTGATTATCTTGTTAAATAATAGTTCAAGTCACAGTTACTAGAATCTCTGTAAAAGTCCAAGTCACAGTCTCCAGAATCTCTGTAATAGTCCAAGTCACAGTCTCCAGAATCTCTGTAATAGGCAAAACAAGGGAAGATGCGTGCCATGTTTCCCAATTCATGTTGTTTTAGCCATTCATGCTCTGCAAAAAAACATTAAAAAAATTAGAAACCGTTATTTATCCACTCATTTCTTTATAACCCTATTAAAATCTATACAAATTATCATGGCACAATAGATAATCTCACCTAAAATTTGCTTGACAGTCAATCTCTCGGAAGGATTTCTCTTAAGCATTCTGGATATAAGATCTTTGGCAGAGTCCGAAATCTTGAACCAGTGATCACCAGTTACATCAAGATCTTTGTACATAATATTATGCTTAAGGGTCAAGATGTCTTCCTCTTCCCCTCCAAAAGGATAGTACCCATACAACAATTTGTAAAGTAGCACCCCAGCTGACCATATGTCCACGGCTTCACAGTAGCCTTGGGATTGTAATATCTCAGGGGCCATATAAGGTAGCGTTCCTATAACATCATCCCTGAAAATCTCACCTGCACACAACACAAATTTTTGGGGTTAATTATTTCTTTAGACACAGAAATTTCTGTGCATTTAAACAGTCATTCTGTCTAAATATGATCAAACTATAGCAATTCTATCCATTCATTTGTAACCAAAATTAACCTTACTGAATGAATTTTAAGAATAACCAGACCAGGGATATCAATTTAAACAATTCATAAATAATTTGCTGCTGTTTATATGAAATCCTGCCAGAAGAAGACACTCACCTTTGCTAAATACCTTAGAACTGCCGAAATCTCCCAATTTGATCTCCCAGTCCCGCCCTGCCGACGATATGAAAACATTCTTCAGCTTAATATCCCCATGAATAATGCCCATTCTATGGCAGCTCTGAATGGCTTTCACAATCTGCCTAAAAATGCAGGAAGCTTCATACTCTGCATTCCAAAGCCTACCATTTCTTTCCACAAAATGCCACAGGTCTCCTTCCTTACAATACTCCATTACCAAATGGAAGAATTCGGAATCCTCGTAAGCACCTTTCAGCTTTACAATTCCATGCTGGTTTCTCAATCTATGCATTATTTGCAGCTCGCTTCGGAAGATGGTACCTGCATTTTCGATACCATCACCTTTCTTGTAAAAAGATTTACAGCAGAAAGCAGGGTTTATGCTGCCTTTGAGATAACATACCCTGAGTTTATGATGCGGGGAGTTATCTAATACCCAATCCAGAAAATAATCGTCTTCTACAGAGCCCTTAATCACTTGTGCTTCTTCATTTGAGAGACAAGGAAGAACACTTTTCTTTACAAATTTGGCCATTTTTGCCAAATTGTCCGCAGCAGATATCCAGAGAGTTGAGGCGGCGCTGTCTAATGACGGGCGGCCAAGCTCTTCTGCGAGAGAAGTATACGTTATTTTCTGGATTACCTTGGCTTCTGAATTCTCCATTGCAGAGTACAGGGATATGAATAAATTGTTATGATTTTCCCTAATGCTTTAAATAGATAAAAATAGTTGGTCGGCCGTTGTCAATGGAATTTTATGAATAGTTAATTACAGCTTTACATAATTTAAATAATTATGCTGAGAGGCATATTACA
The DNA here is from genome assembly GCA_007258455.2 of Sequoia sempervirens. Classification (NCBI taxonomy): domain Eukaryota; kingdom Viridiplantae; phylum Streptophyta; class Pinopsida; order Cupressales; family Cupressaceae; genus Sequoia; species Sequoia sempervirens. The sequence goes on from VDFB02047230.1 coordinate 50,356,258, forward strand.
ATGGCATCTATTAAAAAGCAAAAATTAATGTAAGGAAAAATTTCTTTAATTTGAATTTGACGTTCAAAAGACATGCAGTTAAGATAACTACATGATGTTTTTTCAAACAGATCTTAAAGCAGATTTAAAAATCATTTTAAATCGATTTGATATCTTATTCACTCTAAAATATTTATTTTTTATATCATAATCAATTTTATAATATTTCATTTTTATTATTATTAATACTAAAATTTAATATTAATAATTATAATTAATTTAATTATAGTAATTATTATAATAAATCAGTATTTATATAACATTATTATTTATATAAAATACTTAGAGAGTTATCTTATAATGTTGTTTTTTTAGATTTTAAAATCAATTTAATTAAAAAAATAAATTAAAACTAAATACTTAGTGTGATTTAATAAATTTTTAAGTTTTTAGGGTGAACATTTATTTATAGTAGTAACATAAATATATTTTTTATAATTATAAAAAAAATTGTAATTTAAAAAAAAAAAATTTCAATAGTGTATTTATTTTTCAATAATTTTTAGTTTTTTGTTTTGTTTTTAAAGCAATTTTAAATTTGTTTTATTCACAACTTTCTTTAGATTTTCTTTAGATGTTTTTATCTTTGAATTCATGAAGACCTCTATTAAAAGAGGCTATTGAATCATAACTGTTTCAAAACTTCACGATTGCAAGTTTTGTTGCAAGTTTTATTGCTTTTTATTTGTGGTTGTTTTATTATTGAGTGGGATGGAAAGTCTCCCAAGTTGAGTTTGTTGGACTTACTAGGGCTCATTTGGTTTGGAACGTGGCAATGTTACATTTTCTTAATACGTGAATCAAAACTAGGGTTTGGTTACCTTATCTTGTATCTTTGTGAAGAAAATACATACATTTAATAGTTGATCTTATCTTAATTGACAATTGTATCACGTTTGTTTAAACAAGAAATTGGACATATGTATTGAAAATTTGATCTTATCTTAATTTCACTAGGAACTCATAAGACAACTAAGCATCTTTGTGTTTAACCTCTAATGTGCTATTGAGTATTTTCTCGCTTTATTTCACTATTGAGTCTTTCCGTCTAATTTATTTTGCTCATATATTATTTGATTGATTGCAACAGTAGTTTACTGTTGTTTTGAATAAGTTAATGAAAATAGGTGCTTCTAGTTTACTGTTGTTTTGAATAAGTTAATGAAAATAGGTGCTTCGACAAAAGATAACTCTCAACGTATTTTATATATATTAATATTTAATATATCTATATGCTAGTTTTAATTAGTTGTAAATTTTTTGAGATTTTATATTGTTTTTTAATTTTTTATCTAAAAGAAATTTGAATGTGATATTTATCAATTTTTTTCTAATATATTTTTTCATTTGTCTTTTTAATATTTTTTTAATTGTTATTTTTAACAAGTATAAGCATTACTCAAACTTCCTCTTTGACATTTGTTTTGTAGTAATGTTAAGTTGCTAACTAGTGGTAGTTGATTTCTTTCTTTCAGTTGGGATTTTGCACAAATTAGATGGAAAACCTTTCTTTGAAGCATGGCATATTATATTCACATGGACTTGTAGCTTGAAATTGTTATACTATACTATTTGAAATTGTCGTGGTGAATTGGATTTTGTTTATTTATGTACGTGATGTAATTCATGATGTAATTCAAGGATTGGCTACTAATTATGGCTCATCATCGGATAGCAACAGTGAAAGAAAACAAACTAATTTGTGTTCTCTTATGTCTTTGTTTAGATGACTTTTTTTATAATACTTTAGTTGCTCATGTTTTAGCACTTGTGTGACTAATGTGATATGTAATTTTTCCAATCTTTTTAATCCATCCAATTGGAAATTTCCTAACTATAGGTTACCATGCTTTGGTTGTAGATGGGAAGCACCTCTAATATATTATAGTTATGAAATTTTATAATCTATTTTGTTGCATGTGATATTTTAATTTCATTGAAAGTCTTTCCACTTAATACACAAGATCAAGAAAATACTCTTCCCTATTTCATGATTATGGAATAACTAATAAAATCTTCAGTCACACCAAGTATAGGCTATATTTTATTTGTTCCCAAAAATTTTTAATCAACTACCCCAAATTAGAAAATAATGCACAAAGATTACTCATATTCTCCTCAAATACTTAGCAAAAATCACTCATTTTTCAAATTCAACCATTGTTATCAAAGAAGCCTCTATGAAAAACAATTTATGGATCTTTACTATATTGAACTCATTTTCTTGCCAAATTTAGAAATATCCACATTTTAGGAAAATTCTTAACAAAGGTACCCAAATCTTCATTGCATCCACATATAATAAATAAATTTACTCTCTATGACTCACGATGTCCATGATAGACAAAAAATTTACTAAAAATTTTCCATCCTCTACTCAAAAACTTCACAAAACAGTCACAACTTCAACTCGCCATATTGGCAATGTGCAAATTCAAGCAAAATTCCAACAAATCACACCACTGGAATGAATTAGATTCAACATCAAGCATTTGGACAAGCACAATCAGGCATGGTCTTGAGAATGAAACAAAAAGTGTTAGGTGCATGTAGGTCACTTGTAGTCATCCCCCTTGTCCTATCCAAACCAACTACTCAACAATGAGGGCACTACATTGATATGTCGCTTAGTCTCGAAAGAATTTAAAAGCTCACTTAAGACACAAGAGCTTATCAAGAGCCCTTGTTAGATGTTCCCTTCAATGCATGTGAGGATAAAGGTGTCATGCAAATGAATTAATTAGTATTGACACAATTATAAACAACTTTGTCATTATATAAAGGTTCAAGAGCAATAAAAAGTTAGCTAATATATTAAAAAAGGCTCCCTTCTTTTTAATAACTATTTAGATAGAAATAAAGTAAAATAATTTTTTAAATAATTAAAATAACTCAAATTGTACTGATTATATCTATTTTAGAAACAAATACTAACCCCTGTAATGTTTATTTTTACTATCCTATAACTCAGCATTCTCTCAATTTTATTGAAAACTTGAAGATCTGGAAACAAAATCCAGTACATAACAGTTTTTTCCATGATCTCACAATCCATCATATTCTCAGTTTTGATACAAACTCATATAATATAGGGGAAAAAAAGTTTGGGCTCAAATGATAGCATTGCACAAAACTTTTGCGTTCCATGGTGAGGAAGACATTGCCATAATCCTTCCTTCAAATTATATGCAACCACCTTATTACATTTCATAAAACGATCTTCAATGGCAATGCACATGTAATCTCCCACTGTAATGCACTCCCCGACCCTCCTATCTCCACCAAAAAATTGAGGGAAAGAAGCTAAAGGCGTCCTTGCAAATTCTTTCCACTTCCAAAGCAACTTGTCTTCATCGTCCTGAGACAACTCCCATATAACCAGACGTTGGGGCTATATTAGATCCTCCATTATTAATACCGGAAGAACAGACAATCCATATGTAACCATATGTATCACAGACTTAACTACATCTTCAACCAGTTGATCAGGTAATGTAGCTATTTTCACAGGTTTAATACAATCATCTTGGATACTGTAACCTGCAATGATTAGAGCCCTCCCTGCCGTCCAGAAAAGAATGCCATTGTAGTCAACAATTTCATAACCAATTATGTAAAATCCCCTTTCCTTTGAAATCTCAAATTTAATCCTCCATGAATCTTGACAGTAATGGTAGATTCGGAAGGAAAAATTTCATAACCAATTATGTAAAAGCCCCTTTCCTCTAAAATCTCAAATTTAATCCTCCATGAATCTTGACAGTAATGGTAGATCTGAAAGGAAAAAAATTGAGGGTTTTCGCCCATCAGTACCAAATAGAGTTCGCCATTTCTCCTCTGCACAATATAGACAGAATTTCCAGTCTCATCAATTTGTATATTTGAATAAATTCTCAGAAGCGGATTGCAAAGATATAATTTTGCATTTTCTCTCAAATGCAGCAGCCCTGATTGTGCTAGGGTTTCATGGATGTTCTCAAATCGTTTCTAATAGGAGTTGGAAAGAAAGAGAAAGAGATAGCCCTCCATTTTTTAGTGGAAAAGTAGTAAGCCATACAAAAATCTTCACCACATGCGAGAAGCCATGGGTTTTGGTAGAGCAATGAAGACAAAAAGCTGTGTGCCAATAAAATAGCCTTCCATTCTTTGCAAACCACGCGAAAGCAGAAGATTGATATTAATGGAAGTTTCTCAAATATGCATTCCTTTATATGCTGTGGCAGATCAGGTAGACCACGCTGCTCTCTATCTCTTGCAACTGTAGAAATAGATTTTCCCTTCATTACATTCTTTTTAGCTCCCACACTTCCTATTCCCCTATTGTATTCTCTCAACCTTGGATTAGGGTGGCGTCCAATGGGGAGGTGCTTGCTCAAAAATTTTAGTGGGTGTTGCTGAGAATTTTTATGAATTTTTTAAACCTGGCGGTTTCATGAACTTACTAGCACTGTCCAACGTAAAATGTTAAGCTCCAAATTTTAAGAAGCTGGTGATCCCATGAAGTGTGGCCCAACTTAAACATTAACCTCCATAATTTAAGGAAGCTAGTGTTCTCATGAATTTTACTTTTAATACTTTTAAATATTTTTTTATTTCACAATAAAAAAAGAAATATTTTAATCAATTGAAAACTACATGATGGTATTTACGTTTGTCCATATATCTATTTTTTATCATCTTCTATTGCAATTTTTGCTATGTCAACAAGTTGCTTACAACTGAGGATTGGTGTGCAATGGGTACGCCAAAGATGTGTGGAAGGTCAATTAATAAAAAAAAGGTTTGCATATATCATATTGATGGCAGTGAATTGTTGACAATGAATTGTTGGAGATGAATTTGTTGGCTGAAGCCTTCAAAAATGTTTCTCATTTATCAATTTAAATGAATTAATCTCTCTGATGTTCTTATAATTAGGTTAAAAATTCTACTTGTACCATATTATTCTTAGCTATTTCTTAAAATTATGTCATCTTTAAATGTAAGTTGACAAATGGTGGGCCAATATTCAAATGGAGCACAGAATATACAATAGTCATATGTTATTGCCATTATTCATGTAGTAGCTTAACCAAATCTTTCTTAAAAGATAAAATAATGTGAATAATCATATACATTGATTGACTGACATGCATTATTGACTATAAAGAAATATTAGATGGAGCCAGAGGAGGGATATTTTGCTCTAGTGAAAAGGACATGCAGGTGTAAGAAGATTCTGCTCAGGGAGTAGAGAGCTGAGTAATTGAAGTTTGTTGAAAAATTAAGATTTATATATTCTAATAAAAGCATTTTGTTTTAGATTTAATAAATAATTAGTTGGGAATTAGTTTTCTGTAAAGTAGTTTTGGGAATTTTTGGGGAGCTTGTATGGAAATGTGATGTTTGATAAGCATTTGCACAATATATTATAAAACCTAAACACAGTAAATATTATATTTTAATTTTGATGTTCACTGTGCAATAATGACTTAATTTTGTAATATTTATGCTGCAACCATTTTTCAATAGAATTAAGATCTGGGTTTGACTTCTACCTGATCCATGTTATACAATATAGTATAAGAGAAGGCCTCTCTTTGATGGAAGAGTGTTGGATATACTCCAAAAAAGTGGTAGAGTCCATGTTACATTAAGAGAGTTGGAGGTTGTAATCCACTAAGAGTTGGAGATCATCTGGAGGTATTGAAGGGTCATGCATTCTAAATCTTAGGTTGTCCATATTTTTCAACACTTCATAAAGATCAAATTCGAAGTGGGTTGCAGAGGCAAAGGAATATTTGCAATCTATATGGTCCTATCAATATTTTTCTACTCTCTTGGTCTTCGTAATCAACCAATGGTTTTTTCTTTCCAAGAAAAATCTTATTTAAATACAACTTTTACAGTGAAATTCGGTCATTATGGATTTTAGAGTACATGAAAGGGCTTCTTTGTTTCTCTATTCCTTCTCCCTATACAGAGGCAACCAGTAGGTTCTTTCCTGAATTGGGAAATCGGGGGTATATGGTTGAACATTGGTAAAACTTAACCCATTATACATATTATGTTTGTATTCAATTAGTAGGGATGATTATGTGCAACTCTTTGAATTTCACATAATTTTTTCTATATGTGGGTCTCAACAGACATTTTTCTTTGGTTTTTATGTATTCACAAAGTTCTTGTTATAATCTCATGTTTGAGGTGGGATTAGGGATTCTTATCATGACAATATGATGATTAGTTTGCAAACTTGAAACAACACAAATGAATTATGCTTTACATGTTGATGTAGACATCGTGAGTGCTTCTTTGTTGTTTCACTCGATTAGCACTACTATTTGGAAGTATCTATATTAACTAAGTAAACATACTGTCTTCCCTTATAGGGTGCTGTCATAATAGTGGTTTACAATTCCTAAGAGGAACAAATTTTAGCTGAAATCACATATTTTTAGAAAATATAATGATTTAAGCCTTAAAAATTTTAAGGATTCCAATTAAAGAGGGTTTGATCAAATCACCTTAGATCAAACCCCCTTGGATAGAACCTCGCTAGTTTTAAACCATACCTATAAATGCGTCTCATTTACACCTATCAAAATGTTGATAAAAAATCACTTTTGATTTAGATTTTGGGGGATCAAATGAATTCATTTAAAATTTATTTGAAATGATTATGGTATTCCTTAGAACAAAGCTATCCAATGAATATAATTTTAATATGTTTTGGTTTTGTTATGTATTTGTTTTTAAGTTTTATTAAACATAGGTTTTCATTGAAAATAAATTTATTTTTTCTTCACATGTGAAAAAATAGAAGATTATCAAAAAAAAAAAAAACTGAAAATATGAGTGCACCAGATATTGAAGTCCTTGATCCAACAAAAAATTAAATTAAATTTGACATATACAAAAAAGTTATTATAACGGTCATGTTGTGTCCGAATTGTAATTTGTTTGACTTTGAAACTTGATTAAGGAAAAATATTCAATAAAAAAATATCTAACCAAGTGGAAGCACTAGATATCAGAGTTACAAATCTAAATTTGAAAGAATTAGAATTTTATCCTTCATGGAAAAAAAGTTATGCGTTATACGGTGTGTGTCACTTTTAAAAAATGTTGTTTTATGAAAAAAATAAATTTTCATGAGAGATGGAAAAAGAAGTGCAATTTGATTCCAAAAATTTTGAAAAAAATATTTTTAGAATCTACAGAAAAAATTTGATGAGACTCTAGTTTGCACCATCTTCAAATTCCTCACAGTTTAGCCGCTAGAGGTGCCCGAATGTGAAGATTTAGTTAAAACTAATAATTTCAGTGTCCAGTTTGGCCAAAAATTGTAAACCACTATTATGGGATCACCCTATATCTACTTCTCATGTTCCTCTTCTTACAATTTATGCTTTCTATTGGTCTTGAAGCTTGTGCATCCTTTGTAATGGCTAGTTAACTTTCAAATGCCAAATTGACTGAGTATCATTTTTTTTGTATGAGTTGCTAAAATGGAAGATATGCAGTTATCAAATCTGCAGTGTTGAATATATCTACATTTTCCTTTTAATTCCCCTCAAGATCCCCCATAATTATTTACAAAGATATTTCAATCAATCAAATTCAACTGGGATATATAATTACTTCTAAGAGAAGGTAGAAACTATGAACTAGAAAATCTGAAAAACAAGACTTATAGAGCAATCTATTGATACAATTTAGTTCCCATTAGTAAAACATGTTACCTAGTCACTCCAGGCATGTAATCGTTTAGCTGAAGGCATGAATTGTATAAAATATTTTCAACAACACAAAATGAAATACAATCAGCTCCAAAAACATTTACTTGCTCCATATCAATGCACTTTCTTCTTCTCTTCTTTGTCTTTAACATTACCAATTTGCCAATTTTGATTTTAGAACTTTTGATCTAAAGTTGGCTATCACATTAGTTTCAAGAGTACTGAGAATCAACAAAAACCAAGGATTTGTTTTCCATAAATGAGATACCATTTATTCATCTAACATATGCAAGAAGAAATGCACCTAATTTCCATGCCATTATTGAGATAAAGGTAGCAAGACTTGCTTTTACATTTAAAGCTGAAACAAATATGTACTTAAAGAGCATATATGCACACAATGGTACTCAGTTCAACCTAAAGCTTGCAATGATTTCTCCACTGAAATCCCAACACTTTCCTTTTATATTATATGCATAACAAACAACTCTACACTTATAGATGTCATAAGACCTTGATGCATATAATATTTAGAATTTACAGTAGAGAGGTTACATGGTTAAAAGTTATTCAACAAAAACTAAAATCACAAAATCCAGTGTTTATCACACTCCAAACCTTTAATGTAATTAAAAGGCTATACTTTCCCAAGCTGCAAATCTAAAATCACATAATCCAGTTAAATTGAAATAAATTAAGAAAAGTTAAATTGTTGATTTTAAATAGAACACCATAAGAAGAGCACCTTGAGAGCAAGACGGTTAATTTTATATGTAAAGGAGAACTTATATTCCAATGTGCTTATTACCATCCTCAATGGTTCCTTGTAAAAGGGGATTACAATTTTCAAACTCAGAATAATTTAACAGTTTAAAAGATAGTAATTAATCACCATTTGCATTATTCAAATCACCATTTAAAAAAGTCATTAATGATTTTCGAGCACGTGTTGCAACTGGATTGGATAATTCATTGGTTGGCATATTTGTTCCATTCTCTACAAAAGCATCATCACATGGATCATCTTCATCTTGCACAACATCTAATGTCATATTATGCAATATACAAGAACAAAGAATGGTTTTCTTTAAAGCACTTTCAAATTTGGATGCCACATTTTGGATTCCAAAATCTACCACATTTTTTTTAGCCTTCCAAATGCATGCTCTACCACAATACATGTTGATGACAACTTAAAATTGTATTCCCTTTGACTACTTGTTAGACCCTCGCAGAAAGGTGTAATTAACCATTTCAACAATGGATACTTGCCATCTGCAATAATATACTCTCTTATATTTAATGGGCCAATTGACACTGGTTAACCATTTAATCTCTGTCCACCTTCACACATTTTATGGAAAAAAGAATTCCTTCGAAGTCTAGAATCATTTACTGAACCAGGCCACCCTATAAAAATGTCCATGAAATACATATTGCTATCAACAATTTCTTGTAATGACATACTATAGTTATGATCACGATCATACCAATCAGTAGAGAACTCATTAGGTGGAAGATGAAACTGAATGTGAGTTAAATCTATAGCTCCACAACAATTTGGAAATCCTTGTTTTAGATGAAAACCTTCTTTTACATGCTCAAGTCTCATGTGATTACTAGGCCATTAGATATGACTTTGAGATCGAATATAAAAGATATTGATGAACTTATTTACAAGTCTTACCATAGTTGACTTTCCACAACCAAACAATTCACTAATGTTAAGCATTGTCATCCCAGATGACAATCGTAAAATTGCAATGGCAACTTGTTTCTCTACTAGAAGGACTCTACATTTAATAGTTGTAGCAAATGAATATGGTATTTAACCTTGTTTTATATCATCATTCATATTTTAACAAATATTTTGAAATAATGCATATGACAACCTGAAAATGTTGCAGAAACATTCATCATCACATCTAACTTGAAAAATGTAGTGGTTCAACCAATGCAAAGAGCGTGGTTTAAAATACCACTCCCCCTAAATCCTTCCTTCCCACAAAGAAATAGATAATGTTTTGACAATGTCACTTTCTAGCTCATAAGTTATTGTATGAAGCATTGTTTCCATATCATCTAATTCCATATTTGACGATTGTCTTATTTTAGATAACTCTATTCTACACTTTGCTAGTAACTCTATTTCTCTTGTGTTGTTGTTTTCCTTTTTCTGGGTGTTCTTATTGATTGGTATCATGAATGGTTTGATCTTGGTTACATCTATTAGTTAGTCATTTACTGATGTTGATACACATTCAATTTCTAACAGAGATTTTAATTTCTTGAACCTTCCAGGTTTTCTCCCTTGTACTCAAAATTTGAAATTTTTTAAAGTATCCCTAACAATTATGTATGAAATATGCCTATAAACTAACACCTTTCAATGGTTGTACCTAGAAAATCCTTCATTTGGTATAAATTTTTGAAAATCATGTTAAGCTGCCTTACCACTTTGCCATGTTAATTCCCAACTAGTTGCATAATAATGATCAAATCTTAGAATTTATATGAATTACTATTATAAATTTGGCTTTGATATGTGACCTTATACTACTGGACGCTTTACAAAGCATAAGACCTACCTAGATAAATAGAGAATGATAAGGAGACAGTGGAAACAAAATATATTAGAGCTTCATGCTTATAGTCAACAAAACTGAGCTTCATAGGATTGGAAAAGTGGCATTGATAGATAAGGCTTGACTTGATAAAAAGGAACAAATACTAAAATAAATGGTGAACATAAGAATAGGATAAACTTGTCTCATTAAGCCTAATGGAGTATGGACACTAATAGAAAAAATTGAAAGAAAATTTCTAGTTAGCAAGCCTAAGATAAATGATAACTTAAATTGATCATTTAACCAATATTATCAGGATTCTATTAATGACCATTTTCAACTAGATTTAAGATTTATAATTGCATATATTGAATGACAGTTTTCTAGGTTTTGATGGGCTCACAAACTAAATCAGATGACAAAGGTTTTTTTTTTAAATTCTGTTAGATTCAATTATCTCTAAGTATTAACTAAATACCTGAAAAGGCTTCAATTTGTAGTACAAATTTTTAAGATGGCTATAGCTATTTGATTCAATAATTAATCATTGATGTACAAGTTCTAGTAGCTCTAGAAAAAATTAGAAAATAAAAAAAAACTAGTCCTGAGGATATCTTGCCAATTGAGAAGCTAATAAGTGAAGCATATTCAACTATTGATAAAGCTGTCAGAGTTGGTGCCATGTATAGGAATACATGAGCACATAGAAAGTCTCACCTTGCTAGAAGAAAGAAAACAGTAGAAATTTTCTATGGGTGGTATAAACCAGAGTTAGTAGAAATTATTAGAGGCTTTATTTGACTAGAGCAGTAAACACCAATGACATCCAAATTTTTTAAATGACTAGATCATAACAACAAAATCCACGAGAATGGAATGTAATACTGATGATAACCAAAAGTTCCAGATACATTAAACGTTCCAACTGAATTGAATGCAAAGAACTAAATATCATTTTAACCTTATAAAAAAAATCATAAACACCCCTTTCCAATCACAACTAGCGGGAATCAAGGGATTTGAGAGCTGGGGTTCATTTTTTGTTCTTTATATTAGTATTAATTTTGTACAAAAGTAAATTTTAGTGGTTGCAAATTTTTTGTCAGAATTTTTGTTCTGCAATTAGCTATACCAATGCCTTATTCACCAAAACTATTTCTACCTAGTCTTAAATCAGTTGTTTATCTACACATTTTGTAGTACTTATGCACATATATCCATAGAGTTCTCCAGTTGTAGACCATGGGGTGATCCCACAAAGTTGGTTTACAATTTCTTGGAGATTCTGAATTTTTCTAAAATCACATATTTTTAGAAAATATAATGATTTAAGCCTTTAAAAGTTCCATTTAAAGCATTCCAATTGAAGAGGGTTTGATCAAACTACCATAGATCAAATGCCCTTGGATAAAACCCCGCTAGTTTTAAACCATACCTATAACGGAGTCTCCTTTACACCTATCAAAATGTTGATTAAAAACCACTTTTGATTTACCTTTTGGGGGATCAAATGAATTCATTTAAAATTTATTTTTTGTAAGTATGTAGTCCTTATTATAAGCTCCCCAAAAAGTATAATTTTAAATAAATTTAATTTTATTATTATATTTATTTTTTATTTCTTGTGAATGTAGGTTTTTCACCGAAAATTAAGCTCTTTGTTCTGCACATGTGGAAAAATAGAATATTATCAATTTTTTTTTTGAAAAATATGAGTGTGCACTAGATATTGAAGTCCTTGATCCAAAAATAAATAAAAAAATTAAATTTCGATACATACAAAAAAAGTTACGAGTTATACGATCACGCTATGTCTGAATTGTAATTGGTTTGACATCAAAACATGATTAAAGAAAAAATATTCAATAAAAAACTATCTAATCAAGTGGAAGCACAAGATATAAAAGTTACAAATCTAAATTCGAAAGAATTATAATTTTATCCTTCATGGAAAAAGAGTTATGCATTATACGGTGAGCGTCACTTTTAAAAAATATTGTTTTTTGAAAAAAAACTAGTTTTCGAGGGAGATGGAAAAAGAAGTGTAATTTCCTTCCAAACATTTTGAAAAAAATACATTTAGAATCTATAGACAAAATTTCATGAAACTCTAGTTTGCATCATCTTCAAATTCCTCATGGTTTAGCTGCTATAGGTGCCCGAAAGTGAAGATTTAGTTAAAAAAATTATTTTAGTGTCTAATTTTACTAAAAATTGTAAACCACTATTATGGGATCACCCCATGGTGATGGAAATGAAGAATTGAAAGCATAACATCTAGAAAAGAGAAACATTAGAGAAAACACAAATAACTAGGCAAAACACAAATGAAAAACATTACACAATTGTATTCAGATACATGATACTACAATTACGTCTGACTGTGAAAGTCTAAAATCTATACATACAGGATTCACCCTAAACAAACTAGTGTTGCAAAATTCTCTAGGAAGTAAGGTAATGTCTCCTTCAACTACCAAAAAAGTGCAAGGTTACATGTACTCTCACAAGGCTATTGTAGCTGATATCAGACATACACAACAACCTATTAGTTTATTCAACACTCAATTATTTACGCTCTTTGCAACTTGCTGCTTTCCTACAATTTGCTGCAACTATCAAACTCAAGTATTTATCCTCTCCAAGCATTCTAATTACATGTATTTATCATAAAGACAATTTTATCATCTGCAACTAAGAACTTTGGGTACACAAGAATCCAAAAGTTGGGAAGGTTGAGTGTTTTATATTATCTGTGATGGTTTTGCTTCCTTTTATCAGTCATGGTAACTGATTCAACTATAGGCAAGCCTATAAATGACAAAATAAGCTAAGAATGAACATGTAGCATCACCTATCATCAGTTGACAATAATGAATTTGGCCATGGACAAACCGCTAAGTAACATATTAGATCCGGGTTGGATGTGTCATTTTACTATAGTTGTTCTACAAAGACCCACCAAAACATCTTATGTAATACACTTATTATTTTCCTATTAATTTGCATCAGTTTATATGCCTTTGTCGTTAATTTGTGAGATTACCTCTTTTGTCTTTTAGGTGTTGATGTTTCTAGTAAGTCTCATTTTTTGCATACAAGAAATCAAACCTAATTTTGTAGAATGTCACAACAAATGATGCATCTTGGATTAATTCTAATGATTTCAACACCTTCTGCATATTCTTTTTTACAAGAGTGGTCATTGTACTGAATTTCATACATTTCTTTCAAATTGAGACAAATGTTCTTCTATTTTTTATTTCAAGCTAATATATTGAAATTTTTAATGAATATTGTAGTATTTTCAACCTGTAGTATGCATTTCCTACATTCATCTCTATAATAATAATTGATAAGTGGTTAGGTCCTCATCTCTTGTGAATATGATTGTTATCCTGTATTAATATCAGTCTATTCTTCATATCAATACATTTTTACTTTCTCGAATTATGATTGTTGCAAATCAAACTGTCTCAGTTTATGAACTCTTATCAGTTATGGAACATTCTCATTAGTATTATTTATCTTCAATTCATTAAGATTCCCATAACAATTAAACCCATGTGAATGAAAATGCAACAGTATCAAACTAAGCCATTAATCTTTTAAAATATATATTCAAAAGAGTTGATCAACATTGGTGAATCTAATAAGAAAAATTTATTTAATTGTCATACAAAGTTTGACTTAACAACATTGTTGAATCAACATTGCTGAATCTAATAAGACAACATTGCTGAATCTAATAAGACAAACCCAATAGTATCAAACTATTTTTTACATAGTTATTAAATTGCCATACAAAGTTTGACTTAACAACGTACAAATATTGAACAAATCATTTTTCATTTGAAAATGATTTGGAAATCTTAAGATTGCTTGGCCAATGGAATTTAGAGCAACAACCAAGCTCATTTGAACATTGACCTTTTTCTCTTCCAACTTGAACATTTTTTCATCACATAATTTTTGATCACTTAACCGCATTTCCATTAAAAATATATTATTTTTCATGGCGTTTCATACGTCCCTCCTCAACAACCTACAATGCAGAAACAACTATTTTTTTTTAATAATAGTGTTCTTCATAGCTTTATTTTTGAATGTTGATTTCCTCTTTTTACTAGTGTACCCTTTTTCTCTTTCATTGTCAGTGTTTTGTGAGCCTTGACTTGTTGTATTCACCGTATCAAATTCATCAACATTTTCATTTGGAGACAAAATGTTCTGACTAAATGTATAATTTTTCTTTGAAGTATCAATATTTATATTCCCAAGATCAATTGCTCTATCAGTCCCAAATTTGATCTCCATTGCATCCATCAATTCAATAGGAAATTTTTGTGGAATCTTTTTATCAACCCTCTCTCTGCTAGTCATATTCCAATAGTTATCATGGCCAGAGGGAATATGTGACTCGTAATCTCTGATCCTTTTATATTTTGGAAAAATATGCTCCCATCGATCTCAACATTGGTTTGTTGTCTGAAGGACACCATGATGAGAATAGTACTCTTGAATTAGTTTCCACTTTTCAACAAAAGTTGTAGTTTTTTTCATTGCATCACCATTGGATACTACATCCTTCTCAATGCGTTTTGCTTCAATGAGGACCATGGTGTCTGAAATACTCCAATGCGCCCTTCCCTTCTGTGATGGAGGAACCAAAGGTGGTTTATCTTGTCCATCTGATTGTTTGGATGGTAGGTGAACTTCAGTGGGAGAAAAAACATTAGGATAATACTCAAATGGAGTAGAGTTTAATGTTTCTTCATTTTCCCTATTTATACATGGAGGAAAATCAGGTATGACTAGTTCATTGGCTGTTTGCGTACTTGGGACAAAATCGGGGAGCTCATCATCTATCGAATATATCTTCATATTCTACGTCATTTTGTGATAGCATTGCACTGAACCTCCTAAAACCAGTCTTTGTTGGAATCAGACAATGCATATTCCTATCCATGATAATGTAACAAAAAAATGGTTCCTCACAAATTGTGCAGTAAAATATACATTCAAAAGTTAAAATACTGTGTTGAGGGAGACAAGTACAACACTCAAAGAGAAGCAAAAGCATCAAACAATTTCATATAAAATTTATGATATATGATAAAAAAATAGAACATTACAAACAAAAAGAAGCAATAGAGAGTTTATGTAGACACAAATCAATGAATACAAATACTCTAAATACAAGGTAGGATTGTGGTTTAAATTAAAGCTTGGTCATTGAATTTAGATTAAATTTAGATTATTTAAGATTTCTAATCTCAAGAAATATTTTCTATAAATATGATGCTTGACAATAGGTTTTTTGAGTGTAGGTGGTCTATGACAGGGACCAAGTCAACCAAGTAGAAGGGGAAGTGTATAGTTTCACAAGAACTTTAACTGGTGACTATACATGTGCATGAGTGGCCAACAAAAGGAAGGTAGAGCAGCTAGGTGTTAATGTAAGATGCTAGATGTCCTTGAAAAGTGATATATGCTTTGATTAAGGGCCTTACTTTGTGGAAATAAAGGCTATATGAGAAGTATATGATTGAGTAGATTGTAAATACACATGTTTCCCCCAAGATAGTATATGTCTATAACTTCTTACTATGATATAGCAGAATGGAAATTCTTCCTTTGTGAGTCCTTATTGTAAACTTGTTAAAGAGTTGTTGATAGTAATAAGAGCTAGTCCCACTTAAAATCTTGTGTGATGAATTTTCACATGATGAGAAGTAGATAATCATTATGTGTTTTAATTATGACAACGAATTGAGGTTGTTAGATATTTAAACATACCTTGTCAACCAATCCAGGGGATGATGTGGCACATAGATGATGTTGTATCTACTATTCTTAACAATCCATGCATGTGGAAAGTTGAAATTCATGGACTATCACTAGTCTTGGAATTTTTTAATATCTAAGTTAGACTTGCACTTTGTACTCTCTTGCAGAAAGATGCCATTTTTTTAGTACCTCCTTTTATATATAAAATGTGTAAATTAAACCATGTGATAGAAATGAACATTTCTATTCTTATTACCATTTTTTGAACAACTTGGTGGTAGATCTAGGAAGGAGGTACTGAAAAAGATATTATCTTAGCAACCTGGACTTTAAGGACATGACAATAAGGGGGAATTTCATCTACAACCATATTTCCAAGATGGTCTTTGTCACCCCTCTATGTACCTACTTAGGTTGAGAGGATCATTAGTATACCTTCTAGACCCTTTCTCTTTTAGTTGTTATGAGATATCATTTATGCTTGAGATAGTTGGTCATAGTGAACTGAAAAGAGATGAGATCTTTAAGGTGTATTAATGGACCTTTGAACCCAACATTCTAGGTTAACATGCATAAGTGTGAGTAGACACATGTTTCTTAAATGCTTGGGACTTAGGAGAGTACATGGTGTATACATTGATGTTTTCCAGGTTTATTGTTGTCTAGTCCTGCATGTTGATTATGATAACACTAGCACATGGTTCTCTTTTACCTTGTTTGCCTTTCCTTAGCTGCTACCCTCTTAAAGGGTAGGTTCACTCCCAACTAGGGGAGGTGTATGAGGAGTTCCAAAGGCTCTTGATTGGGAAGTAAATCACTCCAATGAAACCCTCTCTCTCTCTCTCCCTCCCTCTGCAACATTGCTGACTCAGATTTCAATATAACAATAGAATGGATACCTATTGTCTCATACATATATTGTGTATCGTCATATGTAGAGACTAGAAATGCATATGTTTTGACTCCATTATCTATTATGTGACATTTGATAAATTTCTAATTTTGTAAGTTACTTTCGATATGATTTATAATCATTTAGTGGATACCTTTTGACATTGTGATGTGTGAAATCAGTAGAGAAATGATATTGCGTTTAACTTTCTGAGTTGTTGTTTAGCAGTAGTCTCTGGTATAAATTGATGAATGTTTAAGTGAAATGTATTCTACCCTCACTTTTTGAATGAATGATAATATCAATTTGTAGAACTTTCTGTCATGCCCCGCCGTGCGAACCCCAAAGGAACTAATAAGAACAGAACAATTTTTTTTTAAAGAATATAATAAACATACTTAAGTATTATAACATAACAACGTAATAAGAGGCACAACTAGTTCCAATGGGGTACACGAAGTGACATGACTACACTAACCCATAACAACGATAATAAGATAACAATAATTAATCTATTACGCAAATCTATTCATTCCCATTTCATCATTTAAAATATTTATCAACTATATCCATATTAATAACATATGCACATATGACAATACATGGAATTATAAAGATATAAAATGTTACATATTTCGATAGATACAACATAACATAACCAACTATTACAAGTGATCGTTCCTAATTAAATACATGGCTTGCATATACATTACATCCAAATGATAGTAAAATACAATTTTCAGAACATACATTTCAATAACCACATATACAATTTACAAGGTCATCCCAACACACGTGGGAGACGATACATCAATAAATACATTACATCAGGAGTATATACATCTATCTGGTACATAAGGACACTGGATCATCAACATCCTCCAAAAGCCCTGCAATAAGAAAATACATCTGCAACAAAAAGGGAACCCAATGGGGTGCGAAGCACGTTCCACCCAACCACCCCCGTGCTGAGAGTAGACAAGGAAGGGTCCCCGACCAAGCACGCTAACAATAACAAAGACTAACTCCAAAAAGACAACTTAACATCAAAGACCACTTACAAACTCAACAACGACAAATCCAAAGGCACAACAACACCACTTTAGAACATAACAACAAGTCCAACTCACAACATCGATGAACTCAAGACGTAATATCAAAGACTACTTCCAACAATAACCAAAGAAAAATCAATAAATCACTTAATCACAACAGACACAATATCACTTAACATGACAATCACAGAGTCACTTACAACTACAAACACAATATCACTTAACACGGGGTTACAATGCTTCCAGAGAACAAAGATTAGGAACATCGCACAATAACTGATTAACTGTCGACATAGGAAGAGTGTCATGCATAAATTGCCATGAGTTACCCTGGCTCAACCTTCCTAGGCTACCGGACCCCCATCCTGGGGCCTCGGCCAAAACTATGCGTCCCATCTCATCTCGAGCCTTATCATTCACTTGCTTCAAGAGAGAGAGACATTCTTTTATCTTTATTAGTGTGAAAGCCCCCCATTTATTTCTTTTAGATTATCACTTAATTAAACTCTAGGTAGGTTACCCTGGCGCCCCTTTGTGTGTCGGACCCCCACAAAGAGCCACTCTCCTATCGACAACACACAAGGCACGATACCACAATAGGTAACTAAACAATATAAACTCTCCAATCCAAGGAGAAAACAAAACAAGGAACCCACTCCAACCACTGGAGGAAACCAATCCAAATACACACTCCTTCCAAAGGAGGTACAAATCTCATTACCCACTCCTATTTCCTAGGAGGCACAAATTCCCGTTCGTGGAAACCGGGTACAACATCATAATACAATACCTCAAGGTGATTCACAAAATAATCCTCAACACATAACATCCCACTCTAGAGAACTTCTCTGGAAGACTTACAATACCCTTAACCCTAATTACCCGACATGGAGAATAAAAGAACATGACAGAAAAGCATTCCATCTCTGGAAGTCCTTAACAACAACATAAACTCTTATGGAAGGTAAGGTAAACTTAGGGTTGTCCCAAATGACACAATTAAAACAATGAAGAGAATCTCACAATAGATTAACGAATAATTCTCAAGAAAACAGTTACAAAAAAACAATTCCATAAAGAATTATTTCCAAACTCAACAATTTCATCAAACAAATAAATCAACAAATCGAGATTATTCAATTCAAAACAAAACACACTGTTAATTTCAAATTCACACAATTACATTATATCATCATACCTTTAAATTTTAACTATTCGATTTTATTATACTCACACAGCTTATTTCCCATTTCCTCAATTAAACTATATCATTATATCAAGTAAAAATTATCATATTAAATTTTGATCAAAACATCACAAAATTAATATATAAATATATATCCAAACATAAAATATTTTACTAAAAAAAATCATTTTATATAAAAAAATACATATCATAAAATTAACAATTATTTTTTTAATTTTTTTATATATATTAAATAATGTATATAATATGTATATATATTAAATAATACATAATAAAATTTATTTTAAATAATAATATATATATATATTATATTTATAAACCGAATATAAATAAAAACCAAATTATAAAAATTAATTCATAACCAAAACAAAAAAAAACCGAATTAACACATAAAAATAACCATTAATAACTAAATTTATTTTAAATAATACCTTGCCTGGGAGGCCGCAGCCCCACAGGCGGTGGTACCCTGTGGTGGCCGTAGCCTCCCCACAGCCTGTGGTACTACGTACCATAGTCTGTGGTGGCCGCGGTCCCCACAGGCTGTGGTACCGCGTACCACAGACTGTGGCGGCAGCACCACAGTGGGGGCCGTGGGCGGTACGGCCTCGGCCGACCCCCACCCCCCAATAATTATAATTTTAAATTTTATTTTATTTTATTTTATTTTTTTAATTTTATTTTATATAAAACATTCATATTTTATAATATAAAAACCACACGAATTTCGAAAGTCGAATTCGTCCAGACGTTTTCTTTCTTTTTTTTTCTTTAAAAAAAAATATAAATATTTTATTTAATACACAGAAAACGAGGCCTGACCCAGCGTACAGGGATATGCACATTTATTTATTCATTTATTTTTGTTTGCCCAGAACATAATATTTAGGTATATATATAGATTTTTATATTAAAATTTAATTCATAGGAAAAATACAGAGGAATTATAAAAGAGTTATGAAATTAATTAAATAATTTATATTCAGTATCCTCCATATAAAGTCTACAATAGAGCTGATTTTTATTCAGATCTCAAGAAATATAATTACAAAGGTAAATAATAATTATAATATGTATTTAAATAACCCAATAGTATTGTCACACAAATACGTATACCAAATTTAGTTTAAATATATTTAGGAGTATATACTTATTTTCAACAAAGATTCAGAAGAATAATCAATATAAACAAATAAGTTTTACGAGAGAACCACAATAAATATGGCACGTTGATTTAACAGTATCACGATTTTTATTTCAACACAATAAATTTCTCAACTAAGTTATATTGAAGGAATTTCCAATAGGTTGTACTAAATTTCCTACAGAAGATTCTGAGGGTTTTACTACAAATGAGTTTTCAAACATAAAACATCATTCAACCAATTTTTGAAACATAGCAACCAGATCTGTTACAGAACAATGAAATATTAATAATATTAAAAGGAGAATACCTGGAGTCCTTTGTCTGAAGAAGAAACCCTCCTGTAACCTCCTCTCGAATTCCTCCTGTAACTCCCTTCTCGACCTTCTGCCTTCAATGTTCTACTGAATCCCTCTTTTCTTTCTAAACTCACAATAATTTCCTCCAGAAAAACCTCCAACACCCAAACTATCTTTTTTAATTTTTTCCTTTCTAGATCCCAAAAACAACAGAGCAAAAATTGTGTGTGTGAATAATTCCCTCCATAAAAATAATAAATCACTAATTAAAATCAATAGATCTTTTTCCGCTTTCTTTTTCAAAAAGCCTCCTTCCTTATTGGTCCTTTTTCAGCTTTTAAAAGCCCACATTTATCTAAAATTTTAATTAAAATAATTTATTTAAATTTAGATATTATCTTCACATAATTTCCTAATTTAATATTAATAAAAATAATAATATTTAATTACTCTCAACAATATTAATTTAATTATAATTATTTGCACTTTTAATTAATTAAATCACTTTTAATTTATAATATATTTAATTTAAACATTTTTCTAACTCTCAATTAAATCAAATAACAATGCAACATTAATTAATTATTTTATGAAATACGATTAATTAATTAAACACTAACCAAGAATAAAATAAACACTCAACAGTCAAACCACATAAAGACAAGGACAAAACTTCATTCATGACACAACAACTTACAACAGGACGACGGACTTGGGACGGGGACACTTCCAAACCTACTCCCTTTTTCAACATTTTACCCATTGGGTTAATTTATTGCTTGCCCTGTCCTGCTGAAGCAGGTGGAATCGAGACTTATTCCTGCAATCCTGCATCCAAATAAACGTCAAGTAGCACATGTATATATATATAATCAAACATCCTATCGTGAGAAGGAATTGCAGTGTAGCAGGGCACTCGTGAACGAGTGATGCTACACTGTCCTCTCACCTAATCTATTCTAACAATTATATCATCAATAACGAGCTAACATTTCTAACCAAATTGATCATAAGATGACATGATATCTAACTACTACATCATAACTAATTATTAAACAATTGCATCATAAAATAATACTGAATTAAATAACATCACCATTGAATCATCACATCGACATATAAAACATTAATGAGCAACTATTTGAATAACAATAATCCAATCAACACACAAAGTATCATAAATCATACTAATAATGTCATATCAAATGATTAGGTCCATTAAAGGAATAACAACATCATCAAACTACAACCAACCAAATCAACCCTAATAGTATCATCATAGAAATTAATAAGTCTAAATAGTATGAGGGGTATTACACTTTCTAAACTGTTGTTTAGCAACAGTCCCTAGTATTAATTGATCAATGTTTAAGTGAATTGGATTCTACCCTTACTTTTTGAATGATTGATGATATCAATTTGTAACATAACTATGAATTGAGCAATTGCTAATTATATAATAGAAAAGTGATAACTTGATTCCTTATCTTTGGGAGGATCTCTTAGAAAGTACAATAGTTGTATCTTTGTTATTTTTTAAATAGAGAACAATAAAACCTATAGATGGTGCAAGTTTGAACGACATTTGTAGATAGATTAGACAATCCTAAACCAGACACATAGATGTAGATATTGTTGTAGACAAAGCAAAATCTAGGTGTACTAAAGGGGATTTGTAAATATCTATCATCTATTAAATGGCAATTGGGAACAAGGTAATTTTTTTTTTTGTTGAGCTGAGAACCTCATCCTCTATCCAATTAAGAAACAAACATAAACTATTCCTAATAAAAAAAATCTTTAGAATCTTTCCCCTACAAGACAACTCTTCAATTTTAACTCCTAAAAACATTGGAAAATAGGTGTGCCCTGTTATGATCTACAAAATTGTGACAATTATTTGTTATGCCATCCTAGAAAACATTAACAACAAAAAGGTTATATGATTACTAGAGGATAACCAGAGATTATTCTATCTATAATAGTTTTGAAGATGACATTCATAAATGCACATTCTTGATAAACTAAGGCATGAATGTTGATAATAATTTTTTTTGTGTGGCATACTAAAATTAAAGCTAAAACATAATATCAATATTTGAATGTCTCACTAAGACTGTAACACCCCTCCATTTTGTTCTTTTGATTGAGCAGTGTTTGTTATGTATGTTTTGCTTTGTTAGCATGTTGGTTATAACTTGGTTACCTTTGACCGCTAATTGTTAAGCGATGTAAACATTATGTTTTGATGTGATGGTACTTTGATCAGATGATATTATTATTTCATGTTATGGATTAAATTATCATGTATGTGAATTATTGATGCTTTATGCTTTGATTATACCATTGATGAGTAGAGGCGTTAGTTAATGATAATGTATTGGTGAAGGGGACTGGGTCACATCACTCGCATGCGAGTGCCCTATGATTCTACGATTTCCTCTTCACAGTGTGTTTTAATATTTATATATATATGCATGTTCAACACATGTTGTGTGCAGGATGTAGGTACAGGACATTGACTCCACCTGGTTCCACAGGTCTGAGCATGTCCTTTGTCCAATGGAAAATGATTGGGAGATAGTAACTAGGTTTTCTGTGTCAAACCATCACCCTAGCCTTAGTGTGTCGTCGATTTTAGTCAGGTTTAGTGTTTTATGTTGTTAGTTTTCCCATTGGCTTTATATTTAAAATTGCAAGTTAAAAGGGATTAAATGGCTTTTGAAATTTGTAAATGATTATTGTTTTGTCTTATTGAAATGTTGGGAAATTAGTGATTAATTAAGTAATTTGATTTAATTAATAAAATAATCTAATTTTGAATTAGGTTATTTTATTGACTAATTAAATTAATAAGGATAAATTAAATCAATTTAGTTGGGTTGGCATCTTTGGATTTTGGATTAAATAAAAAAAAATAGAATTAAGCTTTATATTTTACTTTTATTTCTAAAAGTTGAAAAGAATTTTATTTGTGAATTGTTAAAATCATTTGGGTAAAGAAAATTTAAATTGTCATTTGGGTTGTAATGAATTTTATTTAAAAGAATATTTTTGCAAAATGCATTTGGAAAATGAAATTGTTTAATTAAATTTCAAAAATAAAAATATCTAAATTAGCAATAAATTTTGGTGGGTGGATTCAAAGTTAGGGGTTTGACAAATTTGGAAAGGATTGCATAAGGTAGTGGTGGTTTTATTTTTGAATTTTTAATTTTTGAAAATGGGAAGAGCAAAAAAAACTTGCATGGTAATTTTTTTGGAATTTTGAAGAGCAAAAAACTTGGAAGGGTTTTTGTTGAAGAAAATTGGGAAGAGAAGATTGGAAAACCAATGCAGCTGAATTTGAAGGAAAAGGGAAAACCTCCATTGAAAGACTTCAAGGTTGGAGAAAACACAAGGTTCTTGTTTAAATTTTATGCAATCTCTTTATTTTGAAAATAGTTTAGAAGCTGTTCAAATTGATAGAAGATTTGAAAATTGTGAATGGAAGGGAAAACCCATCAAGAAATTTCATTTAAAGTTGAATCAAATCTCTCAAAGTAGTGTGAAAATTTAGAGATTCAAACTTGGTATTATCAAGCTTTCAACAGAAATTGTTGGATCAACACATGGTGAATCCAAATGAAAAACCTCTTGTGAAATTTCTGTGTGTTTGAGAAAAGCTTCATTTAAATTTGAAAAAAAAATGTGAAATCTTCATATAGTTGGGCTAAATTCTGGGTTTTCAATGATATTTCATTTTGTTTTAAGAATGAGCATTTGCCCAATCTGGGTATGAAAAAAATCTGTGTATTTGTTTTTGAGTTGAAAGTTTGGATATATATTTACATATATGTATATATATATACATACCCAAATCATATATATACATATATACATATATATAAATGTATATATATATGTTAAATCTGAAATTTCATATTCTGGTTTTTACCAGAAATATATTTTTTTTACCAGTCGAAGTTATGTGGAATTCACAAAACGGAATCACCGTTTTTTTTAGGCGATGGAATGGGGAAGGGGTTTCCACCCCATGGTAGCCTCATTGGTGGTGACGGCGGCCTGTGGAGGCAGTGCCGACGCTGCCCACACAGGTCGCCGCCCCCATTAATGGGGGCTGCGTGCTCTGTTAAGGCAAGGCACGGCCCTAACCGTAACCCTTTGTTCTGACTCTGCTTGGGGGTTTTTTTTGAAATGCGTTTCTTTTTATTATAATATGTATATTAAATATAAAATATCTGATATATTTTATATTATATATTTTATATTTAATATATATATATTAATATAAAATTTGTATTTATTATTTTATTTTTAAATGATTAAAATATAATTAATATATATATATATATTTAATATATATATTATATATGTTAATTTGATATTACATATATATAATATATATTATAATATATTTATATTATATTTTAATGAGTGCTTAAGTAATTATCATTTATAATTAAAATTAATTATATATATATATTTTAAAATATATATGTGTAATTATATATATATATATATATATCAAGTATATATTTATATATACACGTTTATTTGATTTCGTAGATGTTTAATAAATATATATGTATATTTAAATGTGAATTATGTTCTTAAAAGAGAGGAAGTATTTAAATTATAATGAGATATTTGTTAAGAGATAGATGAAAATTGGTTTATGGGAAATCATTGGTTGGAAAAAGAAAAATTGATTTTAAGACATTGTGTGTATTGCGCCAACAAGAATCAAACGAACATTCAAACCCTTATGTGATTGTGCAAGAACATAGTTTATTTAAATTGTTTAAATGCACTAATGCGATGAATGATTGGATTTACAAAATCCAAAGGTAGATTACCTTATATTGTTTGCAAGATTTCTTTCGTTGTGGGGTGCTTATTCTTGTTGGGTTGTGAGTCAGATCTCGTAGTCTTCCAGATTGAATCATCTTTTATGTGTTTTGGGGTTGTCAGCATGCCAATCAACCTCGTTTGCCATGGGTAGTGTATACTTGTGTCTAGTGTTATATCTGATTATCTTGGGCGGGTTTTTGTTTTCTTCATGTCGTGTTTGGGGATTCATTATCCCTAGATCATACTTGAGTACCCTTTGGTGGTGGCATAGTTCCACGTATTGTCTTAGAGAAGTGGCTTGCATTGAGGGCCGACACACAAAGTGGTGCTAGGAGATCTCAATGTAAGTTGGTTAATTCAGTGAAAACTTAAACCAATTAATTAGAATAGGTGGTACCAACATTTAAAAAGACTAATTTTTCCTCGCTCATGGACGTAAGTGCTTATATAGACTTGGGATGAGAAGAGAAGGCTTGGAATGGAAAGATCGTTATCTTGTCCCTTCGAAAGATAACTGATTCCGCATTGGTTTGCATGAGGGTCCGGGAGTCGTTAGAGGTTACCAGGATATCCCGAGATGGGGGTCGGGACCTAGGAAGACTTGCCAGGATATCCCATGTGACATTGTGATGACACTTCTCGTAAGTCAGCATTATGTTTGTATTCATGATGTGTTCATTTACGCAAAATCTGGAAGCATTGTAACCCTTATGTTATGTGATGTCATGTACATACCCTCTTTCAATTGAGTCATGTTGCCTATGTTTAGAGGTTGTTGGTCTTGACCTGAAATCCTTGTTACTATCTCCTAGCATGGGGGGTGAGCCTTCAGGTATCACTTGGTTGGGTGGAATGTGCACCTTACTCCATTATTTTTGGCGTTTGCTTATGTGGACAAGAATTTCGTGTTGGAGAGCTCGTGGGATCCGGTTGCTACCTTGGTTTCATTTATGCTAGTTGCTCTTGTATTTTATTTACCCCTCATTTTTATCAAGGCGGAAATTGTAATAAACAATCATGTTATTTATTTACCTCATTCTGGGAATGAGAGATGTAATTGTAATTATATAACTTATGTCATTGGTAACCATGAAGGATCTCATGGTCTTAATGAAAATCTCATGTATGGAATGTATGTGCTTTAATTAGCTAAGTGAATGTTGTTATATTTCATTTCATGCATGTTGTTTAATTTGTGATTTAAATAATCTTGTCTCGTAACCTTAGGGGATTGTTTGCTTTGTGTTGTGATCATTCATGTATTTGTAATTAAACCAAAAAAAAAAAATTGTGCTTTTGTTTAGTAGTTTGCAACTTCCCCTAGGGTTGCGTGGCGGGACATTACACATGGTATCAGAGCCAAGGTTTAAACACTGGGTACTCTGGGATTATGATGAGCCCATTAAGCTTTTAGTTGTGTGGGTTTTATTTGGGTGTTGTGCTTAACACCTTTTTGTGTCTCTGTAGGATAATGCCTCCCAAACATGGAAGAGGTCGGGGTCGTAGACAGGGCCATTTAGGCGGTTGCATTGGGGAACAACAAGACTCACCTCCACATGTTCCACTTGTTTATGACCATGAGGAGCAACAGGCTTCTCAGAATATTCAGGGAGATGGCAATCAGAATCCAAATCCACCCTGGATCGAGGATGCTCAGTTACGTCAATTGTTAGAGGAGACCCTTGGCCGCCTTGGGCCTAGGCAGGAGGTAGAGCTAGTGGTGGTTAGAGAGAGAAAGGTGCCAGTTCACTCTGATTCAGAGGTAACATCCCATATGAGGGACTTGCTTAGAGCACGACCACCCATTTTTGATGGATCAGGCAGTGGTTTGGAGGCAAAGACATGGTTCATTGACTTGACTAGGTGTTTTGCTATGCACCCATATGGGAGCAACACTCGAGCTAGGTGCACTATCATGCACTTGAGGGGATTTTCCTCCACTCGGTGGAGATTAGAGGAGTAGAAGCTTCATCTGGATATTGGTACAGTTTCTTGGGAGTTGTTCCTAGAGTGGTTTCGGGCTAGATTTCTTTTCGAGCATTGGAGGCAGCGTCGAGGGGATGAGTTCCATACCCTTCGACAGATGACTATGTCAGTAGAGATGTATGAGCGTCGTTTCTATGAGCTCAAACAATATGTGGGCATAGGTGATGACAAGGGAATGTTGGTACAACATTTTCTCAAGGGCTTAAATGCCCGTATTAGTTTTAGAGTGTGGGTTTTCAAACCCAGGACCATGGAGGTGGTGGTCGATAAGGCCAGGCTCATTGAGGAGAACCTGGCGATGGCCTTAGGTGGTCATGTAGGAGTGCAGATGGGCAGTGGTTCAACAACTAAGACTAGTGCTCGAGGAGGTCAGCCTTAGGGAGGTGCACCTTCTAGAGCTCAGCAAGGTTCATCTCAGAGTGGTCAGCAGCAGCAACAGGGTTCCTAGGGGAAACAAAAGGGTTTCCAGCAGAGGCAGGGGGACAGGAGTTGGAGGCGCATGAGACGCTTCAACTCTGAGCAACCAGTGCAGAGTTCTCATTCATCTTTGAGGGGTAGTGCACAACAGTCTAGCGCACCACCTGTAGGTAGGGGCTTTAGTAGAGGCACTGGATGTTTTGCATGTGGCCAACAGGGTCACATAGTGAGGATGTGTCCCAATAAGGGTGCGTCAGGTTATTCTCAGAGACCAGTGGCGTCAGAGCCGACTGTAGGAGATGCAGGCCATGGGCATCGAGCATTCGCAGCGGTTGACAACCACCAGGCAGAGCACTAGGGTATAGTCGTTGAGGCCTATGGTATGTTGGAGGGTAACCCAGTTTCTATTCTATTTGATTTTGGAGCATTTGATTCCTTTGTTTCTTCATCTGTCATGACGCAATGTAGACTAGATGTGGTAAAGCAGGTCAATAGGTGGCAGGTAGAGTTAGCTTCGGGTGCAAAAGTTGCATCCCTTTCCCTTGTGCCAGAGTGTGGGTTAGAGGTTGGACCTCTCCAGACTACCTTGGACCTTCGTGTTATTCCATTGGGTTCTTATGATGTTTTCATAGGAATGGATTGGCTAGAGGCTCATAGTGCAGTCATTGATTGTCGATGTAAGTCGATTAGATGCATTGAGGCATCTGGTAGAGAGGTAGAGGTAGTGGGGGTTTAGAGGCTGATCTCTTTGAGGATCATCTCAGCTATGCAGTTGAGAAGGTGTGTGCGGCAGGGTTGCCAATTGTTCACTATTACAGTGAATGATTTGGATCTAAGAGGTGGAGAAGAGAAGGTTTCTCTTGATAGTCACCCCATCCTTCAGGAGTTTTTCGATGTCTTTCTAGATGAGATTCCAGGGATGCCTCCTCAGAGGGACATTGACTTCAAGATAGACTTGGTACCTGGCTCAAAGCCCATTTCATGAGCTCCCTATTGTATGACTACTGAGGAGTTGAAAGAGCTTAGGTTGCAGCTTGAGGAATTGCTAGAGAAGGGTTTTATTCGCCCTAGTGTTTCTCCATGGGGAGCACCTGTCATCTTTGTGAAGAAGAAGGACGGTTCACTTCAGTTATGCATTGATTACCGACAGTTGAACAAAGTGACCATCAGAAATTGGTATCCTCTTCCTAGGATTGATGATCTATTCGATCAGATCAAGGGTGCTACCATCTTTTCAAAGATTGATCTCAAGTCAGGATATCACCAGCTTCGAATCTTTGAGTCAGATATTCATAAGACCGCATTTCGAATGTGGTATGGTCACTATGAGTTCACAGTTATGCCATTTGGTTTGAAGAATGCACCCTCAGTGTTCATGAGTCTTATGAATGGGGTATTTTTTACATACCTAGACAAGTTTTTCCTTGTGTTCCTAGATGATATATTGGTATACTCTAGAACAATGGAGGAACATGAGGAGCATTTACGACAGGTATTACAGTGTTTGTGAGATAATCAGCTATATGCTAACTTGTTGAAGTGTGAATTCTTCAGGACTGAGGTCCAATACCTTGGTCATGTGATCTTTGGGGAGGGTATTTCTATGGATCCTGCAAAGATCCAAGTGATCTTAGATTGGCCTACGCCCACGAATGTGGCAGAGATACGTACCTTCATGGGGCTAGCGGGTTATTACAGGCGATTTGTGTAGGACTTTTTGAGGTTAGGGCATCCTATCACCTCCCTTCAAAGGAAAGGAAAGAGGTTTGAGTGGTCTGAGAAGTGTGAGACAACCTTTGAGTATCTTAAGGGGAAATTGACCAGTGCACCTATACTTGCGATACCAGATCCTATTGGGGACTTTGTAGTTTGTACAGATGCATCCTTGGAGGGATTAGGTGCAGTATTGATGCAGGAGGGTCGTGTCATTGCATATGAGTCACGGAAGCTCAAGGATCATGAGCTAAACTATCCTACCCACGATCTTGAGTTGGCGGCAGTGGTTCATGCATTGATGAGATGGAGGCACTTTCTTCTTGGGCATAGGTTTGAGCTGCATGGTGATCATAGGAGCCTTCGGTATATCTTCACGCAACCCAACCTTAATGCTAGGCAAAGGAAATGGATGGAGTTTCTTTGTAAATATGACTTCGAGGTGAAGTATATCCAAGGGAAGGAGAATGTGGTTGTAGATGACCTTAGTAGGCGAAGGCATGAGATATCTGAGTTGACTCTTATTGTTGATTTGCAGAGTCGAATTCTTACTACCCTCCTAGTTGACAGTTGGTATCAGGATGTTAGATCAGTGATAGAGGCAAGAAGACCCCTTGAGGGTAGATATTCAGGATACTCTCTTGATGCTGATGAGATATTGAGACACATGGGACGCATATACGTTCCCCCATCATGTGAGCTTCGCGCTTTTGTCATGAGCGAAGCACATCATGCACCTTATTCAGCCCATCTAGGGGTGAAGAAGATGTATGTATATTTGCGTTAGTTATATTTTTGGCCAGGGATGAAGTGAGATATTGTGGATTTTGTGTCGAGATATCTTGAGTGTCAGCGGGTGAAGACCGAACACCAGCATCCAGCAAGGCTTTTGTAGTCACATTTAGTACCAGAGTGGAAATGGGATATAATATCATTGGATTTCATTGTTGGTTACCCAACTCTTCGAGATGACATGATGCAATTATGGTGACAGTGGATAGGTTGATGAAGGTAGCACACTTCTCACCTATGCGAGCTTCCTATACTACATAATCCGTAGCTAGAGTGTTCATGGAGGATATAGTGAGGTTGCATGGTATTCCATGTTAGATTATCTCAAACAGGGATCCAGTGTTCACCTCAGCTCTATGGACATCATTACAGCATGCGATGGGAACACAATTGAACTTCAGTTCAGCTTACCACCCAGAGATAGATGGGCAGACTGAGAGGGTTAATCAGATCCTTGAAGACATGTTGCATATGTATGTGATGGACTAGTAGACACGATGGGAGGACTATCTCTATTTGGTAGACTTTTCCTATAATAATGGCTTTCAGAGTTCTATCGACATGGCTCCATTCCAGACATTGTATGGGCGACCATGTCGCACTCCTTTGAGTTGGGATCGGCTAGAGGATAGAGTAACTTTGGGTCCTGAGATGTTGTAGGATATGGAGCAGTAGGTAGATAGGATTAGAGAGCACTTGGTGGCAGCAAAGGATAGGTAGAAGAAGTGTGCGGATGCACATAGAGTGGACCGTCAGTTTTCCATAGGCGATAGAGTCTTCTTACGTGTGCATCCACGAAAGAGTCCAATCCGTTATGGAAAAGGCTCTAAGTTGGTGCCTCGCTTTGTTGGACCCTTTGAGATTCTCGAGAAGATTGGTCTTGTTGCTTATCATCTTGCTTTACCGCCCAGTCTCTCGTGTGTGCACGACATATTTTATGTATCAGTTCTTCGGCCGTACCATCCAAACATTTCTCATGTCCTTGATTGGAATTATTTGTAGGTAGAGGACGAGTAGCTGGCTTTGGAGCCCGTGGCCATGGTGGAGTGCAGAAGGTTCGCTCTTTGAGGGCGAGATATTGATCAGGTCAGGATCCAGTGGGATCCTAGGGATGACACATCATCCACTTGGGAAGATGTAGCTAGGATGAGGGAACTTTATCCCTATTTGTTTGTAGGCTTCCAGGAGTAAGCCTGACCCTAGGGGGAGAGGATGTAACACACCTCCTTTTTGTTCTTTTGATCGAGCAGTGTTCGTTATGTAAGTTTTGCTTTGTTAGCACGTTGGTTATAACTTGGTTACCTTTGACCACTAATTGTTAAGCGATGTAAACATTATGTTTTGATGTGATGGTACTTTAATCAGATGATATTATTATTTCATATTATGGATTAAATTATCATGTATGTGAATTATTGATGCTTTATGCTTTGATTATACCATTGATGAGTAGAGGTGTCAGTTAGCGATAATGTATTGGTGAAGGGGACAGGATCACATCACTCGCATGCGAGTGCCCTGTGATCCTGTGATTTCCTCTTCACGGTGTGTTTTAATATTTATATATATATGCATGTTCGACACTCGTGTTGTGTGCAGGATGCAGGTACAGGACATTGACTCCACTTGGTTCCACAGGTCTGAGCATGTCCTTTGTTTAATGGAAAATGATTGGGAGATAGTAACTAGGTTTTCTATGTCAAACCATCACCCTAGCCTTAGTGTGTCATCGGTTTTAGTCGGGTTCAATGTTTTATGTTGTTAGTTTTCCCATTGGCTTTATATTTAAAATTGCAAGTTAAAAGGGATTAAATGGCTTTTGAAATTTGTAAATGATTATTGTTTTGTCTTATTGAAATGTTGGGAAATTAGTGATTAATTAAGTAATTTAATTTAATTAATAAAATAATCTAATTTTGAATTAGGTTATTTTATTGACTAATTAAATTAATAAGGATAAATTAAATCAATTTGGTTGGGTTGGCATCTTTGGATTTTGGATTAAATCAAAAAAAAAATAGAATTAAGCTTTATATTTAACTTTTAGAAATAAAAGTTGAAAATAATTTTATTTGTGAATTGTTAAAATTATTTGGGTAAAGAAAATTTAAATTGTCATTTGGGGTGTAATGAATTTTATTTAAAAGAATATTTTTGCAAAATGCATTTGGAAAATAAAATTGTTTTATTAAATTTCAAAAAAGAATAAAAATAAAAATATCTAAATTAGTAATAAATTTTGGTGGGTGGATTCAAAGTTAGGGGTTTGACAAATTTGGAAAGGATTGCATAAGGTAGTGGTGGTTTTATTTTTGAATTTTTAATTTTTGAAAATGGGAAGAGCAAAAAAACTTGCATGGTAATTTTTTTGGAATTTTGAATAGCAAAAAACTTGGAAGGGTTTTTGTTGAAGAAAATTGGGAAGAGAAGATTGGAAAACCAGTGTAGCTGAATTTGAAGGAAAAGGGAAAACCTCCATTGAAAGACTTCAAGGTTGGAGAAAACACAAGGTTCTTGTTTAAATTTTATGCAATCTCTTTATTTTGAAAATAGTTTAGAAGCTGTTCAAATTGATAGAAGATTTGAAAATTGTGAATGGAAGGGAAAACCCATCAATAAATTTCATTTAAAGTTGAATCAAATCTCTCAAAGTAGTGTGAAAATTTAGAGATTCAAACTTGGTATTATCAAGCTTTCAACAGAAATTGTTTGATCAACACATGGCGAATCCAAATGAAAAACCTCTTGTGAAATTTCTGTGTGTTTGAGAAAAGCTTAATTTAAATTTGGAAAAAGAATGTGAAATCTTCATATAGCTGGGCTAAATTCTAGGTTTTCAATGATATTTCATTTTGTTTTAAGAATGAGCATTTGCCCAATCTAGGTATGAAGAAAATCTATGTATTTGTTTTTGAGTTGAAAGTTTGGATATATATTTACATATATGTATATATATACATACCCAAATCGTATATATACATATATACATATATATAAATGTATATATATATGTTAAATATGAAATTTCATATTCTGGTTTTCACCAAATTTTTTTTTTTACCAGTCGAAGTTATGCGGAATTCACAAAACGGAATCACCATTTTTTTTAGGCGAAGGAATGGGGAAGGGGTTTCCACCCCATGGCAGCCCCATGGTGGTGACAGCAGCTTGTGCGTTGACGTACCCACACAAGCCGCCGCTGTGCTCTGTTAAAGGTAGGCCCTAACCGTAACCCTTTGTTCTAACTCCGCTTAGGGGTTTTTTTAAAATGGGTTTTTTTTATTATTATATGTATATTAAATATAAAAATATGATATATTTTATATTATATATTTTATATTTAATATATATAAATATATTAATATAAAATTCGTATTTATTATTTTATTTTTAAATGATAAAAATATAATTAATATATATATATATATATATTTAATATATATATTATATATGTTAATTTGATATTACATATATATAATATATATATTATAATATATTTATATTATATTTTGAGTGCTTAAGTAATTACCATTTATAATTAAAATTAATTATATATATATATATTTTAAAATATATGTGTAATTATATATATATATATATCAAGTATATATTTATATATATACATTTATTTGATTTCGTAGATGTTTAATAAATATATATGTATATTTAAATGTGAATTATGTTCTTAAAAGAGAGGAAGTATTTAAATTATAATGAGATATTTGTTAAGAGATAGATGAAAATTGGTTTATGGGAAATCATTGGTTAGCAAAAGAAAATTTGATTTTAAGACATTGTGTGTATTGCGCCAACAAGAATCAAACGAACATTCAAACCCTTATGTGATTGTGCAAGAACATAGTTTATTTAAATTTTTTAAATGCATTAATGCGATGAATGATTGGATTTACGAAATCTGAAGGTAGATTACCTTATATTGTTTGCAAGCTTTCTTTCGTCGTGGGGTGCTTATTCTTGTTGGGTTGTGAGTCAGATCTCGTAAGTCTTCTAGATTGAATCGTCTTTTATGTGTTTTGGGGTTGTCAGCATTCCAATCAACCTCGTTTGCCATGGGTAGTGCGTACTTGTGTCCAGTGTTATATCTGATTATCTTGGGCGAGTTCTGTTTTCTTCATGTCGTGTTTGGGGATTCATTATCCCTAGATCGTACTTGAGTATGCTTTGGTGGTGGCATAGTTCCACATGTTGTCTTAGAGAAGTGGCTTGCATTAAGGGCTGGCACACAAAGTGGTGCCAGGAGATCTCAATGTATGTTGGTTAATTCAGTGAAAACTTAAACCAATTAATTAGAATAGGTGGTACCAACATTTAAAAAGATTAATTTTGCCTCGCTCATGGATGCAAGTGCTTATATAGACTTGGGATGAGACGAGAAGGCCTGGAATGGCAAGATCGTTATCTTGTCCCTTCGAAAGATAACTGATTCCACATTGGTTTGCATGAGGGGCCGGGAGTCGTTAGAGGTTACCAGAATATCCCGAGATGGGGGCCAGGACCTAGGAAGACTTGCCAGGATATCCCATGTGACATTGTGATGACACTTCTCGTAAGTCAGCATTATGTTTGTATTCGTGATGTGTTCATTTACTCAAAATCTGGAAGCATTGTAACCCTTATGTTATGTGATGTCATGTACGTACCCTCTTTCAGTTGAGTCATGTTGCCTATGTTTAGAGGTTGTTGGTCTTGACCTGAAATCCTTGTTACTATCTCCTAGCACGGGAGGTGAGCCTTTGGGTATCACTTGGTTGGGTGGAACGTGCACCTTACTCCATTGTTTTTGGCATTTGCTTATGTGGATGAGACTTTCGTGTTGGAGAGCTCGTGGGATCCGGTTGCTACCTTGGTTTCATTTATGCAAGTTGCTCTTGTATTTTATTTACTCCTCATTTTTATCGAGGTGGAAATTGTAATAAACAATCATGTTATTGATTTACCTCATTCTGGGAATGAGAGATGTAATTGTAATTATATAACTTCTGTCATTGGTAACCATGAAGGATCTCATGGTCTTAATGAAAATCTCATGTATGGAATGTATGTGCTTTAATTAGTTAAGTGAATGTTGTTATATTTCATTTCATGCATGTTGTTTAATTTGTGATTTAAATAATCTTGTCTCATAACCTTAGGGGATTGTTGGCTTTGTGTTGTGATCATTTATGTATTTGTAATTAAACAAAAAAAAAATAAAAAAATAGTGCTTTTGTTTAGTAGTTTGCAACTTCCCCTAGGGTTGCATGGTGGGTCATTACAAAGACAAGATCTACAGACTAATTTCATCAAAATTCCTTAAAGTTGCCATAATCATCATCAACAACAACTACAAGGATAAATTGAAGAATAAAAAACAATTGAAAGCAATAAATCCTAGGGAATTCACCATACCAAAATATTTTAAGTTTCTGAGATATCTTTATTAATGGTAAGGAAAAGATGAGGATAATGTGAGCTAGTAAATAAGCCTAAACTCAAGAGAATGTTTGTACGTATATGAAATTGGAAAATTTCAGAGGATAAATGAACTACCAAACCGACCAATGAAATCCAAGGATAAAGTGGACTTGGAGATTGTATAAGTATCAAGAGAGGTGAGTCGATGGCTGCTAATCCTATGAAATTTGTGTGTAAGAAGGATATGATCAAATAGAAAAATTGAGCATGTTAATAAGGAGAACATAAGAGTTGGAGAAGGTCATGCTAAGGTACGAGCTTGGGCAATAGCCTAGAATCAAGAAATTGCAAAAGTGAGGTCCTAAATGTGTTCGGGTCTTAATCTCTTCTAGATCCATGTACATATAAGATGAGATTCGAGGGTTATGCTATAAAAATTAAACCAAAATAAACAAAGGTTTTCATATGCTAAATATTCAAATGAAAAAATATACGCTAAAGATTCAAATAAAAAAATATACGCTTAAGATTCAAATGAAAATACCTCTTTCTGTGGCTTCTTTGTTGTATTCAACACTTGGTTCTATTTTTTGAATGTCTTCGCTGCTCTATTTCAGTCTATGCATTGCTGATGGAGTGCAATGTAAAATGTAGAGATTATAAACTTGTAAATGCACAACATTTCCCCCTAATTTTATTCTAGCAGGAATCTGAAACTTGAGTTATTTTCCAAAAAATGGTAGAGACAATTTCTAAATTGTAGGGGCAAGCTCCAACCCCATTCCATTTCCACCCCTCAAGTTTGCAGCCCTAAAACATAGGGGCAACTATTTTTCTGGAGTAGATCCCATTTAATCCCATAAAATATTTTTATGAATCCATGAAACCTCATGTTCCTTAATTAGATTTAGTAATGTTGTCTTATTAGATTTAGCAATGTTGATTCAACAATGTTGTTAAGTCAAACTTTATATGACAATTAGATAAAATTGACTTATTAGATTCACCAATGTTGATTAGCTCTTTTGAATATATATTTTAAAAGATTAATGACTTAGTTTGATACTGTTGGATTTTCATTCACATGGGCTTAATTGTTCAGGTAATCTTAATGAATCAAAGATAAATAATACTAAGGAGACTGACATAACTGATAAGAGTTCATAAACTAAGACAGTTGGATTTACAACAATCATAATTCAAGAAAGTAAAAATGTATTGATATGAAGAATATAAACTGATATTAATACATGATAGCAATCGTATTCACAAGAGCGGAGGACCTAACCACTTATCAATTATTATTATAGAGATGAATGTAGGAAATGTAGACTATAGGTTGAAAATATTGCAATATTCATTCAAAAATTCAATATATTAGCTTGAAATAAAAATAGAAGAACATATCTCTCAATCTGAAAGAAATGTATGAAATTCAGTACAATGACCACTCTTGTAAAAAAAAAAATGTAGAAGGTGTTGAAATCATTAGAATTAATCCAAGATGCATCATTTGTTGTGACATTCTACAAAATTAGGTTTGATTTCTTATATGCAAAAAATGAGACTTACTAGAAACATCAACACCTAAAAGACAAAAGAGGTGATCTCGCAAATTAATGATAGAGGCATATAAACTAATGCAAATTGATAGGAAAATAATAAGTGGATGCCATAAGATGTTTTGGTGGGTCTCTATAGAACAACTATAGTAAAATGACAAATCCAACCAAGATCTAATCTATTACTTAGCGATTTGTCCATGGCCAAATTTGTTATTGTCAACTAATGATAGGTGATGCTACATGTTCATTCTTAGCTGATTTTGTCATTTATAGGCTTTCCTATAGTTGAATCAGTTACCATGACTGATAAAAGGAAGCAAAACCATCACAGAGAATATAAAACACTCAACCTTCCCAACTTTTAACTTCTTGTGTACCCAAAGTTCTTAGTTGCAGATGATAAAATTTTCTTTATGATAAATACATGTAATTAGCATGCTTGGAGAGGATCAAGACTTGAGTTTGATAGTTGCAGCAAATTGTAGGAAAGTGGTGAGTTGTAGAGAGCATAAAGAATTGAGTGCTGAATAAACTAATAGGTTGTTGTGTATGTCTGATATCAACTACAATAGCCTTGTGAGAGTACATGCAACCTTGCACTTTTGTGGTAGTTGAAGGATACACTTCCTTACTTCCTGGAGCATTTTGCAACACTGGTTTGTCTAGGGTGAATCTTGTATGTACAAATTTTAGACTTTCACAGTCAGACATAATTGTAATATCATGTATTTGAATACAACTATGTAATTTTTTTCATTCCTGTTTTTCTTAGTTATTTGTGTTTGCTGTAATGTTTCTATTTTCTGTGTTATGCTTTCAATTCTTGATTTCCATCACCATGGTCTGCAATTGGAGAACTCTATGGATATATGTGCATAAGTACTACAAAACGTGTAGATAAACAACTGATTTAAGACTAGGTAGAAATAGTTTTGGTGAATAAGACATTGGTATAGCTAATTGAAAAATAAAAATTCCAACAAAAAATATACAACCACCAAAAAGTTACTTTTGTACAAAATTAATACTAATATAAAGAACAAAAAATGAAACCCAACTCTCAAATCCCTTGGGTCCCGCTAGTTCCAATTGGAAAGGGGTGTTTATGATATTTTTTTTGCTAAGGTTAAAATGATATTTAGTTCTTTGCATTCAATTTGGTTGGAATTTTTAATGTATTTGGAACTTTTGGTTATCATCAGTATTACATTCCACTCTTGTGGAGTTTGTTGCTACGATCTAGTCATTTTAAAAAAAATTGGATGTCATTGGTGTTTACTGTTCTGGTCAAATAAAGCCTCTAATAATTTCTACTAGCTCTGGTTTATACCAGCCATGGAAAATTTCTATTGGTTTCTTTCTTCTAGCAAGGCGAGACTTTCTATGTGCTCCTATATTCCTGTGAATGGCACCAACTCTGACAACTTTATCAATAGCTGAATATGCTTCACTTATAGCTTCTCAATTGGAAAGATATCCTGAGAACTGGCTATTTTTGATTTTCTGAGTTTTTCTAGAGCTACTAGAACCTATACATCAATGATTAATTATTGAATCAAATAGCTATAGCCATCTTACAAATTTTTACTGCAAACTAAAGCCTTTATAGGTATTTAGTTAATACTAGATAATTGAATCTAACAGAATTAAAAAAAAACACCTTTGTAATCTGATTCAGTTTGTGAGTCCATCAAAACCTAGAAAATTTCCATTCAATAAATGTAATTATAAATCTTGAATTTGGTTGAAAATGGTCATTAATACAATCTTGATAATATTGGTTAAATGATCAATTTAAGTTATAAGTTATCTTGGCTTTGCTAACTAGAAATTTTCTTTCAATTTTTTCTATAAGTGTCCATACTCCATTAGGCTTAATGAGACATCCTATTCTTATGTTAACCATTTATTTTAGTATTTGGTCCTTTTTATCAAGTCAAGCCTTATCTATCAATGTTGCTTTTCTAGTCATGTGAAGCTCAGCTT
Source organism: Sequoia sempervirens (assembly GCA_007258455.2). Lineage (NCBI taxonomy): Eukaryota > Viridiplantae > Streptophyta > Pinopsida > Cupressales > Cupressaceae > Sequoia > Sequoia sempervirens. Next base: position 50,395,700 of record VDFB02047230.1, read on the forward strand.
TGTTGACTACGAGCATCAAGCTCTGATATATTTGGTTGCCATTGTCTTCTTATCATTCTTTGTTTATCTAGGTAAGTCTTCTACTTTGTAATGCATCTTGTAGTATAAGGTCACATATCAAATCCAAATTTATAATAGTAATTCATATTGTGTGTAGTGTGTTTTCTAACCTAAAATAATGCAAAACGAATGAAATGCAAAGAAAGAAGAACACAACACAACACCTCAAGATTAGCCAAGTTAAGCTTGAACAAAACAAAGGAAAATAGAGTGAGTTACCTTGCCCAAGTTGATAGCTTGATATACATGTGCTCCTAGATTGATTTTGGTAGCATACCAGCTTGTTGTAGCTTGATTTGGATGCAAGGATGAAGGGTTTTTGATGTGGATGCAAGATGGGTAGCTTGAAAGATGGAGATGATGAGTGCTTAGGGTTAGGGTTGGATGAATGCTTGAGAGTGAAAAAAACGGTTAGAAAGAGAGCAAAAATAGCTAAGTGTTAGTCATTTAGCAAGAGAAATTCAAATGGAGGGTGGAGATTGAAAGAGGACAAGAGATCAAGCGCTAAGATGAAAGACTTTCCTAAAGGAATTAAAAATTCCCTTTTAATGAGCATGGGGATGATAAAAGGAATTAAAAATTCCTTAGAAACCTTGGATGAATAAAATGGAATTTAAAATTCCATTGGGAAGGACATGGGGATTGTTAATGGAATTAAAAATTCCATGAGAGGACCTTGGGAAGACAAAAAAGAATTAAAAATTCCTTGGGAGATGAGGAGATTTGACTAAAGGGTTGATTAGACTAGCTAATCAATGATTAGAAGACAATTAGGTGGCTAATGAGGATTAAGAGACAACTTGCAAAAGTTGGAGGATGTGACATCCTAATCATGGATTAGACATGTGCACACCCCTAATGATGGGATTATGAGGTGGATAATGATTAAGAAAAAGTGGTGGAGGATGTGACACTTGAGGGAGTAAATTAAATAAATAGAAATTATTTATTTAATTTATGAGATAGAAGGGGTAAGGTAGGATAAGTAATAAAAGTATTTAATTATTTAGTTAAATACCTTAGGGATTTAGAGGACTTTAGGGGTATTAATTAAATAATAGTAATATTACTTAATTAATGCAAATAATTGGATATTTAGATGAAAAAGGATAAATTTTACCAAACGTAAGGGGCCAAATTTAGATGTCTACATTTTTCCCCTCATTGAGATGGTGCTACGAAGTAGCATCATTTAAAAGAAGATTAAAAGATAGCACTAAGAAGAATATGGTTAGATTGGGAAAGATTCCCCAGTCATCAAAGGAGTGACTAGGAAGAAGGATGATGGGAGTGAAGATGGAGACTAGGGATTAAGGATGGCCCCTCGAGAGGACATGCGGGTTCAAGTGAACATGGGTGTGCTCTCGAAATGGATAAGATGATGAAAGGGTATATGAGGAAGATGATGCAAAGTGATGGATAAGAGAGGATGATAAGCGATATGAGAAGATGAGAAGCAAGTAAGAAAAAATGGATTTAAGGACAAAGATGATGTTGCCCTAGTCAAGCTACAAGCCAAAATGGGTGGATGATGGATGGAGTGTTGTTAATGAGGGAATGATATATCCTAAAACAACACAAGGATAGGGAAGGATACATCCCAATGATGATGATGAAAGTGTTGTTGATGAGGGAAGGATACATCCCAAAATAACACCAAAGGATAGGGAAGGAGAGATCCCAATGATAGTGACGATGATGATGATTGGATCAATGCTTGTAGCAAGGTTGGGAACAAGACCAAGGATGTGATTAGATGATTTGTGCTAGATTGAATGGATTAGGATTGGATGGAGATATGAGATGGTTGAAATAAGTGAAAATGATGAAGGAAAAGATGCTTAGAATAACCAATCTATATTATCCTAAGAATATTGAAGAGATGATGAAATGATGAGGATGAAGAAAGTGAAGGGATGAAAAAATATAGGATAGATAGATGAGGAGAGTGGTGAAGGATAAATGGATAGTGACCAAATCAAGCAAGTTAATTGTTATGCATTATGTTTTTGTGTAATGAGCACTTAATTTGATATAGCATGAGATAATATGCACCAAGGTATGAGGAACCTAGATGACTTCATATCACATGCATGGGACTAACACAACAAACAAGGAGGCTATCCCAACACCCCAAAGTCATGATGACTTTGGTTAGGATAGGCATTGGGATAACCAAAAGCACAAAGGATTCCCCAGTGTAATAAAAGACCATAGGGATCTTGGTGGGTACTACATAGGACAACCAAGAAGACAAAAACAAACAAACAATCAAAATGTGCCCCTATGTTTACCAGTCAAAAGTGCACCATGATATGATGGATCAAGGTGACCTCAACGAGGTATGATAGGACGCTCAAATGATAAAAAAAATCCCAAAAGCATACAAGAAATCAATCAATTTCAAATGTCCTTTTCCACAAGATCAAAAGGGTGGATGGAATTGATGTGGTCTAATGAGGAAGGATGCATCTTGTTAAGACCAAATATGGAATATAGATTAAATGAATGACATGATGAAGGATATTTGAAACCTAATTGGATCTTCTAATATGAGTGGATACTGTTTGTTAAGAATTGACTAGATAGGGAAATGCTTGATGACACAACACAAGACATGGGAGACAAGACACAAGACTAACACACCCTAAAGACCTAGGGGCTCGGGGGCTAATCAAAGATTAGCCTTGCCTATGTGAAAGTGCAGAGCCCTCAAAGTTTGATAAAAGGCCATGGATAAAAGTGGAAAGAGGACAACGAAGACAATGATGGAGGACAAAGACCAGATAGACAAAAGCCCCAGGGGTAGATCAAAGGATTGACCTTGCCTATGTGAAAGTGTAGGGGCAACATAGTTTGAAAAAAAGGCTGACGAGCAACCATGGATAAAGGATGATGAGATGACTAATGATAGGTGGATAAAATGATGAAACCGATAAGATGAGACAAGATAGATCATGTGGATTGGATAGGATGATGGTAATTGCATGAAGCTCAAGGATGGGATAGTTATCCAAATCATCAAAAAGTGAATTGGGAGGATGATATGATGGATAGATGAGTGATGAGAGGTGATAGGAGATTAGAAAGATGTGCGAAAGAAGTGGGTATGATGAAGATGAGATAGATGGCATTGGATTGCATGGGGAGTAGCCTATAGCTAGATACCAATGACAAGGGATTATGAAATGGGATGAGGATAGCGATGAATGGATAGGGAGATAAGGATGGGGGATGGGAAGGATTGTTTGGATGGATGAATAGGAAGATAAGGATGGGGATATGGAAGGGATGGTATGATGGATGGATAAGAAGATAAGGATGGGGAGATGGAAGGGATGCTATGAGGGATGGCTAGGAAGATAAGGATGGGGAGATGGAAGGGATTGTTTGGATGGATAAAAAGATAAGGATGGGGAGATGGAAGGGATTGTTTGGATGGAAAGGAAGATAAGGATTGGGAGATAGTAATAGTGGTATGGAAGGGATTTTTTTGATGGATAGGAAGATAAGGATTGGGAGATAGTGATAGTGGTATGGAAGGGATAATAGTATTGGTGAATGATGTATCCAAGGACTATGTCACAAAGAAGGAGATGCCTAGATCTAGATATGTCATGTATGATGAGACAGGAGGGATGGAAGGATGGGAAAATAAGGAAATGTGATGGATATCGATAGGATGCATGGATAAGGAAGGGAGAGTGATGGTAGCATGATAGGTGGACAAGGAAGGTAGATGGATGTGGATAAGGATTAAGATAGTGTATAGGTGAGGGGAATGTATGCCAAGAGTTGTCCAAAGCATGTATATATGGATGCTCCTATCTATATCAAGATCTCAAGGAGGATGGAGGGATTGGGATAAATGGGATATGGCATACAAAATGTGTAAGATAGGTGAGATGGAGGAGATGGGTGAAGGGAATGTAGTTTCCCCCAAGTGTGGAAGTAAGCTAGATGGGGGAGTTACACATGACACCTATTTTCCAGGTTTTCATCATGGTACTTATCCAATGTGCTTGTTTTCCAAGTTTTCACCATTGGATGAATTATTTCTCTTTACTTTATTTTTTCTTTTTCTCTTTCTTTTTCTAGATTTTTGGATTTTTGGGTAGTATGCGGATGAAGATGGATAAGGATAGGGATGTGGATAAGTGGATTTAGAAGATATGTGATTTAAGGATATGGAGGAAGGACTAAAGCATCAAGTTCCATATGAGGTATTAAGAGCCCATGTGTGAAGTGACTATTGGATGTTGGTACAACCTCATTAGGATGGATGAATTATGCAAAATAATGGATTAAAGGTATTTGATGGAGGAGATATGTGGGATGATGGATGGTATGTTGGAAAGTGTATGGATGAAATGATGGGGTGGACACATGATGGGGGAATTTTTCAAGACCAACATTGGCACATATGGTGGTGGATGTGAAAGGATAGGAGGGTTAGTGGAAGGATGATGTGGGGATAATGAAGGAGATGGGATAGTGAATTTTGAGACATAAGGACCCAAAATTGATTTAGGAGATGGAGGGTGTGTATGATTAGCATTTAGATTAGAAACTTTGGATGTTGTTACAAATTTTTCATTTGAAGGCATTGCATCTTTTTTCTTTGGGATCCACATGGTTTTGATTTTTTCTTTCGTGGGCCTTTGTGGCCTATGGGTTTGATTTGGATTTTGGATTTGATTTTTCTTTTCATCAACATGTCTTTTTAAGGGGAAATGAGGAGCTTTAGATTCACGTGGATGTTCAAATTTATGCATTTTTACTTTGGCATCCAAAGTGCTTCCAATAGAAATGGGATGGATGTGAGGAGATGGATGGTGTGGAGGAAACATGAATGGAGTGATGGAGGTAGGATTTTGAGGATGATATGTGGATGGAGGATGTGTAGGTATGTGCCTTTGTTGATCCTAGTTGGGGATCATGAGAGTGGGATGTTTATGATGGGTGACATGGATAGGTGATGGATGGATAAAAGGATGAGTAGGATGGGATGGAGGAGGTGATTTTGGGATATAAGGGACCAAAATGGACTTAGTACTTGGAGGGTGTGTGATGGTCGATAGAGAGACATAAGGACCCAAAATATATGGAGTAGATGAAAAATAGGAGATGGTGGATGGAGGGACATAAGGACCTAAAATGGATTTAGAAGATGAAGGAGGAATATGTATGGTTATTTTAAGGTGATACGATGGAGGGGGGATGGCGGAAAATGATTTAGTGGGGTGATAGGAAGAGCTTATTATTCTTTTGAAGAAGACTTGCTTATGATGTATAGAGGTTGTACCAACATTTTTGGATTGCAAAACTTGAGAAATATATCCAAGACCTTGTGTATGTGGATTTTATTTGACATGGATGGTCTCTAAAATACCTCACTCATGAAGGTCTAAACCTTTTCCTTGATAGTTCATGCTCTTGAGAATTCACTCTATAGTAGGATGCTTGTTATTTTGGAAACATGATGCGAGTCCATTATTAGGTGGAGGAGGATGGGTGGTGTATATGTTGAGTTCTTCTACAAGAAAACCACCATGGATGAATGTAAGAGTACCAAGAGGATATAAAAGTGGTGTGGGGATAGTAGGGTTAGGCGATGATGGAGGATCATGAGATGGAGATGATAGGATATCATCATCTTGATCAAGAAGAGTGAGTGGTAAGGGAGAAGGAGAGAAATTAGGTGATATGACAGGATTTGGATTTGTGAAATCGGGTGGTAAGGGCTCATGGGATGGAGCGGTTGGACCTTGAGTGTCAAGGGGATCATGGGATGGAATGGATAGGGGGCTGTGATCTTGAGGTGGACTAGATGGGATGGTAGGATCTTGATGTGGAGAAGGGGATATGTCGGTATGCTTTGGATCAGGATCTTGGCATGACTCATCATGTGTGGGAGGCATGACAATGGAGTATTGGAGGGACTCTTCAAGTGGGGGAGATGGAAGGATGGAGGATTCATGAAGTTCATGGGAATGGATTGCAGTGATACTAGGAGTGGGAGGAGTGGATTGGATTTGGGTGTCTTCCCTGAATTGGGTGGATCTAGGAGTAGAAGGCGGTGATTGGGTTTTGTTATCTTCGATGGGATTGAAAGCTCTCAGAGTAGGAGATGGGGGTTCAATGGATGCAATGGGTTTTATGGTTTCAATGGTTTGGGTGGTTCTAGGGGTGGTAATAGTAATGATAGGTGTGGGATGGAGAAGGGTCTCATCACTAATGACCGTGGATGATGGATTGGGATGGCATGGTTCCACGACTTCAAGATGTGGAGTTGGGGATGTATTCTTTGTCATGAGTCCTTGGAGAAATTTTGGAGTGAGAAACTTGCATATTGTAGGCTTAGATGGTGTGGTAGGAGTGGATGAAGGATTTTGGATTGGTGGAGGATTAATATTATGGATTGGTGGAGGATTAGGATTATGGATTGGTGGACTAGGATTAGATTGAGCAACGAGATTGGATGGAGGATTAAGAGTAGATGAAGGATTAGGATTGGTGGGGGTATCAAGATTAGATGGAGGGTTAGGACATGGTGGAGTGGAAGATGGAGTGACATAGGAGGATATGGATGGTGGATTAGGACAAGAGGATGTTGGTTGTGTATTGTAGTAAAGTTATTGGGATAGAGGATTTGGATGGGAAGATTGGGATAGTGGATTAGGATAGGAGGACATGGGTGGTGGATTGTAGCAGAGGTATTGGGATAATAGAGTAGGATGGGAATATTGGGGTGGTGGATTAGGATAGGAAGACATGGATAGTGGATTAGGATAGGAAGGTGAGGATGTAGGATTAGGATAGGTTGATGGGGATGTAGGATTAAGATAAGAAGGTGTGGATGTTGAATTAGGATAGGTAGATTGGTATGGAGGATCATGATAGTAGGACATGGATGGGGGATTGTAGTAGGATTATTGGGATGGTAGATTAGGATGGGAAGATTGAGATAGTGGGTTAGAATAGGAATATTGGGATGATGGATTGGGACAGGAGGATGTGGATGTTGGATAAGGGAAAGATGTAGATGAAGAATACGATGAATATGCAAATGGGGAAGATATTGGATATCCTTTGTCATAGGTAGCATAAGGATTGTTATTAGGAATGGATGAAGGCATGATGGGATAGCTTGGATGAGTGATTAGATTCTGGATGGTGCTCATGGAAAGATTACTAGAAATGATAGCATCAAGGGGATCTATGTCATATACCTCTTGATAAACAAGGCTCTCATTATCATCATCAACGTAATTAGGATTCCCCTTAACTACTATTTTTGGTTGCATTGGTGAAGGATAAGGATTCATGATGTTGGATGGGATCGATATGAATGGCAAATAGATGATTAGAAGGAAAGAAAAGATGATGAAAAGACAAATAGGGTGGATTGGAAGAAGATGGAAGAATGGATCTTAAGATTTTTTTTGATATCAGAAGATCTTGGATGTAGATGGACTAAAGCTCAAATTGGGATTTAGGTTAAGCTCATATTGGGATTGGATTAAAGCTTAGATTAGGATTGGATTGAAGCTCAGATTGGAATTGGATTAAAGATTAGATTTGGATTAGATCAGAGGATATGATAGGATTGATTCTAAACCCAATTCATGGGTTTTAACTAGATGATGTAAGGTGCTGACAATTAGATTTTTCCAGATTTGACAGTCTTCAAAAATTGTTAATTTTTTCCATTTTAGGTAACTTCACATGCATATCTTTGAGAGTCTAGTTTTTTCCCAAAAACTTCCAAGAACTAAGGTAGGATGAATTTCCAACTAACATCCTAAATCCAAAACATGAGTTTCAAGTTATTAACAAAAATAACTTTTCAAAAACTAAAAAAAACACTGAATTACGATTTTGAGGGTCAAGATGAAAGTTTCAATCCCTAAAAAAGTGTCAAAATGGGGACCAACCACATAGAAAATCCACATGCCACCTCATAACACAACCACCCATAAAATTTTAGCCCAAACAGACATCCAAGTCAAAAGTTATGACCTTTGGAAGTTCCTGCATCAAAATAAAAACCCCCAAAAATAAAGTCTAGTTGATTGGGATCAATGAATAGATGATGGATGTGGACTCTAATGATGTTCTAAGATACACCTATGTGATTCGTTCAATGAAATGATGACTTTCATAAGGTGTTGATGAACAGGAATGACGATGATGAGAAGATAGATGAAGGTCTGTTCTTGGGAAAATTTTCCTATTTGTGAAGGAAAATTTGCCTGTTTAGGGATGGTAAGGAAAATGCGCCTATTCAGGGATGGTAAGGAAAATTCACCCAAACTAGGGACACTCAAGAAACAAGTGAACTTGAAAGTCAAATTCGCCTAACCAGAAGCAGGTTCACCCAAATTGACAGCAAATTCGCCCAAAAGTGTGATAGATTTGCTTAAGCAAGGAGAAAATTCGCCTAAACAGAGAGCAGATTTTCCCAAACAGGGAGCATATTTGCCCAAAACACTGACAGATTCACCCAAAACAGTGACAAACTCGCCCAAGCTAGCAAATTCTACTAAGAAGGTAGCAAGCTCACCCAAACAGGTGGAAAATTTGCCTATTTTGTACAAACAGGAAAATTCGATGACTAATGGACTAACAAAATGACTCAAATAGTGAGAAAAATTTCCCCTTTAGGAGGAAAATTTTCCCAAGATAGTAGAAAATTTTCCCAAACAAGGAGAAAATTCACCTATTCTGGGAAAACAGGAAAATTCGACAAAAAATGACTAGTGAAATGACTCAAATTGGAAATGGGATTGCCCCTGTGCACAACAGGTTCACCCCTAATGGTAGAAAATTCTCCTATTCACTGGAAATGGGTGAATTTGATGGGAAACAACTAGTGGAACAACTTAGATTGAAAATGGGATCACCCCTATGGAGAACAGGTTCGCCCCTAATGGTAGCAAATTCGCCAATTCACTGAAAATGAATGAATTTGATAGGAAATGACTGATAGAATGACTCGAACAAGGAAAATGATCACCCAAGAAGAGGGAAAATTTTCCTGTCTTCAGTGTAAATTTGCCTCTATAAGGGGAAAATTCACCTTTGAAAGTAGGGATGGACTGTGCCAAAGGACTAAAAGCACACCAAACAACAAGCAGAAGACAAGGGCTAACTCAATTGAAAATAAATGTACTAGTATCACACAAGAAAACACACCAAGCAACACAAACCTAGAATTAATGATAAGTGTTGGCAAACATGAACCTCTATCTAGGCTAAACAAGGCTATCTCGTGAGTCCCTGATATATGCATGGTACATGGGGCACAACCGTGAACACCAACCTGTCACAAGCTTGAGTTGGGAGCCCCAACGAGGTACTGGAAACTCAAACCAACTCTTCACGTCTTATCTAGGTATCACCCTAGCTTCAATGCTTTGCTAGACATGATGTGACTAGATTGAGGTACAACTTTCACTCTCCCCTCTTTATATAACCCACTAGTAACACATGGTTGGGATCATCCCCTAGGTGATGAATTCCCAGGTAGGTCCCGCTAAGGGAAGAAGGTATTAGATGTTTTCGATTAGTCCCCAGGCTTGCACGTAGCGCAAGGGGAGAGCTTAGATGTACTAGCACCTCATAGGTAGACACAAATGGACTAGAGTGAACTATGATTTCTCTTCACCCAGGGTTGTCAAATGACACAAGGGGATTGGATATGTTAGCATCCCACTCACAAGAACAACAAGCAAGGTATATTAACCCTCTAATTAAGTCTACATGTGCCTAACTAGTATGAAAAACAACAATCAAACTAAACTAAAAGAGCTAGGACCAATTGTTCTACAAGAAAATGCTAGTAGTTTTGAGCCTCTGACCTTGGATGAATGAGAAACAGCTGCATAAAACATCAGTGAAAATTAGGTACACTCACAAACAGACAAGTTAGTGGGTCAGTACCTAAAAATGAAAGCAAATAGAAACTAAAAACTAAAAGTTTAGGTCTCTATTTTACCTCAAATTCACCTCTATTTGAAGCAAATTTTCCTGTTTTGATGGTAGATTCGCCTATTATGATGGAAAATTCACCCCTTTACTGAGCAGATTTGCCTGTTTACTTATCAAATTCACCTATCTAGACTAAAAACAAGTTTTCCCAAATTAGGAGCAAGTTCGCCTGTTTGCATAAAGCAAGTTAGCCCAAATCAAGAGCAGGTTCACCTGTTTCAGTGATAGAGAGCAGATTTACACCTTTTTGACAGATAAGTGAATTTGCAAGATGTAGATTCGCCTTTGTTGTGGGAAGGTTCACCTATTTTAGTGACAGATTCACCCCTATTGTTGTGGATTCACCTGTTTATGTAGTAGATTTTCCCCTCTAAGGTGCAAATTTATCTGTTTAGGGCAGATTCACCCTTATGTGTAAACTTGAACCTGTAAAACTTGAAACAATAGAGAACATGAAAGAACAGTACCATTTGTGGGTCCCACTAGTCGTCCCAAAAATGTGTACAGTGTGTTTTCTAACCTAAAATAATGCAAAATGAATGAAATGCAAATAAAGAACAACACAATACAACACCTCAAGATTAGCCAAGTTAAACTTGAACAAAATAGAGCAAAATAGAGTGAGTTACCTTGCCCAAGTTGATTGGTTAGTTGGCCTTGTTGATAGCTTGATATGTGTGCTCCTAGATTGATTTTGACAACATAACAACTTGTTGTAGCTCGATTTGGATGGAAGGATGAAGGATTTTTGATGTGGATGGAAGATGAGTAGCTTGAAAGATGGAGATGATGAGTGCTTAGGGTTAGGGTTGGATGAATGCTTGAGAGTGTGGAGAATGGCTAGAAGGAGAGAAAAAATGGCTAAGTGTTAGTCATTTAGCAAGTGGGATTCAAATGGAGGGTGGAGATTGAAAGAGGACAAGAGATCAAGGTCTGAGATCAAAGACTTGACTAAAGGAATTAAAAATTTCTTTTTAATGAGCATGGGGATGATAAAAGGAATTAAAAATTCCTTAGAAACCTTGGATGAATAAAATAGAATTTAAAATTCCATTGGGAAGGACATGGGGATTGTAAATGGAATTAAAAATTCCATGAGAGGACCTTGGGAAGACAAAAAGGAATTAAAAATTCCTTGGGAGATGGGGAGATTTGACTAAAGGGTTGATTAGACTAGCTAATCAATGATTAGAATATAGTTAGGTGGCTAATGAGGATTAAGAGGCAACTTGCAAAAGTTGGAGGATATGACACATCCTAATCATGGATTAGACATGTGCACACCCCTAATGATGGGATTATGAGGTGGATTAGGATTAAGAAAAAGTGATGGAAGATGTGACATTTGAGGGAGTAAATTAAATAAATAGAAATTATTTATTTAATTTATGGGATAGAAGGGGTAAGGTAAGATAAGAAATAAAAGTATTTAATTATTTAGTTAAATACCTTAGGGATTTAGAGGACTTTAGGGGTAATAATTAAATAATAGTAATATTACTTAATTAATGCAAATAAGTGGATATTTAGATGAAAAAGGTTAAATTTTACCAAATTTAAGTGGCCAAATTTAGATGTCTACACATATAAATTCTAAGATTTGATAATTATTATGCAACTAGTTGGAAATTAACATGGCAAAGTGGCAAGGAAACTTTACATGATTTTCAAAAATTTATACCAAATGAAGGATTTGTTAGGTACAACCATAGAAAGAAGTTAGTTTATAGACCCAGTTCATACATAATTCTCAGGGGTGCTTTAAAAAATTTCAAATTTTGAGTACAAGGGAGAAAACCTAGAAGGTTCAAGAAATTAAAATCTTAGTTTGAAATTGAATGTGTATCAACATCAACAAATGATTGACTAATATATGTAACTAGGATCAAACCATTCATGATACCAATCAATAAGAACACCCAGATAAAGGAAAACTGCAACAAAAGAGAAATAGAGTTACCAACAAAGTGCAAAATGTAACAAACAAATTAGCAATTTCTCTCAATTTAAAATAACTATTACTAGAGGAGAGGGACCAATAATTGCACAAGTTCCAGTAGTTGTGTAGTAGTCAAAAATTCCATGGTCATTTATTATTTCAAAAAGAGTTATTTGATGTGACTTTGAAAACCAATGTTTGAACAAAATAAAGTCAATACCACAAGTAATGCATTGGTGTGTAGGTGCCTCAAAAGAGGAAGATAGGAAGAGAAAAAAACAGTCATCCTATTGTGGTCAATGTGCTAACTATTAATGTGGAGTAGAGAACCTCATAGTGAATAACTAACACATTGACCATAATGTACTAGCTGTTTAATTTTAGCCAATTATTGCATGAGGCTATGGACAATGATATTTGATTTATATTTAAAACCTCTTGTCATAAATTCCTTTAACCTGACCTTCCAAGTAATTTGAACATGCAAAATGAAGTTTTTTGCTTTGGCCATTAATTGTCCTACCAATCTAGTGAAGGAGATTGTTGATATATTTAAATTTTAAAGTAAATGATTCACACTTTGATATATATTTATAGAAATTTAAGTATTGTTATATAACTATTAGTTTTGTTGGAGTAGTAGTCATATGGTTGTGTTGCATAATTCTTTGTAAACCTTGGTTATTCGATTCATTATTTTGGACAAGTTTTGATTTAATATAATTACAAGCACTTGGAATGGTTCTAATTTTTTTTATTTTGTGGTTTTGCAAGGAGGACATCAATATTGCATAATGAATTCCGCTTCAATTAAAAAGCTAAAATTCCTTCTTGCCACTGCATCAAATATTATTTAGTTGGCATTACAAATTTGGAATGATCTTCAAAACTCAAAAATCATACAAAAAAAATAAGAGAAAAATAATAGAGTTATTTGAAATAAGAAAATCGTCAAATATGGAATTAGATGACATGGAAACAATGCTTCATACAGTAACTTTTGAGCTGGAAAGTGGCATTGTCAAAAAATTATCTATTTCTCAGTGGGAAGGAAGGATTCAGGGGGAGTGGTATGTGAAACCATGCTCTTTGCATTGGTGGAACCACTACATTTTTCAAGTTAGATGTGATTATGAACATTTCCGCAACATTTTCAGGTTGCCATATGCATTATTTCAAAATCTTTGTGAAAATATGAATGACGATCTAAAAAAAGGTGAAATACCATATTAATTTGCAACAACTATTAAAAGTAGAGTCCTTCCAGTAGAGAAACAGGTTGCCATTGCAATTTTATGATTGTCATATGGGATGACAATGCTTAACATTAGTGAATTGTTTGGTTGTGGAAAGTCAACTGTGGTAAGAGTTGTAAATAAGTTCATCAATATCTTTTATATTCAATTTTGAAGAAATATCCAATGGCATATTAATCACATGAAACTTGAGCATGTAAAAGAGGGTTTTCATCTAAACCAAGGATTTCCAAATTGATGTGGAGCTATAGATGTAACTCACTTTCAATTTCATCTTCCACCTAATGAGTGCTCTACTGATTGGTATGATCGTGATCATAACTATAGTATGTCATTGCAAGTAATTGTTGATAGCAATATGTATTTCATGGACATTTTTACAAGGTGGCCTAGTTCAGTAAATGTTTCTAGACTTCTACAGAAATCTTTTTTCCATAAAATGTGTGAAGGTGGACAAAGATTAAATGGTTAACCGGTGTCAATTGGCCCATTAAATATAAGAGAGTATATCATTGGAGATGGTGGGTATCCATTGTTGAAATTGTTAATTACACCTTTTAGCGGAGGTCTAACAAGTAGTCAGAGGAAATACAATTTTAAGTTGTCATCAACACGTATTGTTGTAGAACGTGCATTTGGAAGGCTAAAAAAATGTGGTAGATTTTGAAATCCAAAATGTGGCATCCAAATTTGGATGTGCTTCTGAAAACCATTCTTTGTTGCTTTATATTGCATAATATGAAATTAGATGTTGTGCAAGGTGAAGATGATCCATGTGATGATGCTTTTGTAGAGAATGGAACAAATATGCCAACCAATGAATTAGCTGATCTAGTTGCAACACGTGCTCGAGAAGCATTAATGACTTTTGTAAATAGTGATTTGAATAATGTAAATGGTGATTAATTACTATCTTTTAAGTCATCTTTTAGTTGTTTACTATGCATTGTCCTTTCATGGACTTGTACTTTATGGATTATCTCTCATTCCTTATACACATCATTTAATTGTAAGGAATAATAATATTGTTAAATTATTTTGCGTTTCAAAATTGTAATTCCCTTTTACAAGGAACCATTGAGGCTGGTAATAAGTACATTGGAATATAAGTTCTCCTTTACATATAAAATTAAGTGTGCTACTCTCAAGGTGTTCTTCTAATGGTGTTCTCCTTAAAATCAAAAATTTAACATTTCTTAATTTATTTCAATTTAACTATATTATGTGATTTTAGATTTGCAGCTTCAGAAAGTATAGCCTTTGAATTACATTAAAGGTTTGGAGTGTGATAAACACTGTATTTTGTGATTTTAGTTTTTGTTGTATAAATTTTAACCATGTAGCCTCCCTACTGTAAATTCTAAATATTATATGCATCAAGGTCTTATGACATCTATAAGTGTAGAGATATTTGTTATGCATATAATATTAAAGGAAAATTCTAGGATTTTAGTGGAGAAATCATTGCAAGCTTTAGGTTGAACTAAGCACCATTTTGTGCATATATGCTCTCTGAGTACATATTTGTTTCAGCTTTAAATGTAAAAGCAATTCTTTCTAGCTTTATCTCAATAATGGCATGGAAATGAGGTGCATTTCTTCTTGAATTTGTTAGATGAATAAATGTATCTCGTTTATAGAAAACAAATCCTTGGTTTTTGTTGATTCTCAGTACTCTTGAAACAGATGTGATGAACAACTTTATATCAAAAGTTCTAAAATCAAAATTAGAAAATTGGTAATGTTAAAGAAAAAGTAGAGAAGAAGAAAGTGCATTGATATGGAGCAAGTACACATTTTTGGAGCTGATTGCATTTCATTTTGTGTTGTTGAAAATATTTTATACAATTCATGCCTTCAGCTAAACAATTACATGCCTGGAGTGACTAGGTAACATGCTTTACTAATGGGAACTAAATTGTATCAACAAAATGCTCTATAAGTCTGTGAGGCCCCACCTATCGCTAAGCATTACTACACTATTTTCACATTTATATACATATAGAGGTCCAAGTGTTGGTTAAATAAGAATACTATAATAATTCAATTAGTTTATTTTATGATAACATCATTATTATTGGTAAGTCTTATGTTGGGGGTGAATAATAATATTGTTTAGCTAAATTGTTAATTAAACGATATTATTATTATTAATTTTTTTTTTAAAAAAAAAAGGAAAAAAGAGCTGATTCAATAATACCAATATTATTAAGGTTTCTTAGTCAATCAAAATATAATATTCTTACAATGGGGGTCCAATAACTAAATAGTTGATGACATTTCTAACATGTATATAGTGAGTGATTGTAATATTATTAGTGACTATGGAATTTTGTTTTGTTATATAATTTGATGGTCATTTAAATAACAAATTAAGGCATTTGTTCAATCACAAATTTGGTTAATTGAAATTATTATGAAATCAATTCACTCAGATGAGTTGGGGTTCTAGTTAGTTGTTGTGTGGCTATCCAAGAATGTTAACATTATAATATGTATGATTCTTAAATACATTATGTGAAAATTCTTAGATGAATATGATATATATTAAAGTTCTCCTTTAAGTATTTTTCTATATATTTATAGGTCCCTTAATAATTAAGGACAAGAGTTTTATTTGGATAGCTATATACATTTCCTAAGTTGGACTATTTATTTGTTTTAATATCTTATTACTTTCTTTCTGGGTAATACTTTCTAGGGAAGTGATTATTGTGAACGCTATCACTTGCTGGACAATGACTGTATAGAATTCCTCCAAGGATTGATTGTTCTATACGCTTGGCCTTTAAATCAGGCATGCATTATGCTGTCTATAATAAATGATAAGTGTTAGAAACATTGAATGGGCATGGAAAATAGAACCTCTGTCAACCTTAATTTATTTGCCTTACCAACCTCTCCCTATCACTAGACTAATGTGTTGCAGGTGACACGTTATGTTGAACTAGTTGCCATGATATCTTGAGGGGAGATGAAATTCAATCATTATGATTGTTTTAGTCAGAGCATGTCAGGGGAGTTAAAAGTCCCTTATGCGTGCAGTTTTAGTGGTGAACATCATTCTCACACTTTGGGATAAGAAAAAGGTCTTTCTTGGTAGAGAGAAAAAAGCTTAAAGGTCAAGTCCATTAATGGTGGTGCGGGAGGCACATAGTAACAATTCTATAGGTGTGGATGGCTTATGGGTGTTTTGTTTTACCTTGGGATTAGGGAGCGATTTGGTAAATCTTTTTGATGGAGAATGAAGTGATCTTCTCATGAAAATAGTGCCAGTGGGATGTGAACAAATGGCTATGGATATCCACGATGCTGGGATTTTTAGAAAGGTATCTTTCTTGTGTAAGAAGGGGATCGTCTCTTTGAAGCCCTCTCCATAGTCTGAACTCAGAAAAATCTCATGTGATTGGGGTTCCTGTGAATGATGGGCAACTGCATTTTTTTTCCAATTTTAGGGTCTGTCGTTTGACTACCTCAAACTGTAAATGACTAGAGTATTCCTTTATAAATAATCCATCGATTGTTCTTAGCTGTGCGAGCATTCTGCAAAAAAATCCCAATGAAAGATTATGAGGTAAGATGTTGCTTTCTCTTATGTCATTTGAAGCTCTAATTTGATTCCCACAATATGATGTCAAAAAGAGCAATCAATCGATTTATGGTTGTTTTAGAGGTATTGTAAGAGCATGCACAATTTATTCCAGTTGTTGCTCAAATTCATTTATGATATTAAAATCCAGACGCAATGGAAATTGATTGGGAGCATTTTATTCCAAATTGTATTTTAGTTAGATTATTCTTCTATTCTTTGTCTGGGAAAACCTTGGATAAGGTTATAGGAAATATATTAGACCTGTACGTGGTTAGCTACGATCATCATTATGAAGTACGTAGATTTGTGTCAAGGCTGGATGTATGATTTAACCATCACACCCCAATTGAATCATAGATCTTGGATTTAGTGGCTGCAGAGTTTCAATCCTATCACATGCCCGGTATAATTATAGGTTATGACATTGTGCTGAGTGGAGTGAGTTTTGAACCTATGCTGCGGCTGGATATAATGAGTGACATTTATTTCTCCTTTCAAACGTTGCTAGATCCAAGCATAGGGCTCTAAGGGGGCGGCCTGAGCATTTAGTTTCATTTTGAATCTCAAATAATATGAATCTATGTTATCATGCCCATGTGATTGGTTCTCTAGGAGGCATTCTATTAAACAAATTCTTGTGCCTTGTGAATGCTTCTACATTTCACATACTTGTCTACCTGTGCATTCGGTCAAGTAGCTCCACACCCCGTTTCAAAAGAGACAGAAAAAAAAAGGGGGGGGCTCCCATTTTGGCATAGGCAGAAAGGACGCTGGAAAAAGTTGTTGAATTTGTCTTTATACCCACTCTTTCATTTACTCGCAAGTTTTAAACCTTCCTCAATAAATCCATTCTGTGCATATGCAGAAATCATTACATTCCAGTGACCACTTGTCTTTGAGGAATTCTGTCAAATAGTTCATGTGCCATGTCAATGCGTCCAGATCCTTCATACATGTCTGCCAGGAAAAATCGGAAATACAACACATTTGTTGAAATAAATATAAGAATATATTGTGATATTTACTTATGTTTACAAATGCCTACATAACTTATATACACCTATACATCCTGTCGATACATTGTGAATTTTGACTTTTAATTATATGTGAGCAACTATGTACCCCACAAGTTCATGAATCTTCGCATTTAAGCACATTTGGTCAAACATGAAAAATTACAATCGTGGGGATTTGACATGCAGCCCAAGGTTAGACAGCTACTTCTTGAGCACAAGGTTTACGAGCATAATCCTTCCATCATATTTTTCAAATTAATCAAAAAGTGTATGTTATAAACTTGTTTCAATCCAAGGTAAACCCCATGACATAGATTTGACCCTACGTCTTATTCTATCACTAATTTATTTTATATTAGTTTTGTGAAATTTCAATAAGAGATTTAAAATTCTAATGAAACTATATAATATATTGATGCATGAGTACTTAAGTTTCTAAAATATCAAATTATCTAAAAAGAATAAATACCCTTATTCTCTAAATAGATTCACGAATAACATGATTTACACTTGAGAGATTAATTATTTATGACTTATAAGTATAAGATCAATTTTGTTATTCTAAGATTGGTTCCTAATCCTTAATAAATAGCGTTAGCAATGGTATTCTCTTATCGCATTAATGTCGCTTTCTAGAGGGGTGATTATTGTTATTTTTTTATTATTTTCTTATTTTTTTAAGTATTGAAGTATTTGGTTAAATTATGTGTGTTTATATGATTGTGTTTTGATAGTATCTAAGTGATGGATTAAAATTCTTGATTGATTCACATTAAATTAAGTAATAGTAATTAGCACAATGAATCTGTGTTGTGTACGATGACTTAATTATAAATATCACTTGAATGGATATCTTGGATGCATTGAAATGTGTGTAAATGTGTTGCTTCTATTGTTGCCCTTAATTGGCTTAGTATTCATTTTATTTCACTTAGAATTTCAAGAGTGTGTATAGTGACACTTACGTTTAGGCTTGTGTGTTATGTAAATACGAAGCTAGTTACTTAGGAAGGGAAAAAAAATCTTCGCTTGAAGTTACATAGGAAAATAAAAATAAAAATGTGAGAGTGATAAATATACTGAAGATTGTGTTGAAAACTTGTGAAGATAATATGGTAAAAAAAAAAAACAGAGAGAGAGAAAAAAGGGGAAAAAAAAGAAAAAAAGAAGAAGGGTGGAACTAGGGATTCATCATGTAGCCTTTGGCATGACCAAGCATAGATTACTAAAATAAACCCCCCCCCCCTATGGCAATAAATGATATTGTAAAATTAAAATACTTTATCTATAACCTAGTTCACGATTCATACCGAGTACAATGCATTATGATTGGGACATATTTAATATTGGATAAGTAGCACCCTTTTATGTTTTGCTTCTAATATATAATTGAGTGGTAGGAAGGTTATGGAGGTGATGTTTCAAACTCATCATGGGGCCCAAGTAATGTGTGGATTAGTCTATGGTGTCAGAGTTATCTAAGTACACCTTGAATTGGTTCTTTTGTGTTACAACTTTATATTTTAGTTATGATCTAATTGATGCAAACAATAGTTCGAAATAAGAATAATACTTAGAATATAAAGAGTGATGAAATGAACATTCAGTTGGTTGAGTAATCATAATTAATGAAAGTAGGATCTAGTTCATTAGGATTATTTTGTTTAAAACACTTGGGTTACTTTTGTGTTGTTTTGGTTGTACTAAAGATTTGGTCACTGACATTTTACCTTGTGGCATTGTTTGTGCCAATGTGGGTATTTATGTCTAAGCTCCATATTCCCCTAGTATATCCTTTACGAGTTCACCGAGCCTCGGCTTCACCTATGTGGGTGGCAGTCGTCTATGAAACTGTCTAGGGTAATGGACCCTAGAAAGGGTTGCGTACCCACTTCTTTTTGTCTATGTATAATTAATGGGTTAGAGGCATAATATGAAGTTGAGTAGAGAATTGAGTTTATAGTCTGTTAGTGTTATTGGGGTGTGAGTGTGACAGTGGTAGAGTCACCCTTGAACCTAAGGATTACCCACCCCTTTGCTATCCAACCATGTGGGAGATGGTTGAAGTCTAGTTGTCGAACTACGGTTCCTCTGCGAATTATATACGTAGGCAAGGCCGTCAAAGATGAGCCCCCGAGGAATTAGGTCTAGTCCCTAGGCTTGTTCTCTTGTTATTAAGTTTGAAGTTACTACTGTTATATATTTTATTTGGATAACTTGGGACTTGAACAAAGTCTATGACTATCGATGAGTTAACATAACTAATCAAGTCTGTCTGGGTGATGTGAACTCCCGTCTTCCTTCGAGCCCCGACCAAGATGGTCTAAGCAATTTAGTTACCTATCTAAAATAATTATAGTTTATGTCTAGTCAAAATTTGTTTGCCTTCTTATAGTTCTTGCGTTGGTAGTAAACCTTGAGAGTTTTGTAAGCATAAGTGAATTTTTTTTTTGAAATTTGTGTTTTGTCCTTAATTGTATTTTCGTGTGAAATTTTGGGCATTACAAAGTCTTGTTTTTTCAGATTTTCTAGTTCATAGTTTCTACCTTCTCTCATAAGTAATTATATATCCTAGTTGAATTTGATTTATTGAAATATCTTTGTAAATAATTATGGGGGATCTTGAGGGGAATTAAAAAGAAAATGTAGATACATTCGACAGTACAGAGATGATAATTGCATATCTTCCATGATAGCAACTCATATAAAAAAATGATAGTCAATTTGGCATTTGAAAGTTAAATGGCCATTACAGAGGATGCGCAAGCTTCAATACTAATAGAAATCATCAATTGTAATAAGAGGAACATAAGAAATAGATATAAGGGAAGACAATATGTTTACTCAGTTAATATAGATACTTCCAAATAGCAGTGCTAATTGAGTGAAACAACAAACAAGCACTCACAATGTCTACATCAACATGTAAAAGCATAATTCATTTGTGTTGTTTCAAGTTTGCAAATTAATCATGTTGTCATGATAAGAATCCCTAATCCCACCTCAAACATGAGATTATAACAAGAAATTTTTGAATACATAAAAACCAAAGACAAATGTATGTTGAGACCCACATATAGATAGAATTATGTGAAATTCAAAGAGCTACACATAATCGTCCCTACCAATTGAATACAAACATAATATGTATGATGGGTTAAGTTTTACCAATGTTCAACCAAATATCCCCGATTTCCCAATTCAGGAAAGCACCTACTACTTGCCTCTGTATATGGAGAAGGAACAAAGAAACAAATAAGCCCTTTCATGTACTCTAAAATCCATAATGACCAAATTTCACTATAAAGTTGTATAAATAAAATTTTTCTTGGAAAAAAAAAACCATTGGTTGATTGCAAAGACCAAGAGAGTCAAAAAATATTGATAGTACCATATAGATTGCAAATATTCCTTTTTCCTCTGCAACCCACTTCAAATTTGATCTTTAGGAAGTGTTGAAAATGTGGAAAACCTAAGATTTAGAATGTATGACCCTTTAATACCTCCAGATGCTCTCCAAATCTTAGTGGATTACAACCTTAAACTCTCTTAATGCAACATGGACTCTACCACTTTTTTGGAGTATATCCAACACTCTTCCTTTAGAGAGAGGCCTTCTCTTATACTATGTTGTATAACATGGATCAGGTAGAAGTCAAACCCAGATCTTAATTCTATTGAAAAATGGTTGCAGCATAAATATTATAAAATTAAGTCATTGTTGCACAGTGAACATCAAAATGGAAATATAAGATTTACCATGTTGGGGTTTTACAATATATTGTACAAATGCTTATCAAACATCACATTTCCATACAAGTTCCCCAAAAATTCCCAAAACTACTTTACAAAAAATTAATTCCCAACCAATTATTTATTAAATCTAAAACAAAATGCTTTTATTAGAATATATAAATCTTAATTTTTCAACAAATTTCACATTTCTTAGCTCTCTACTCCCTGAGCAGAATGTTCTCACACCTGCATGTCCTTTTCACTAGAGAAAAATATCCCTCCTCTGGCTCCATCTAATATTTCTTTATAGTCAATAATGCATGTCAGTCAGTCAATGCATATGATTATTCACATTATTTTACCTTTTAAGAAAGATTTGGTTAAGCTACTGCATGAATAATGGCAATAAAATATGTCTGCTTTATATTTTGTGCTCCATTTGATTATTGGCCCACCATTTTGTCAACTTATAGTTAAAGATGACATAATTTTAAGAATTTTTTTGCCCACATATTTGAATGTGCACACTAGCTAAGAATAATATGGTACAAGTAGTATTTTTAACTTACCCAAAAATTCACCTCCAACAATTCACCACTAGCAATATGATATGAATTGTTGGTGGTGAATTTTCCACGGGATGAATTTATCGTGGCAATGAATTGTTGGCCATGACTTATTAAAAGATTGTTTGTTGATGGTAATTTTTGCTAGAGCCATTTTTGAAATATTAAATAACCTATTATTGGATCTGTGTGTGAAATACAATGATATGATGACGTTATTTCCATTCCTCTAAATTCTTTGGGAGATTGTATTTATTTTGTTATACAATGCACAATTGCTGATTTTGTAAAATAAGTTTTCAAAGATATATTAATAATATATAACAATAATAATAAATAAATTAATAATATTTTATTATTAATAATATAATATTAAGGATAACAATATATTTATAAGAATAACATTTCTAAAAAAAAATGTTAATAAAATAGTGTTGGACATAATATACACAAACATTTTTGTTAATTGACCTTCCACACATCTTTGGTGTACCCATTGCACACTAATCCTTAGTTGTAAGCAACTTGTTGACATAGCAAAAATTGCAATAGAAGATGATAAAAAATGAAATAAAATAGATATATGCACAAACGTAAACAAATACCATCATGTAGTTTTCAATTGATTAAAATATTTCTTTTTTTTATTGTGAAATAAAAAAAAAATTAAAAGTATTAAAAGTAAAATTCATGAGAACACTAGCTTCCTTAAATTACGAAGGTTAATGTTTAAGTCGGGCCACACTTCATGGGATCACCAGCTTCCTTAAAATTTGGAGCTTAAAATTTTAAGTTGAATAGTGCTAGTAAGTTCATGGGACCGCTAGCTTTAAAAAATTCCTAAAAATTCTCAGCAGCACTTGCTGAGATTTTTGAGCAAGCACCTCCCCATGGGACCTCACCCTAAGACATGAGATGACTGTACATGCATTCAATTTTTATGGTTGTTTCTATAAGCTCACAAAACCATAAAAAGAATAATTGATTCTGTAATGGAAATGGATTTGAACATTTATGACATACTTCTAAATGAAAATATTTTTATCTTATTTATAAAAAAAATACACATTGAAGATTCATTGCAATCATTTTAATTTATTGTATGAGGATATGCATATCAAAGTAATAAATATGATTGATTAAAGTAGTGAATATTTAATTTAAGAATGTATAAAATAAAAATAAAAATGAAATGGTTAGTGTTATGTAACATATAAAGTGAACTTTGGTTGATGTGTGATGGTTACAAATGATTTAGAAATCAATTCAAGATTATAAATTAGATTTAAAGATATAGATAATTGGAACTTGAGAAGATGATTATTTTAGATAGTATTGAGTCAACCATCTTGTGGAGGGGGACAATTCTATCTCATTTTATAAAAGCTTACCTTACATGAAATTGACCTTTAGTATCCATATGCACCAAAATTGGCAAAAGGCTCCAAAGAAGGTACACAACTTCTTAGGTCCTACTAAAGAAAGGAACTAAAGTCTAAAACTTGATCTTAATAAGAATCCGTATTTGAAACGTTATGATCAAGTCCACAATTTATTTCTTAAGAAAATATCAACAATTTATCCTATGTAGCCATGAATAGTTAGTTTGAAAAAGAATTATTATTAAATATGTAGAAGGTGTAAATAATAACATGTAAATCCTTCTATTTCTCCTAAAAATAGGCAACTAGGTATTTAGAAATTCCATTTCCTAGTCATATGGATAATGTTGATGTAATGCCCCATCTTAATAACCTAAGAATGTTGCAATGGTGTATAATGGTGTAATAATTTTTTTTTTTTAAAGTTAATTATTAAGTTATTTAGTTTCATACATTCATTAGGCTATGCGACCTTACACTACTTTGAGTTTTCCATAAGTTACTTAAGTATTTTGCATTGCACATATTAATAACATTAACATAAAGATAAACTTTGCATAACATTGATATTTCCATTCAAGATATAATAAAGTACAAACATGTTTTTCCATACATTGCATTTGATAGGATATTACAATACTCATCCATCTTGATGAGGTAGTACAATAAAAATTACAATTACAAATACAAGTGTTCACCTCATAACATTGAGGGATGTGTTTTCAAATACATAATTTACATTTACAAATTACAATTACAATGAGGAAATACACAAGATCCAAGTGTGAGCTCTCCATCCATGAAGCTCTCGATGCCAAGATCAAACTGGGGACCCAACAGAGTAAGGTGCACGTTCCACCCAACCATGTGGTACCCGTAGGTCCACCCCCCGTGCTAGGAGATAGTAATAAGGTTACCTAGACCTAATCTACTAACCCTAGACTCTAGTACATAACAAACTATTGATTACATTGCTTCCAGATTTAGACAATTGAATGTTTTACAAATACAAGGTTGACTGTAATTCTAGGTGGAGTGTCATCACAACGTTGCAAAGGTTACCCTGGTGTTTCTTCCTAGGTTCCGGCCCCCAATCCTTGGGTTACCCTGGTAACCTCTTACGAAACCCGGCCCCTATTGCATACTATTGTGGAACCGAATGTCTTTTGAAGAAACAAGACACCGATTTTCCATTCCAGGCCTTCTCAACTTATACTCATGACTGTAGTAGCTCAAGAGTCATAAGCGAGGCATGTACATCTTGTTAAGTGTTTTTAATCTAACTACTGTGTTCTTTAGTTTTCACTGACTTACTAACTATTTGTAAGTTACCCTGACACCACTTTGTGTGTCGGACCTTACAAATAGCCACTCCCCTAAACATAACAAGGTATCTAAGTTCTCAAAACTAGAGTTTACCAAGCGCACAAAGTACATCACACAATAATCAAATAACCATCAACGATATCAGAACACCATATTTAATGCATGTACAACCAAGTTAACTCAAGAAATACTTTTGAACATTAATTCCCCCTTTCTACACAATTTATTCTAGAAGACTTATACAACTATAACTTTCACAATTTTCCCAAAAATACACAATAAAAGCAATTCAAGAAAAGTAAATGACTACGATTCAGATATACTAAATCTAGTCAGTCAATAACTTGAATTATTTAATTAATCAACTCCATCTCTGCACTTATACATTATAATGAAATTTTCAATTTCTTTACTATATATATATTTCATTACAATATATCTATTCTAATTTTCATACTCTAATTAACAATTTAATATACATTTAAATAATTGAAACTTTAAATCATTATAGTTGAACATTTATATATATAAAAAATAAATAAATAAATATATATATATATATATATATATGAATATATATATATATATTTTATTTCCCTCAAATAAATCTATATTCACTATTTCTTTAAATATTTATATTTTAATACTGAAATAAATTTACCCATATAAATATTTAAACCAATTTATAACTTTTATAAATTTACATGTATATGTATACACAATATATATATATATATATATTATATATTTTGAATATAGCATATAAATTTAAAAAAATAAAAATTACGAATTAAAACATAGTTTATAACATAAAAATTAAAACAAAACTTACATTGGCAAGGGGAGGCGACTGCCATACACAGCCGAACCCTCCCATGGAAGGGCGCGGCTGTGAAGGCAGCACTTGGCGCTGCCCTCACAGCTGGCTCCCCTATGGGGGGTCGGCCGTGGGGGTATGCCCCCCACGCGGCCCCCCTTTATTTTTTTTAAATAAAACACAATTAAAATAACAATGACGATTCTTAAAAAAATCGCGCACAGCCATGAAACGGAAACACAAACAGATTTTGCACGAATTCCATTTACTTTTTTTTTTAAACAATTAAATAACAATATACATATATATATATTTATAAATGTATATGTATTTACACAATTTAAACCAGTAAATAAAATGTTGGATACAGGTATATTTTTTTTTAACAAATTTTCTACAGAACTCTAAGAAATTGGGTTTTCATAACTTCCAAATGCTAAGACATTTTCTTCTTGGATGTTTTCTTTTCAAAACCCCCAAATTTTAACCCCAGATTTAACAGATATCTTTAAAATAAAATCTTAACAGAGAAATAACAGATTTCTTCAAAACCATTTTCACAAAAAGAAAATTTTATTTTCTACAGAATTATTTTACAGAAGAAAGAGTATCCAGAAAGAAATAAAAAAATTTCATTATACAATTATTTGCTCAAACCAATCTTTTATAAAAAAGAACAAGATCATATACAAAGATAAATACATCTTTCCTATGTTTGAGAAGATTTGGTAGTTGGAGAAAAACCTCTGTCTGTAAATTGCAATCCTCCAAATCTTCCTCAAAAGCTATAACCAATCACACAAATCTACCAGGCAAGAAATCTTCCACAAATATACAACCCCAGAGGAGATATTTTCTAAGAATTACAAATTTTAACACAACAAGAATTTTTTTTTTGCAAAGCTCTGATAATTTCCCTGTGAGGAAATTGAACAACCTCTGTGTTTTTCCTAAGATCCAAAATATCCTCCGTAACAAATTTTCAAAAACCGTAAGCAATTATGGCACTCCCACACATGTCGAGAAGTGGTTGTGAAAAATATCTTCTCCACTTCTCGGCAATCTTGCCAATTCAATTTTGCATGCAATTTTAATTTATTTAATTTAAAATTTTTAAAACTCAAATTTAATTTGCATGCATTTTATTTATTTATTTTAATTTTCTAATTTTCAAATTCAATATAATTTACACACTTAATAATTTAATTTAATTTATTTATTTATTTAATTAAAATAGTTTAATCCTTTTTTAAGATCAACTATTTAACCAAATAAGCTAATTAATGAATTAAATTATCAAGCAAGTAAATTTCTACCACATTTAAACATTAATTAAATAACAATAATTTAAAGCACAAAAACCAACATTAAAATTTAAGCAAATTTACCTTCCATGCAATTTTATCCAAATAGAAAATACAAGACAAACCTATGATTCTAAACTAAAAACAGACAAAGTACTAAGACCAGGGTTAAAGACTAGACTAGGGTAAACCAAACTACTATCTCCCAATCAACATTTTCGTTGAGTCTTGACATGCTCAGACCTGAATACCCAGGTGGAGTCAGTGCCATGTACCTGCAAGTTCCTGCAACCAAACAATAACGTGCATACAATATATATATATATAAAAAAACATTAAACAGACACACCGTGTGGAGAAAATCACAGATATCGCAGGGCACTCGCAAGCGAGTGATGCGATTCCATTCTCCACACCAATACACTTCACAGCAAACTGATGAAATAAATAGTTGTTAGTCCATCATAAACATGTACATATCAATAAATAACTGAAAGTAAACATCTATGCTATATCAGAAAACAATAATCACCATACAAAGTATCATCATGTCACAGAATAACCCACTATCGCTCAAAACCAGCGATCAAAATATCCAACAAAGCATCATAGGTCTAACAGTATGAAAACATAACAACAAAAAGCATAAGCATAAATGGAGCGGTACTACAGTTAAGGCATATACTACCATTTCTATGGATGATATACTTAAAGATAATAGTATAAATGATTTTCATGTTGAGTGTAATGATGCATCACATCTACATGTTATTGTGGGACTAATTGAGACTTAAGACAAGATCTTTCTATTTTTGTATTCAACTTATTCCTTTTCACAATGAAGAGATATAATAAAATATTGACTATGATCCATTTATATTATGGTTAAAATAAATAATGCATTCATTATTATACTTATAGTCTTGTGTATCCTACCTATCAATATAGCATATGCATGAATTACCTTTCAATTGCAAATCTTATGGAACCAACATCCTATTTTAAATAGTATCACTACCATTGATTAATGGGATCTTAATATTTACTTTGGATTGCATCATGCTAGCATTAATATTTGCACCTAAGGAAGTACTTGCACTATACCTTGTTATAAATTCTTCTAATAGATTCACTATACCATTTGGAAGACCTTTGTTTTAATAGTTAACAATTATAGTTTAGTTTTACATTAGTACATGTATTATATTCATGAAGGTAGAGTTATCAAGATAAAAAGGGTGCATAATATTGGTAGAAAAGAGAAATAGTATAGACACCGTCAAGCAAATCCTACCACATCTTGTTGCAAATAATTTGTGGATCTTAATATTGAGAAAATACCATCTAGGTTAGAGGTAGGATGGATGTGTCACGTCCCATCCCATAGATATATGTATAGGGGACGATATGAATAACAAAGTAAGAGATATGTATGTAATGGTTTGTATATGAAATTATATGTTAGAAAAAATATGTGTAAAAGGATATATGCAAGAAGAAGATAGATCTATGTATAGAGTATAGGGAAAGATATATATGAATGCAATCCTTTGATATGATTAATATAATGATTACTAAAATTCTATATGATTTTATTTGTCATTATGTGAATGCATGATTACTAAGTTAATCCTTTTTTCTGAATTAAACCATTATTACCTTTATATGACTAAGTTTGAGGTATAAACTACAACATTCAAAAAGTACTTGGCACTTAGAACTCCTATCTATGTTTCCCTAGTTTTCTAACTAACATTGGTTCCATTTTCAAAACCCTAGTTAGGTGATATAAATGATAATAATATTCAATTTATTTTAAATTTTAATTAGACAAAAAAAGAAGATAAAATCAAAGAAGATATGAAAGTCTGTGGAACTACCCTCTTGGCACTTACCCTATGAGAGGGGGTTAGGAACCAAGGGGATGTAGAATGGAAAGGGGGAGAGATTTTGAAATGGATCCTCAAAGAGATACATGACCAATAATAAATGATATCAAATAACTACCATGGGAAATGATAAAAGGACTAATGTAACCCCAAATCAATCACATCCATGACAAAAAGAGATAAGAAAAATATAAGAGAGGTTAGAGAACAAATTGAATTAGCAAGAAAAGTGAACATTAAAATCCAAAATGTAGAAGAGATAATATAAAACTAGATCATTGAGAGAGAAGAAAGATACCACAAAAGAATGCAAATTGCGAAGAAGATGAGAAGTGAGCACATCAATGAGGGTTCTACTGAGTGTGCCAAGGTGGGTGTTGCCAAGGGAAATTAAAAAGGGGATATAGGAGAAGAATGGAAGACCTCAGAGAAATTAGAATTATGTTGGGAAAAATCAAGATAACTTATAACCAATTTAAAGAGGTACATTGATGACTATGGAGAATCTAGAAGATTGCTATTGGGACCTTGTGACAACACAAAGATTCCACTACCACCACAAGCCTTTAAAAGTATGATAATCAAACCAGATCTATCAAACCTAATGATTAACTTGGATGATAAATTTATGGAATTTCTAAAAACTTCGAAGAAGACTTTGTCTATTCAAGAGAAATGTTTAGAAGAGTTATTCAATAGAAGGATAAGGAAATTGAAAAAAGAAGAAATAAGGAAAAATAAAGAGATTAGATTGAATTTGGGTAAATTATTATGTTCACAAAAAAAATGTCACTAACAAATAAGAAAGTGAAAAGGTATCTTGAAGAGTCACAATCCCCGACCAAGGCCCATTCCATAAGCCGTATAAGAGTAGGATAATTTTGAAGAGATGCCACAAAATGAAAGAACAATAAAGAAAGAAGGAGAATAAGTAAATTGGGAAGAGATACTTGAAAAAGAGTACTTTGATATAGAAAATTAGCAAGGGACAAGGGTAGAAAGTAGAAACCCTATACTATTAGAAAAATAAATAAAGAAAAGAAGAAATGCATAGTTTGCAATCCAAAAACTTAAAGTAGGAAGAAGTAAGAACAATATGGAATCCTCAATCAAGATCACAGTGTTTGGAAGAGATAAAAAAAGCCACAAAACATATATTTCTATTAGAATATCTATGGGAAAGAGAGGAAATCGATGAGGAAAAACCAAAATAACTGCACTTTGTATCTTCACTAGGAAAGAAAGTACTAGACTAGTATAAAAAGACCTATTTGAAACATGAGAAAATTTGGAATAATGTAAAACAAGATTTCCTAGCAAACTTTGACACCCTAGACATTCTAATAGAAAGTGTTAGCAAAATGAGAGACTTTGTACAAGGAGAGGAAGAATTAATGAAGGCATATGACAAAAGATTTAAGGAACTTTGCTGCAATTTAGAGGAACCCCTCACAGAGCAATAAAAGATTGAATGGTTCATTTTCAAACTACAAAGAGATATAAGAGTAGCCTTAGATGGAAGGATATTCAATACCTATATATATTTTATCACAATAACATACCACAAAGAAGCCCAAACATGGTGTAGACCTCAAAAAGATGATATCAAAGAGAACCTTGAGAAATTGTAATTGGCAATAGAGCAATTTTCCATATAAAATAGAATTTTGGCAAGAGGAGAAGCAAAGAAAAATAAATAAATTTTGTGCACATATTTTTCAAGGGAAGGAAACCTATGTAACACCTCGCCAAGGAACCCAGAGAACAACATAGCATAAAGTAACAAATTAACCGAATTATTTTATTTTATTTTTAAAAATTCGATTATATAAATGTTCTTAGGATTCCAAGACAACGTTACTTAAAAATTTACAAATAAGAGAATCACGTCATAATATAAAAGTCATAAAAACATAAAGACATATCATATTCATGAATGATCCAATTTCATAAACTTTTATAAAGTCAAGTTACATAACCAGATTACATCAAGTGAGATTATAATAAATCTTGTATCAATGTAATATCATTACAAAAGTTCTCTTATAAACACCAAGAGAAAATACAACAAAGATGAAGAACATATCATGTTTGTCATCCTCATTCATGAGTATGCTCAGTGTCCAACATCATGAACAATGAAGAATTAGGAACCTGTCCCATGAACAATGTTATCCAAGTAGAGCAACATTTGTAAGAGGACCCAATGGAGGAAATAGCACGGTTTCCTCCCAACCACATGGTACCCAAGGGTCCACTCCCTCCATGCTAGGAGATAATGTCAGTTCACTAAGGTAAAATAAAGCATACAATAGAATAGCACATAACATCACATGGCTGACAATCACATAACGACACATCGACATCAAACCATAGTAATCACAAAATATGCTTCTAGAGATGACCACAATACAACAGTTAACTCTACATAAGAGACTAAAAACATGCTTCACGACAGAGTGTCATCACATAGTTGTTCTTAGTTACCCTAGCGAATCTTCCTAGACTACCAACCCTCATCCAAAGTTACCCTGGCAGTCTCTACCGATTCCTGACCCCTAGAAAAACTCATGTGGATTTGAATTACCTTTCAGGAAGACAAGGTAAATGACTAAGCCATTCCAGGCCTTCTCAACCTACCCTTAATCTAAACAAGCATTAAGGCACTAGGTGAGGCATACAAATTATTTGATTAATATTATGATTATCACCCAACCCCATGTACATTAAATTAGGTTTTCACTGGATTAACTACTTTTGGTAGTTACCCTAGTAACCTCTTAGGGTTCTGGCCCCTAATGAAAGCCACTCTTCCTAAAAGAAAAAGAAAACTAATATAACATATAGAATAACCAACATGCACAAATTAGAATAGGTTATGACCATATTTCATCCATGACAAAAACAAAAGGACAACCATCACGCACATTAAAAATAAAGCCAAAAATGTGCTCATCTCAAACATGACACAACCATTTAACTTTCAAAATACCACACAAGTATCATATACAACATACATGGCTAAGTCCCCAAAATAGTTCATTGCAATAGAACACCCAAGTATAACCCAACAAGCTTTACTTTACAAATTTACTTTTCTAGCCTTGGAAGAATAAAGAACTCAATATCACATATCAATAAACTTTCACTTGATAATTTCTTACAATCAATACCACAAAAGCTTTCATGATACTACATTCATAATAAAAGATTAATTCAACATAATAACCTATAATTCACAAATTATAAGCCTTATTTCTCAAAGAAAAATTCTAAAAATCATCTACTCATTTAAAATAATAACATGGCCACTATTATATATTAACAATTATATACTATCCATCATATACAACCATTAATCTTTATAAGCTAAATATATATTAAATAATATATTAACATAAATAGATGTCTCTTTTTTTTCCTATTTAAACAAAATATAGCAATGCTCATCTATATGTTGTCTTGTTACAGAGCATATTAAAACAACAAGCATATATATAAATATATATAACATGAATACATAAATATATATTAATTTAAAGATTCACTCATTACACACAAACAAACAACTGAAAGTTATCCCTATCGACTCCTCCCTATTCGCATGGGAAAATGCATGTAAATTAAATTGAGATCTTGTTGTTAGAAACTCTAAACCATTTATAATTATTATACTTACAATGAAGAATAATTTTGAACTCAGCATATTCACACTACATCAAACCGTCTTTCTTTTGTTTTCAATCATATCTATTTTCTAACGCCCATTTGGAGTTTGAAATATCAATTCAATACCAACAAGAATAAAGCAAAGACAAACACAGATCTAAACATTTAACATGAGAGCCAAAAACATTATCATACCAAATATCAATCTTAAAAAAAATATAACTTCAACAACATAAATAGAACCAAAGAGATATAGATGGATAATTATACACATTTAAACTCAGCTTAGGCATTTAACATCAAACAAATCTTCTTAGATTATCAACTACATGCTTTCAATGAGTTGACTTGTTTTGGGAGGGGTAGGGGTGAGCAATAAAACACAAAGTCGTTGCTGTGACAGGATGGAAAAAGTATAAATAAACACAGAATACACACAGAGGCAGTGAATTGTTAGCAAGCCAAAATAGACAGAGATTAAATTTGCATATATTCCATATTTGCTTCATAATACAAAAACTCAGAGGACATGCTCTATTTACACTGCAAAAATAAAATCAAACTAACTTGGACAGATGTCCAATACAAAATTTGCTACACTCACACCGAAATATGTAAGCTGCTACAATCTTGTAGTTGTGGCTAACAATGTGTTGTGTCTGCTAAAACAATCCCTGTGCTGCTACTGTTACTGATTCTATGTTGAACATTCTCCACTTTGTCTGCTATTGCAGGGTCTTCACTTCAATATAAAAAACTTTCGACTTCTTGCTTACTTTCAATGGTTGCAAAAAAATTCCTTTTTTTGTCTTGTTTCAAGCTAATGAGAATGAGCTCTTAATTTCAAATTTCAAATTTACCTAATTCATTACTTGTTGTAGGTATGTTATGGCTGTTGCAAGCCAAAAAAAAGCACTCCTTTCAAATTCAAAAATACCTACCAAAATTCAATGCTGATGATATATATTGGGGCAAGTTGATGGTCTTCAATTGACATGGAGCTAACTTGGAAAAATCTGCTGACTACAGAATATTATATTCTAACACTCCCCCTTAATTTGCAAGTCAGTTGTCAATCTGTTGATTCCTTCTGGAGCTGATCTCCAAAGCTATCCAAAATTCTGAGCCAATCCCTTAGGTGTTCAAAACTATCCTTTGGCAATGCTTTGGTGAAGATATCGGCGAGCTACTCCTCGGATTTGCAATACTGCAATTCAATCTCACCTTGTTCCACCAATTCCCTTATGAAGTGATAACGAATCTCAATGTGTTTACTTCGTCAGTGGAAGACTAGATTCTTTGTCAGAGCTATGCAGGACACATTGTCACAATGAATGACTGTGCTATCAACTTGTTGTTGTAAATCTACAAGGATCCTCCTCAACCAAATAGCCTGACATGCTACTGGATTTGATGTTATGTACTTTGCTTCTGTTGTGCTGAGAGAGACAATTGGTTGTTTCTTTGTTTCCCTTGAGATTGCACCCAATCCCATGTTGAAGATAGCTAGATGTGCTCTTCCTATCATCCACATTTCCTGCCTAATCACTGTTTGTGAAACCATCCAACTTGAACTCATTAGATGTTGCATACATGATGCCATATCCTATTGTTCCGTTGACATACCTCAAGATCCTCTTTCCTGCTTGCCAATGTGATTCCTTAGGTTCCTCTATGAACCTAAATATCAAGCTTACTACATACATTAAATCAGGCCTAGTTGATGTCAAGTACATCAAACTTCCAACCATGCTTTTGTAGAGGGTTGGGTTCACTTCCTTACTGCTATAATTCTTGCACAATTTCATACTTGTTGCTATTGGTGTGGTTGCAAGTTTGTTGTTCTGCATTTTGAACCTTCTTAAAATCTATTTGGCATAGTTAGCTTGTGAAATAAAAAATGCCATGCACTATTTGCTGAAATTCTATCCCAAGAAAATACTTCAACAAACCTAAATCCATCATCTCAAATTCACTTTTCATCACCTCTTTAAAATAAAAAATTCTGCTGTCACTGTTACAAGTAAAAATCAGATCATCTACATACAAAAAAATAATTAAGATATCACCTTCAGCTGATTTGATGTAGAGTGTGGGCTCACTGCTGTTTTTGCTAAATCCATTGCTCAACAAATAGGTGTCTATTCAGCTGTACCATACTTGATGTGCTTGTTTCAGCCCATAAAGAGATTTCTGGAGCCTATACACTTTGTCCTCTTGCCCTAGGACTTCATAGCCAAGTGGCTGCTCCACATACACTTCCTCCTTCAACACTTCATTTAAGAAGGCTGACCTTACATCCATCTGCAACACTTTCCACTGATGATGTGTTGCAACTACTATCACTATCCACACTGCATCCAACCTTGCAACTAGTGCATATGTCTCATCGTAATCTATACTGGGCTACTATTTTTACCCTTTGACAACTAGACTTGCCTTGTGTCTTTCAATTTTCCCTTATGTAGTACACTTGTTCTTATAGACCCACTTCACTCCAATCACTTGCTTACCCTTGGGTAAATCAGTCAAATCCCATGTTTGATTCCTTCTATAGCCTCCAATTCTTCATCCATGGCCTTACACCATTTCTCTTCTTTTATTGCTTCCTAAAAGAATGTTGGATCACTATAGGAGAATAGAGCAAAATCTAAGTTTTCATCAAAATCAACATGTTGTGTGTTGTCATAGATCTCCCTCACACTCTTTGTTTTTCTTGGCATCAATGACATGAGTGTGGGATCTAAATTTGCTTCTAAGCTGCTGCTACTCTGACCTCTAGAGCTACTATACTACTGACTATCGGAGCTACTGCTCTGTTGAATTCTAGAGCTACTTGTCTGCTATCTCTATTCAGTGCTGACAGACTACTGTCTCTGTTGAACACTTGCAAAATTACTGTTCAGGTACAGATCACTAGAGCTATTATTTTCCAATGCTCTATGGTGGTTTCTTGCTGAGCTATTTCTCTCTTGAGCTCCCCCTATGTTGCTATCATTTGCAACTTCTTCATCATCAAGGGATATTGTAACAGAAATACCTGTGGTGTCATCTATCGTTCCATCCCATGCTTCATTTTCAATAAATATAACATCCCTGCTGATTACTACTTTCTTGCTGATGGGATTGTATAACTTGTAGGCTTTTGACTCCTCACTACAACCTATGAAGATGCACGTTTCTCCTTTATCATAAATTTTTTTCCTCTTCTCTTTTGGCACAAGTGCATATGTCACACACCCAAATATCCTTAAGTGCTCAACACTCTATTTGTTGTTTGTTCACGCCTCTTGTGGAATCCTATCATGGACAACTTTTGTGGGAATCTATTCAGCATATAGATTGTTGTTGCTAAAGCTTCTCCCCAAAATATGTGTGACAACCCTTTTTCCTTCAGCATACTTGCTGCCATATCTTGAATGGTCCTATTCTTCCTTTCTGCCACTCCATTTTGTTGTGGGGTATACCTTTTTGTAAATTGTTTGTGAATTCCCTCATTCCTACAAAAATTTAGAAATTCTTTGGAGATGTACTCTCCCCCTCTATTTGTTCTAAGGGTTTTGATATAGTGACCACTCTCCTTCTCAATTACTGCCTTAAACCATTTAAACTTCTCAAAGGATTCTGATTTTTTTTTCAAGAAATAGACCCATATTTTTCTACTATAGTCATCTATGAAAGTCATGAAATATGTATTTCCAGCTAAAGTGGTGGTTTTCATGGGTCCACATAAATCTGAGTGCACTAACTCAGGAGGTGCTTTTTCTCTCCTAGAATACCCAGATTGAAATGGCTACCTATGTTGTTTTCCTAAAATGCAAGCCTCACACTTTCCATTGGGTTCTACAATGGATGGTAAACACCTAACCATTCATTTCCTAGACAATAAACTCAAACTTGAAAAGCTTAAGTGCCCATACCTTAAATGCCATAGTTTGGATGGGTCTTTGATGACTGTCTTGAAAGAAAACTATTGTTCAACTGCTGATTGTTGTGCAACTACTGTGAGTGCTGACGAACAATGTTGTTGCTAACGGTCTGTTGTTCCTACCGCAGAAACTATGTGCTTCATGAGAGGAAACATTTTGTTTCTCATCATTTGCACTACAACCATCACTCTTTTGCTACCTCCTCTATCAAATATTTTGCATTCTCCATTCTCCATCATGATTTTGTAACCATTTTGGACCATTTATCCAATGCTCAATAGGTTATGTTTTATGTTGGGGGCATAATAGACATCCTGGATTTGCTGCTTCTCACCATTCTTCGTTTGGATGCTGACAACACCTCTTACAATGACAGGAACCTTCTCATCATTTCCCATTTTGATTTTTGTTTTTATACTATTTTCTATGGAGGAAAAGAAGTTCTTGTTACCACTCATGTGGTTGCTACATCCATTGTCCAAGTACCATACTTCATTATTGCTACATTCAGCAAGGTTGCAAACAATGAAAACATTTGATTGTTTGTCATTTTCAGCTTTGTTCTCATTTGCTACATTAGCATTTTGGCCTCCATGGTCACACTACTTCTTTCTACATTCACTAGCATAATGGCCATATTTGTGATAGTAATAACACTGCACATTACTTTTGTCACTCCTTTGATTTGAACTATTGTTCTGCTTCTAGTATTGGTTTGCTGACTGTGAGCTGCTTGGCTCCTATATGCTGTCAGAACATCCTCTTTCAGAATTGTTTCTACATCTGCCTCTTTGACCTCTACCTCTATTGTTTCTTCCTCTTCCTCGACCTCTTGCATTGGTTTGAGCTTTGAATTCTTGCTCTAAGGAAGGATCAGATCTATTCAACAACTGCTCATGGGTTTGTAGTGAACCCATAAGCTCATCTATAGTCATTTGAGACAATTATTTTGCCTCTTCAATAGCAACGACTACATAGTCAAACTTAGTAGGCAGAATTCTTAGAATTTTCTCAACAATCCTTTGCTCTTCCATTGTTTCTCCATTGACTTTCAGCTGATTTACCAAGGTGGAGAATTTGGTGTGGAAATCTGAAATAGACTCATTATCCTTCATTTGTAGAGTCTCAAAATTTCTTCTCAAGAGCTACAACTTAGCTAACCTCACTTTGTAAGTACCTTTATAACTATTTTGCAATATATCCCAAGCTTTTTTTGCATAGTTTGATGCTGCAATACATGGGAAAATAGCTCACTCAAGGCTGCCTCAATCAAGCTGAGGGCTTTTGCATCCTTCATTCGGGTCTCCTTCAATTGATTTTTTTGTGCATTTGAAAGGGCTGCAAATGCATTTGGGTTTGTGATATCATTGAACCCATTTGTGACTAACTCCCATAGGTCATTTGCAACTAAGATGGTTCTCATCTACTTAGCCCATATATCATAATTTTTCCCATCAAAATTCAGTGGCTACTACCAACCTTTGCTGTCACCTCCTGCCATATTTCTCAAATTTGAGAAGACTAAACAATGCCTAGATAACCTAGGGCTTTACCAAAGACACCCACAATAAACTTAGTGCCCAAAAAAATATGGCTCTAATACCACTTGTTGGGAGTGGCATGGGTGAGCAATAAAACACAAAGTCACTACTATGAAAAGATGGATAGAGCATAAATAAACACACAGAGGCAACGAATTGTCAGCAAGCCAAAACATACAAAGATTAACTTTGCATATATTCCATATTTGCTTCATAATACAAAAACTTAGAGGACATGCTCTGTTTACACTGCAAAACTAAACTTAAACTAACTTGGACAGATGTCCAATACAAAAGGTGCTACACTCACACCGAAATATGTAAGTTGCTACAATCTTGTAGCTGTGGTTGACAATGTGTTGCATCTGCTAAAACATTCCCTATGCTACTATTGTTACTAAATTTGTGCTAAACATTCTCCACTTCATCTACTGCTACAAGGTCTTCACTTCAATATAATTTTTTTTTGACTTCTTGCTTACTTTCAACGGTTGCAAAGACATTCCTTTTTTTTTGTCTTGTTTCAAGCTAATGAGAATGAGCTCTTAGTTTCAAATTTCAAATTTACCTAATTCATTAATTGCTGCAGGTATGCTACGGCTGTTGCAAGCCCAAAAATAAGCACTCCTTTCAAATTCAAAAATACCTACCAAAATTCAATGCTAATGATATACGTTGGGGAAAATTGATGGTCTTCAACTGACATGGAGCTGACTTGGACAAATCTGCTAACTACAGAATATTATATTCCAACAACCTGGTGTATTCTTAGCGCCAGCTCTATTCAAAAGTTTAGAAAAGAAAATTCTAGGTTGTATAGCATTTAAGATATAAGTAGCTATTTCATAATTTCCATTTTAAACTCATCTAAATCTAAGCAGCCTTTCAATCTGAAAAATCATAAAATTGACCAAGAAAATCAGCGCTGGAAACACCAAACAATAATTATAAGGCAAAGGAATGAAGATCTACAAATATCTTGGTTGTACGCAAGTCCTTCATGGCATGAGAATGAGGAAATAACAAGATTGTTTATGCAGCCACAAATAAATTCAGACTTACTCATAAGAGGGATACTTAAGTCCATAAATCTAAATAGTTATACATATATCTCAAAAAACTACTAAATATCCTCACAAATTTGAGTTTTGTTTATCTTTTTACCATATATCAATATATATACATTTATCCATTTATTTTTAATAATCACTTAGTATAAGTAAAATCTTAATCCTCAATTCAAGACCATTATAAAGCATGAATACAATTCAATAAAATTCTTTTCTTAATACGAAGAACTATTAAATTATAGAATGTAACTATATTTCTCTAAATTCTTGCTTTGTCTTTGTTTTACTACGTTTTCTTTAAATTTTGATAACTCAATCTAATTGTTTCTCTATTGCATGTGCAGGTTTGGCTAGGTTTCTTTCTAATTTTCCACAAGAAAACTTAACCATTTTCGAAAGCAAACAATATTCTAGCATAATATTTAGAAATTTTTCCCTTAAGATTTAAAAACTAATTGAAAAGAAAAGAACCTGATATTTTTGCTTGATCAATGAAATATTTGAAGCTGGAGACTTCTAAATTATCTACTAACTTCAAATTTTGTGATCTTCAAAGTATTCCATAGAAAAATCACAAATATTTTATTTCCACAAAGCTTTCGAAACAAAAATACAGTAAAGAAACCATTCCAGAATACTATCGTGCAAGAAGCTTCAGAGAAAAACTATCATGAATGAATAATTTTTCACAAACCAAAGCTTTCAATTTTTCCCTTATAAATTAAATCACCATTACCAAACTTAACTCAAAGTCAACATGTAATTCTCAGTTTTAACTAATAAATATCTAAGATATTATCTTTTAAGTCAAATCAAGTTTTCAGATATTTATTTATGCTTATTGAAAACTACCTCATCAAAATATCTACTTTTCACATACATTAAGTTTGCACAATTAATTCAACAATTGCATTTTAATAAATACCTTATTTAATTTAATTTA
Source organism: Sequoia sempervirens (assembly GCA_007258455.2). Taxonomy (NCBI): domain Eukaryota; kingdom Viridiplantae; phylum Streptophyta; class Pinopsida; order Cupressales; family Cupressaceae; genus Sequoia; species Sequoia sempervirens. Next base: position 50,435,727 of record VDFB02047230.1, read on the forward strand.
ATAAATCAAACCATAATTATATTCATTTAATTTTACATCTCAATAAAATCACATTTAATTAAATAAATTAAAAAATAAACCATTTAACTAAATTAATTAATTCCCAAACAAAACAACACAAACAAGATAAACATGACATGACCAGACAAAAAAAAAAGAATGAGTGAAAAATGGATACTCATTCAATGGAAAACGATGGCTAATGACGGACCTGAAACTATCTCTTAAACAACATATTTCCATTGGGTTAGGGCACACTCAGACCTGACAAGCAGGTGGAGCCGATACTCGATACCTGTAAACTGCATAAAACAACACTGTTAAACATATCATCATATATCTACAAACACACCATGAAGAAGAGTCGTAGTGTAGTAGGGTACTCACAAGTGAGTAATGCTACACCGTCTCCTTCACCAAGACCAATGAGCATTATTATATCATAAACAATAATTACATCATGATAACCTCACTAAAACTCAAAAACAACATATACCATAACACACACGTGTAAATCATAATGTCATCACATGAACATAACCAGATGATCATGATATCAAATGTATCATCCATAGAGTATAAAAACTATCACAACATTTGTGTCGTAACTAAAAGAAATATAATTTAGTATCCATAAGAGCTAAACAACTAGCAAACAAACATAAGCAAACTGAAACACATAGTAGCAACTGGAGGGACACTACAACCTAGATGGAATAATTTCCCTAAAGCCCAAGGTATCATGTCTCAAATTTTTCTCACATTTAATAATGTTAAGTATTTTAAAGATTTTTGGAAAAATGAAATATATCACTTTTGACTTGTAATAAATCTTAAAATTTATGCATTATTTGAAATGTTTATCCATGTAAACTTTATTATTGAATATGAAGGATAAATTTTATGAAATAGTAGAGGAACCATTTCATTTTGAGTGTTGGTTAATGGTTAGTGATGAAAATTTGCAAGTGCAAGTGTGTGTGAATTCAAGAACAGGTTGAAGAATGAGAACATGGTTGAGGTAGGAGTATTTAGACAGATGATGATTGGTAAGCTTGTTCGAATCTGAAACACACACATCACTGAGAAATCAGTGTATCTGCATTTAAAATAGGAATTTGATGTGAATGTCTTATGGTTTCTTATAAGACAAAGAAAAATGAGTTGATGATCAAATGGGTAGACTAGTGGAAAATGAATTGCTAGTTCATTAGTATTACCTTGTGAGTTCAATATTTTAGGTTGCAATTTTAAAGAAAATGTATATGTGTTTACATTGAGTTAGACATGTAAATGATAAAATTAATGATTCTAAGGATGATATGAATAAAAGAATTTGATTATTTTTCTTACCTTCACTTTAAAGAATTTATATATACATATGTATATATATATACATAGACACTTTAAAATATCCTGAATGATATCATGCACTCGAATATGATATACTAACATTGCTTCATCCTTAAACTCATCCTCTTTTCGCTTGTTTAGTTAAATAAGATTAATTGTTCAATTAAAGGCGTCATTTTCATCTATTAATCTAATTGCCCTAATTAGGTTAATTCACCCCCTCTTGCACTAACCTTTCACCTTGTTAAATTGGATAAATCAACTTATTTAATTTAATCCCTAAAGTTCTCTTATTTAATTAAAAACCCTAAGCTATTTAATTAAATCTCATATCACATCCCCCTTTTCATTAAATAATTTAATTATTTAATGAATATCCTAAATTCCCCTAATTAGCATAATTGAAACTTGGTTTTAATTGTCAAATTACTAATTAAATCTAATTCTTCCCACTTGCAAGGGAACATTCCTTGAGAATATTCCTCCTTTGCACATTCCTCCAAAAAATGAATATTCTCATAGAATATTCTTTCCCCTTTGCACATTAAAATTTGGTTTTAATTAACTAAATGCTAATTTTCCTCCAAAATGGAATATTCCCATGGAATACTCTTTCCCTCTTCACTCATTTGAAAATAAGGAATATTCTTTCTTGTAACAAACTTTCAACAAACTTCATGTGCAAGTTTTGAAAGTGTGTTTTTTTGGATGATTGTGAGCCCTTGATTAAATATCATCTTGCATTTTTAACCCTTGATGGGAATCCATGATCCATGCCTCTATTTTCCTTCCATCTTGACCATTGATTGATTCTTTCAATCTTGACCATCAATTTCATTTTTCCTATTCGATAAATAGAGCCTGCATCTAGTGAATAGGGATCCAACTTTTTAAAGCAAACTTATGATGTTGAAAATCACATCCATTTGCACTCACATTTTATGTTTTAAAAGCATTTTAGGTTATTTTACATACATTATTAGCTTAGAGCATCCATTAATGGCTTCCATGGTAACTTAGGTGCATCCATGTAGCATATTTTGAAATTAGGGTTTTAATCTTTCAAATCTTGCATACATTTAGAATAGCTTTACATACACTCACATTGATCATCATAGCATTTATCATGTTAAAATAGCTTTCATCATGTTTTACAACACATATCTCATTAGTTTCATCGATTCTCTTCAATAGAATCAATTGAAACAAGCTCATTATCCAAGGGATTGGGAAAGGGTTGCCATTCCACATCAATGCAACACCACTCCCCAATAGGATAAGTTTCAATGTCTTAGATTAGATGTTTATTAAGCTTGTGCCTTCTAATATGCTAGTTTTATCTTTGTTTACATTGAATGATCATATTTGGATTGATGCTTAGTGGCTTAAGTATGCTTTGAATCCTTATGGATCAAGTGTAGTTAACCCATACTACATCATCGGTCACATTTTGGTGCTAGGAGGGCTTGAACTAATCAATCTGACGAATTTCTCTTTAGATTTCCATTTTTCTTGTGTTTGCAGATTCAACGATGCTATTGAAGATTCATTGATTCATTTGGGATGCATCGCTATACAACAACACACTTCAGTTCAATTTCAGTGATGCATAATTGATTTAGCGATGCACTATTAAACTTCATCATTGCTCATTTAAATAGCGATGCTAAACTTATTTTTTATTGCACCATGAATTTTTATTTAGCAACACATTTGATTTGGTGATGCTATTGATGTCACTATTTACTGCAGAGCGACGCCTTCAATTTTTTAATACAATGACGCACTTTAGATATAGTGATGCATTTGATGGAAATATAGTGACAATTGATTTTAGCGTCACTCTTTATTGGTAAAAAAAATTGAACTTGAATTTTGACATGTGTTTTAATTTTATTGATTTCATCTAATTGCTAACATGTCACTAACTTCTCTTTTTTATTTTGAGGCTAACTAGTTTTGCAGGTTTGGGCAATAAAATTCAAAGTGAAAGAGCATGTTGTCATTTTATTTTATAATTGTAACAAGTGTTTCGACACTTATGGAGCAATTATAACCCATTTATGATGCTTTATTTCATGTTTTAGGACCCACTAGATTTCCTTTGGGTTTAAAATGAATGTTCAAATTGGTTAAAATTGAACCCTCATATCCTCATTTTGTAATGTTGGTTTAAAATTGAACAAAACAATCACAACACTTTGTTTGGTGCTTAAAACAAATTCATTATGCTTGTCAAGATTAAAATGAACATGTGTCTGATTTTCCTGTGTATGCTTGTTGCGTGTATCCTCTCCCCTCACGCTTCATGCAATCTTGGGTGAAGAAAAATAAAAAAGTATACATTTTCTTCTTGGAAGCACCTATCCTCTCCCCTTGTTCCTTTTGGAAATCTTAGGTGACAAAAAGCATTTTAAGCTTCAAACATGTGTTACCTTTAGAGGGCCTGCCTCCCAACTTGTGAGAGGGAACGACCCAAGTGATGCTTTCATTTTAGTCCACTATATAAATAATTAGTTGTGACTAAAGTCATTAACCAACTATTGTTGATGTCCTATACCAACGAATGTCTCCCTTAGTATCCTTGTGATGCAGTAAAACCCTTAAATAGTTCTAAGGGCTAGGAGGCCTCTTAATTGAGTAAATCATTGCGTGTATAGCACTACTTTATCCCGAAAGTCTGAATTAAGAACCTTGTTAATAGTGGATCACCATTTCCTTCAAAGTGTATTTTGAAGTAGTGCATGGGAGGCACATCACTCCTAGAAGTTACTTACCATGTTCAGTTTTTAGTTGAGGCAATAAAGCAAATGGGGAAGGGACTCCTTTTCTTGGCATGTCAAGATGGTATATTTCCTTGACATAGCCTATTTTTCCATTCCATCTTCACAAATTAATCATCTCTTAGGGGATGATGGTAAGAATACTAAGAAATACACACCTGAACTAGGATTGTTCATGCTTGTCAGTCAGTTTGATACTTGCTTGGTTCCAAAACAATTGCAAAAAAACGTCAACAAGTCTTTTCAAAATTTCAAACCCTTTGGTCTAAGTATGGATACCCTTTGAAAAACCCTTGATATTGATGCTTTCCTAATGATTTATATCCTTAGAGACTTCTAAATATTTTTGTTTACCTCTCAATCCATACTTCCCAAAGTTAACCTAGGAAGCTATGGCTTTAACCTCATGATTTTCACATAATGGACTTTGTGAAATTGATGATGTTTTTGACAAAGACATTTAGTTTGAAACTTAAGCAAGACAAGTGTTTGTGGTAAACAGAAACTCAATTAAGCAAGATAAATTGACAAATTTAACTCCACATAACCATTTGGCATCTGATCGCTCTAGTTGAAGAACCAAACCTTACACCCACTATCATTCAACCAAACTTTGAACTAATTGAAGGAGAACAAATAGATATAATTAATAGTTTGAGGAGCTTCACTTTTGAAACAAATGAAACACCAAGAAAATGGAGAAACACAACAAACATCATAGATGAACAAGAAGAAAACACTGCTATTGTGGCTGGAAGGCCCATATTACCACCTCCTACATGGTAATAAATATCCTCTTTGTTATGATCTTGGGCTTGTTTTAAATGATCTCCCACAAAAACAAAATCCCTAAACGAAGGTCAACATTTTGTCAATTCAAACTTAAACATCATAGTGCAAAGTATATTAGGAGACGTATCTTAAGGAATCACCACAACTAAGATAGATCAATAAGGAGATGTTTTCTATGCTATTTCATGGCCGAACCAAATCTACACATTTCACAAAAACTTCTCTTTAATCATTGAGTCATGAGGGTTTGAACACTTTAAAGGTATAACATGTTTCTCACTACTGTGGTCTTTCAAAACAAAGGTTCACTCTAGGTCAACATTGGTTCAAACATTTCATCCAACCCTTATAATTTTTCAAACCTCACTTCACCAAACTTTGCAAACTTTTGAACACACCAACACTTTGGTCTTAGACATCTATCAACCCAAAACCTAACTTAACTACGTTGTATGTGATATGAATCCTTTTCCATGCACTTAGTTAAGTTAGTTATCACTTTTAGACTAGTTTATCTTCAAGGTCAAAATTCTACCTTAAAGATTCACATGTTCATTAACATCTTTTATCCAAAAATCAAATATCAAACTTATAGTCAAAAGTGTTGTCCCAAATCATTTGCAAAGATCACTCCTTATATCATGCACCTTTTCATCTCCCATTATCACCATTTCTCCAAAATGACTTAGAGTGTCCCTTTTACCAAGAGTTGAGTCAACTAGAGAGTTCAAACATTACAAATCTCAACATAACCCTCCCATAGGTGACCCACAATTTATGGTAAATAAATGATCACAACACAAGAGAATCATGGAAAAATCCAAAGTCACATTCACCTCAAGTGATCCCAATCCTTAATAATTTGAGATAGAAGATGTCACGAACAACCCATTTGGACTTACTAAGGAAGAAATCATGGAGTACAAACAAGAACATAAAGTATTAGAAAATTTAGCTCCAATTTCCCCATCTTTTGTTGCACAATCATTGACACAAGGCTTGACTTCATCTACCATTCATCTCTAGAGTTAGGTCACATACCAACTCCTAGTCTTGTAGCTAGTCTTGCTAAAGACTTTGGCCACACTCTTCCATTGGAAAGAAACACACTTGTGGGTACCCTAAACACAAATTCTTCTCAGAAAACCACATGTACACCAACATTTGGTGCTCCTCCCATTCCTGAACATCCCCTACATCAACATAAACCACTTAGACTTCATGAATCCATTGCATCCTCGACATATCGAGGGTACCCCTCTTCATCCATCCCCAAAATTACCACAGGTGTGACCAACATCACGCAAGGAAGTGTGGACCAAGTGTCACAAATAGACCCAAAAGGGAAAGTTAGTACCCTTATGCAAAATCAACCCTCAATGCAACAAGGGACATCTTTATAAAATCCCCCAGTGAGTTCATCCATCCCATTGGTTTCCCAAAACACATCTATCCCATCCATCACCAATCCAAATCAAAACAACCCTTGGTCATAAACCCCAAAAACCAAGGTAATACCTTGGCCACATCCCAAACACATCAATCAAGAGAACCCTTTCAATCAATGAACTCAAGGTCCTACTATGCCATTTCCATCACAATACCTAATAGCACCATCATCATCTTTCCCCTCGGTACCTCTCATCATGAAAAATCAAATGGGACCTCAAACTCACATTCCTTCATCCGAATCCACCATCTTACAAGGAATGTTAAACCAAGGGAACCCCCAACCTCTAATCAACAACCCACAACCTACGCAAAACATTGACACCCAACAACCCACTGATCCTACATTGAAAGCACATGCCTTAGCTTTACAGGAAGCACAAAAATCTTATCAACAAGCCATCCAAAAAAAACAAGCAACCTTAGCAGCACAACAACAACAACAAGTATCCCTAGCAACACAACAACAACAACAACAAGAAAGTAACCTTAGTGGCAGAACAACAACAACAAGCAACCCTAGCAGCACAACAATAGTAGCAAGAAGCATTAGTAACACAACAACAACAATCTCAACAAGAATCCTTACTAGCACGAAAACAACATCAAGCCCATCAAGCAACCTTAGTAGCACAATAACAAAAATAAGCACAACAACAAGCCCTCGTAGCCCAACAACAACAACAAACAACCTTAGCAGCCCAACAACAAGAGCAAGCACAAGCAGCCCCCGTGGCCCAACAACAACAACAATCCTTACTAGCCCAAAAGTATGCCCAACAACAACAAGGTTCCTACTATAACCCTCAACAAAACATCATCAATATGAACACGTTAGGAACATATACGCCTACACCACCATCACCTTTACAATATCCCACCCCACCATACACACCATACAATATTCCATCATATCAAAATCCCATGTACAATCCATCCACCATCCCACAATACACAATATATGTTCCTCCACCAAACCTACAAGACAATGTAGCATGGAAAGTTAAGGCGTTAACACAAGAAATGTAGGAATCTAGATGGGAAAAATGAAGTAGCCCCATACACAACAAAACCTATGCCCATATCCATTTGACTAAAACATCTCAATGGTACCATTCCCTCTCAGTTTTGAAATCCCAAAATTTGATAAATATAAAGGGAGAGGAGGTCCTATAGACAATGTCAAAGAGTTTAACTTCATGTGCATGGAGGTTGCCTACAATGAGTCCTATTTTATGTGCCTCTTTCCATGAAGCTTGACAGGCCCAACCATCGACTGGTTTTCTTAGTTACCTCCAGGTATCAAAACCTTCCAAGAAATCATTGATAGATTCACATATCACTTCTCCTTTAATCTTGACATGGATGTAAGCCTAGAAGATTTGTACACCCTAAAAAAAAACAAAGGAGAATATTTCACCAATTTCTTATAATGATGGAGGCAAAGGGCTAGTAAGAGAAAGTGGCCAATTCCCGATGAACAAGTGGGGATAATTATAGTAAATGTCGATCCTGATCTATCCTTCCACTTAAAGATGTAGTGCATTACCTATTATGATGAGCTTGTCTCTAGTTCCCTTAACATCGAGAGAGCTCTAATCTCATAGAGAAATACCCAAGCCTACAAAGATAACTACCCATCGACCAATTCAAATGACAAGCCTCATATTTGGGCTAAGAACAAGAACATAACAAATGATGGTGTGGTAGATGCTAAGGTGGTCCTAAGTCCTCCTAGGCCAAACACCAACTAAACATCTAATCCTCAACCAACCATACAACAAACAAAATCACCACAAAACAATTAGATCAATAACACTAAAACATGACAACGATGAACCCCCAATAGGAACAACTATCCAAAATGAAAATACACCTAGTTGTCGGAACCTATCAAAACTATCATGAAGAAATTGGTAGATTCAAACTTGATAATGATTCCCAATTTTGAAAACTACCAAGAGCCACAGGATAAACCACCTTGGTACAGTGAAAAAGATCTTGGTGACTTTCACAAAATCAAAGGGCACAAAACATCGAGCTATATGAGGCTCAAGAAAGTTATACAAGATATTATTGAAAATGGAGACATATCTATTGAGGTACCATCCAACAACCAGGATCTCAAAATATACAAGAACCCTATGCTAGATCATAGCAAAGGAAACAACAATGGAAAAGGAAAGGATTACACAAACGTACATCATGTCTATTCCAATGTAGTTGCTTCTTGTGATAGTGTCATCATTTTCGTCACCATCAAAGGGCCTAGTGTAGAGTGTGGAGTCACCACACAATGTGGAAAAGTCACCATCCAAGGGGCTCCATCTCAACATAGAGAACAACCTACTTTGTCAACAACAAACCCTAGCAAGTACAGTCTCTTAGATTAGCTTAAGAAGAACCCTGCACAAATCTCTATCTTGAAACTATTAAGGCTATCCCCCACACATTGGGAAATCTTGGAGAAATATTTATCCACATGATTTTTCCCTAAGGTTATGAATACAAATCAATTTCAAGCTATAGTAGGGCATATCACTATCCCTCATCTTCTCACCTTCTCAAAAGAAGACCTACCATTGCGAAAATATCATAACCGTGCTTTACACCTTGAGGTCATTATTCATAACAAGGTTAAAAGAGTCTTAGTAGATGGAGATGTTGGTTTGAATGTTTGCACCCTTCAGTTGATTAATAACTTCATTTATTCAAAATATGTTATTAAGAAAGCAAAGAGTACCACCATTAGAGCATATGACAATCAAGAACAGGTATCACAAGGCATCATCATCCTACCCATCCAAGTAGGACCCATCATTGCAGAGACTAAATGCCAAGTGTTAGGCCTTGATCTCCCCTAAAAAATATTTCTTGGTCAACCATGGATTCATGCCCTAAAATTTGTAGCTTCAACCTATCACCAATGTGTAAAGTTTCCTTTTGAGGACTAAGAAGTTACCATCCATGGTGGTCTTGAGCCCTTTTATTATTGCAAGAATCTTGAGGCCAAGTTCTATAAGATCCACAAAATACCCAAGAATGACAAAGGGCCTACACCCTCCTCATTTCTTGACCCATCATCCCTTGCATCTACCTCAAAAACAAAACACCCATTGTGCATAACATTCCCGACATCAAAGCAGTGATCTAGGATGATGGTTGTGGAAACTATAAACTAATGAAGGATACTTTTGTGTTGGGGGATCTACCTCTTTCTCCCAAATGTCATGGGAAACTCACACCTATCAACAAAGTGGCTAAAAAAATCAAGATGGCATCAACTACCTTCACCAAGTGGGTGGATTTGAACAAAGAAGATGTCAATGAGGAGGATATCTCTAAACTACTCTATCAAGATGACTACCCCATCCTCACTCTTCCCATGGAAGATGAAAAAAAAGCTTGAAACTAATCAAGGGATGGGGTTACAACAAGAATGAGAAACTAGGACAAAAATGAAAATGGTTTTCTATAACCCATTATTCTTGAGAAACGTCCAGAGAATCTCGGCCTAGGCTATACTACTAGCAAGGTTACCCTTATTGGAAAAAGTACTTCTGCTAAACTGGTTGAGGCTCCCACTTCTTTACCGACATCCCATGATACTACCCTATACAACTTCCCTTTCAATATTGCTGACCTATTTGAGAATAACTCTCTCTTCATGATATCCATAACATCTTTCACCCCAAACAATCAAACCACTTAAATAAGCCTAGTATACCCCCAACTCATTGATTGGGACCAACAAGGACCACCGATTCTAGATTTATTCAAAAATGATGAAGCAATCTCAGAATTCATTAGACTTCATGACAACTTACCATGGGAAAATAAAAAAGCTAGTTTTGATATAGAGCTAGACATAAGTGCATACTACAAGGAGATGATTGAATCCTTCAGTCACAAAATTGATGATATGAAAATAGCATGCATATATTTTAGTGAAAACCACATTGTGGCACTTTCCGATCCTAAAATAGTAAAAATAAAGGATGCATTTGAGGGTGAAAACCTCTCTGAGACACCCAAGGATGAGGCATTCAATTTCCCCCTTAGTGCAATGCATCCAGAAAAGTTAGCAATGTTAGTAGAAAAGGAAACCCCAGTAAATGTGGGAATAGAAGAGGCACCAAAGATCACTTTCTATGTTGAATCCTTGTTGGATGAAGAACAGAAAAACCTAGCAGCATTCCTGAAAGAGAGAAGAACACACTTTGCATGGTCATACACATATATGCTAGGGCTTGATCCAAAAGTAGTTGTGCATCGCTTAGTAGTCTATCCTGAAGCAAAATTTGAGAAAGATGCACCCTCAAATAACACTTGGTAAAACTTGAGTTACAAAAGCTTCTTGACATTGGATTTATCTAACCGATTGACTATCCTGAGTGGGTTTCCAACCTGGTACAAGTTTCCAAACCCACTAGGGGCAAAAAAATATGCATGGATTTCAGATAATTGAACAAGGCATGCCTGAAGGATGATTTCCCTCTTCCTAACATTGACATCATCATGGATTTAAAAATTGGACATGAAATGCTATCACTCATGGACCATTTTTTAGGCTATAATCAAATCATGATTTCCAAGGAGGATCAACACAAAATTGGATTCACTTGTCCATGGGGAACATATTGTTGGAACATGATGTCATTTGGATTGAAGAACACATGAGTGACCTATCAAAGATAAATGACCCTCATCTTCCATGACATGATCCAAAAAATAGTTGGAGACTATGTGGATGATATCTTGGCCAAATCAAAGAAAAGGAGTGAGCACATAGAGGTATTGGGACCCATCTTTGACAAGATCAAAGAGTATAAGGTGTGGCTAAACTTGAAAAGTGTGTCTTTAGGGTTACATCAGGAAAGCTTCTTGGCTACATTATATCACAAAGAGTGATAGAAATTGATCCAACAAAAGTGAAAGCTATCCTAGACATGGAACCACCACAAACATTGAATCAAATAAGAGGGTTACAAGGAAGGTTGTTATCCATTCGAAGGTTCCTAGCACAATTATCAGATAAAATCCACCCTTTCTCACATCTTCTCCATAAAAGAATAACTTGCAAGTGGGATGAGAAGTGTGATAAAGCTTTCCATCACATCAAGGACTACATATTGACACATCGAATGCTCATACTGCTGATACTGAACAAACCATTAATCCTATATATCTTAGCAACATCAGCAACACTAGGTGCTCTTCTAGTACAACATGATGAAACTAAAAAGGAAAGAGCCATTTATTACATCAATAGGACCTTAGTGGGCTATGAAATAAACTATTCATCCATTGAGAAAGCATGCTTAGCGATGGTTTTTGCTTCACAAAATTTTAGACACTCCATATTGTCGCATCAAATCAAGCTTATTACAAAGATTGACCCATTGAAATACCTGTTATCAAAAGCAACTCTCAATAGATGAATGAACAAATGGGTAATGATCTTGACTTTTGACATATAATATGTGGAGCATAAGGCAATCAAAGGACAAGTGAACATAGACCAATTCGCAAAAGCACTTATATATGCAAAGAATCCTTTAATATATGAATTTTCTGATGAATCAGTGTTCCTTTTCAATAAAGTAGATCAATGGAAAATGTTCTTTGATGGATCCTTCACCCAACATGGATTAGGGGAGGGTATTCTCTTTATCACCCCTCAAGGTGATTTTATTCCAAAGTCATACCGGCTATCATTTCCATGTACTAATAATATTGTTGAGTACAAAGCCCTAATCACAGGTCTAAGGATAGTCGTTCAATGACAAATACAAGAGTTGAAAGTATATGGGGACTCACAGTTGGTTATCAACCAAGTCAATGATGACTACTAAACTAAGGATGACAAGCTTACTTCTTACAAGAAGATGGTAGAAAATCTCAAGGACCTTTTCATTGATATAACTTTTGAGAAGATTCCTAGCATGAACAACCTAGCAGCAAATGCTATGGAAACAATTGGATCATTGTTAGACATGCCACATAATGTCTTTCAATGTGAATTCTTGGTAGCACTTCTCATACCAACTTTTGAAATCCCAAAATCTAGATTTACGTGCTTCATCATTGGTCCTGGTTCCCCATGGTATCATGATATATTCACCTACCTTAGTAGAGGAACCCTCCTCTTTGATATCATCTCCACCATTAAAAATACTTTTGTTAAGAAGGAATCTCGATTCATGATCCTAGGCGATACCCTTTATCACAGAAGCATTGAAGGGACATTACTATGATGTCTCAACCAAAAGGAACCCTTGACTGCCTTAATAGAAGTACATGATAGCATATGTGGTTCCCATTCTAGTGGTATGACTTTAGCTAAGAAACTGTTGAGGGAAAGGTATTACTGGCCAACCATGGAAAGAGAAGCCCATCAATACATGCAAAAGTATGTCTAGTGTCAATAGCATGGAGATCTTATTCATGCCCCAACTCAGGAGTTATAGCCCATGGTCACACCTTGGCATTTCTTGCAATGGGGGATTGACCTCTTAGGATATATTACTCACACCTCATATAATGGCCATAAATTTATCCTCATGGCCATTGAGTATTTTACCAAATGGTTAGAAGTCATTCCTATGACCTACATAGCGGGGAAGAAAATTTCTAAATTTATCCTGAATTACCGTATTTTTCATTATGTTTTTTCACAATCCCTTATCTCTGACAATGGAACACCCTTCAATAATTAGGATGTGAAAGATCTATGTCAAAGATTCAACATCCAACACCAGTTCTCTATCCCTTACTACCCCTGGGGAAATGGTCAAGCTGAGGCTACTAGAAAGTCCATTCTAAAAATTATAAAGAAAACGATCAATGAAGTTGGTTGTGATTAGTATCTATAGTTAAATCTCACCCTATGGGCCTATGGAACCAACATTTGCACACCAACAGGTGCAACCCCTTTCTCCTTAGTCTATGGATTAGAAGCCATCCTACCTATTGAGGTCAACCTTCGTTCACTATGAGTGTCATTGTAGAATATGATCACCGATGAAGAATACAAAGTATCTCAACTAAATGAGCTAGAATTCTTGGATGAGCATCGTTTTGACACCCTTAATCACTTGCAAGTATACAAAAACCAACTAAAATAGAGCTATAAAAGAAGATCAAGTGTTGGTCTTTCCAAGTAGGGGATCTTATCCTAAAACATAATCAAAAAATTCTTCCAGATCAAGATAGTAAAGGAAAGTTTGATCCTAACTGGTTAGGTCCATTTTTCATCACAACAAGCTATGGATTAGGAGCATACCAATTATCAATTCCTGAAGGTGAACCCTTGCAGGAACCAACCAATAGTTTTCATCTTAAAAAAAATTATGCCTAGGATTGAAGGGTGTAAATTTGAAAAATACAAAAAATAGAAAAATAGAAAAAATCCAGAAAAATAAGAAAAATGATTGAAAAAGGTAAAGAAAAATAATCATCCTCTAGTGAAAACCACTTCAGTGGTGCTTTGGGAAAGTACCTTGGTGAAAACCTAGCAAACAGGTGTCTTGCATAAATAAAGCAGCTCCATCCATCTTTGGTTCTTTATCCTATCATTCTTTGTATCACATCATTCATCCTATTTATCTCCATCACTCATTTGCATCTGCATCATAGCTTGATATTGTGATGTATCATATCCCCTTTAGTCCTACTTGGAATATTTCTAAGGTTAGTTTGTCCTATCTATATTGAGGTAGTCTATTGCATCACACTAGGTAAATTTTCTTTGGATCAGATTGGGTTCTTGTATATCTTAAGGTTATTTAAAATCTAATCAAAAATCCTAGAAACATTCATAAAATGTTAATCAGAAAATCCAAAAAAACTTGAAAACTCTTGAATAGACGAAAATCCAAAAACATCCAAATTCATGTACAACTAGAATCCAAAAACATTCAAAAATTGTAAAGTCAAAAATCCAAAACATCCAAAACACATCAAAATCCCTAAAAAGGTTAAAACATCAAAAATCTAAAAATGGAACCATGTCAAACTACATGGTCTCTGAGCTTGAACATAGGCAAGGCCATCATTGATGTGCCCCTCAGACACTCTCGGTCATTCCTTTAGGAGCCTATCATAATAAATTGACAATCCATCATTCATTTCTCATCATCAATAAGTTGATTCAGTCAAATTGTGTGGTCATTACATGTCTAACGTAGGCAAGGCTCATCTTTGATAAACCCCAAGGCCCCTAGGATAGTTTTTTAGGTTAGGTTCTTGGTCAGAAATCTTGAAAAATCCCAAAACATTCAAAAAACTTAGAAAAAATCCAACAACATTTGAAATCTCAAAAAACCCCTAAACATCGAAAAACTCAAAAAACTCAAAAAACATTGGGAAACTTTAAAAGAAACCCTAAACAACTTCAAATAATTAGAAAACCAAAAAATTCATATAAACTTTCAAAAATATCAAAAACAACCTCAAAACATTTTTAAAACACCAAAAAAATTGAAATATTCTAGAAAATCCAAAAGCATCCATCCCATTTCACTTTCACCCGCAATAAACTTTCATCTATAATAAATAAAATTGCCATCTTCAACATTTGGTAACACAAATAGAAAGCTAATATCACAAGTCATAAAGTGAGAACCTAAGTGTCAAAATCTAAATTCTAGATCACAGGGAAATGAGTCAGCGAAGTTTGTATTAATGGCTTATCACACACGTCATCCTAATCAAAACATATGATAAACATTTCCTAGGATGTATCCTTACTGTGATGGACATCAACATCACAAATCTCCTTAGCTATGTTAAATTGGCAAGAGATATAGATAACACTAACTATAACACTAATTGTTTGTCTTTGATCTTTTCTTATGATTTATCTTATTGAACCATTTTGAGGACCTCTCGATGATGTCTAAATGATTTAGAGAGAAAGGAATGGGGAATCGATCACTATCTTTCATTTGTTGTGCTCATGGGTATTCTTGTAAAATAATCTTGGCTCATACTTGCTTAGTTGTGTGTAGGGAGGTTGTTCAAAGTAGATTGTTAACTATTACGTATGCTTTGGTCCGATATATTCTAAACCTCTAAACTACATTCCAACAAGGTTTTTGTATTTCAAGGTGTGAACAAGAACTATCCTATCTTTTTATAGAATCAAATTCCATTACACTAGATACAAAACCATCCTGGTTATCAATATTAGGATGCATCATGTCTATGTGTTATATAAAACATAAGGAATGGAAAAAAATCCCAATCCCAAGATATGAGAAAAATCATCATCATCTCTAATCACCATATCTAATAAAGTCTTGGTGGATCATGGTCTTGTACTTTTGAATCAATCTTCAAAATCAATGGTCAAAATCAATCATCTCATTCTTCTATCTTCTTTCCACACTAACCTAGTATCATGACAGTCAACAAAAACATCATCATGCATCCACAAAATCATCAACATGCATACATCTCACATCATCACAACATATCATAATAAAAGAAAAAATATTCCACTACATCATCATTATCATTTAATTTCTTTTAGATAATATAGATTTGTTATTCTAAGAATATTAATACATTGCATTATCATCCATAAGCATCCATACTATAAGAATCATCCATATATACATCTATATATATCCATATCCATACATAGATCACAACATCATAAATTGCATGGAAAAGTATGCAAAAAGAAATGCATCCATCCATACATCTACATATCATATCATAAACATCCATTGCATAACATATCATACAAATATACTAAAAAAGAAGGTAACACATCCATTGCATTACATTGCATCCATACATGATCATTATACATAAGCATATCACATCACATCATATCATATGCATCCATACATTCATAGAGCATGAAATAATAGCACATCACATACTGAATCCAGATCATCTCATATATATATCAAAAAATGACTATCATGGTACAATATCTAAGTCAATGTGTATATCAATCAAAAGTACAATATCCACAAGGCTATAAAAAATGAGCCCATGAATGTATATTTGTATAAATAATCGGGAAAATAATCAAAAAGTGTCTACAAAAAAATTGGCTAGCCCTGGTGGTTGCTTGACTCCCCTCTAACTAATGGTTGATCCTCAGCCCAGGGAGGTGCTATGCTCCTTTACTAAAAATCAAGTTGCCTCATCACCTAAGGGACATCATGGTGATAATGCATATGGTAATATGTAGCCTTAGCGACTACCTCTATACAAGAATGCTAACACTATATGTCCCTACGATGTAGCTATCACCTCCTCAAGCTTCTATCTCCACCTAATCTCCTAGGTCAACTATAAGTCTAGTTGTTGTTGCAACTGAACCTCATGATCTCTCTAAGAATTCATATCCTATAGGTGTTTCTATATTTGATCCCTCTACGTGTACAATTGATCTCTCTCAATTGTAAGAGCTTGTATCTAATCTTGAACTTGTGGATCTAGTTTTTGTATGGGTGGAGGAGGTAGTGGTTCCCCCAGAACTTGTCCATCATGTTGGCCATCCTATCAGCCATCTTGGTGCCCTAGGTCCTGATGACCCTAATCTTGTTGTTGATGCCCATCCCCTAGCACCTGTGCCCTGTCCTGCTCTGGTTTTTGTTGCCCTCAGCCTTAGCCCACATCCCTACCTCCATCCCGACCACCATCTCTACCCCCATCTTGGCCTCTTCCTCTACCTCTGGCTCTACCTCCAAGATATCCCCCCACTAGGTCTATCAACCAAACAGGTGTTCTAAACCATCCAGCATACCCTGACATAGTGCTTCCATCTGGTAGGCATTGATAATAGGCCCAAGGATATGGAACAAGCTATCAAAATTCATTGACCACCACTATAGGGTCAATTTATGCTCTCCATTGGACCTCTCTCTGAGATCTAGCAAAGACTATTGTATAATCATCAAGAGGTACATCTTGTACCTCCCCAAAATTTCTAGCCACACAGTCTGGGAAATACCGTTTTATCATAGTATGCTCTCTCCCTTGGAGGTAGTGAGTCTGATGAGTGAAATATAGTTGTTGTTGGTCATCATACCATGTCGGAGCCTACAACCATGACCTCCATCTAAAAAATGGTCATGTCATCAATGAAACGACGCCAATAAGGTAAACCTATAGGGTTGGTGTGTTGGAGTGTCATCAAAACCCTATACCTGAAGATGATGGGCTCATCCTCATGAATGTCTGCCAGAACAACCAAAGGTCTCAACACGGCTATGTGCTCATATGCCCAAATGTGTAGTAGAGTCACACTTGCCCCAATGCTCTTTCCCTCATAATTCATGACTTGATCCATATCATGATATAGTGAAGCAAGTAGAACTGGACCCCAAGCATACATAATGATCCTCTTGATCATCACTTCCCATGCCACCCCTAGCTTAGACTAAAGCCTTTGCCCCGTCAATCAACGAAAATGATGCCAAAAATTAGTGCAACAACGAACAATCTAAATATTGATGTAAGAGTCCTATATAGGTCCAAATCAATCTGAGAGCTCACCAAGATGATGTTGTTCATTTGTAGCAGTGAAAAACTTGCATCTCTCATGATGTCTGTGTCATAGATAACATGCTCTCCATGTATCAAAAATCTCAGGATACGCCACACGTCCTCAAGTGTGACAGTAGCTTCGCCAGTGGGCAAGTGGAAAGAAGAGGTCTCACTGTGCCACGTCTCAATCAGTGTAGTAATCATAGCCAAGTGGGTATGAACCTCTGGAAGGAAAGCAATGAAACCTAGTCTGAGCATCCCCAACCGCTCCACCTCATGGTCATCAAAGTCTCTCACTGCTGCCAAAATATTTGAATAGTGCTCTCATGACACCAATGATGTCAAGTCCTCCTACATGCATCACACACACAATGTCAATTTTCCACAAAGTTAAAAAAGTGATCAAAATCTAAGACTTTTCATCCATAAACATCAATTACATCGCTAGAATCAATAGCGTCACTCTTTTAAGAGTGTGTCGCTATATACATTTGAAGGGTACATCACCAATTTAGCAACACGTGTCAGGTTACTCAATAGCGAATTGACATTTGCATGTATCGCTATAGCTAGAAATTAGGGTGTGTCACCATTTTCTATGTGTGTCGCTCTCCATTATCCCTTAACCTAAATATCCTAGGTGTCAATATATTAAACTTGTAGCCCCCAAATCAAAAGTGTCACCCCAGCAAAAAATGATGGTGTGCTACTAAACAGAAGGTGTGTCACTAAAATATCAATAGTGACACTTTTGATGCCTCTTGTGCATCACTATATAGCAATACTCCTAAAAACCTAGTTTTGACAAGCTATTAAATGCACCTAATTGAAAAAATTGAGGCACTCACATATCTAGGGTCCTATGTTTGCTCGGCGCTAATAATCTCAAACCTACTTTGAAAGGTGAAGTGGAAGCGCACGGTGAGCCATCTCGCCAAGGTGTCAAATCTCCAAATGCACAAATCTCTAAAGGTTAAATGCACAAATGAATTGGAAGTGCACCCTTCTCACCTATTTAAGCTTGAAAATTAGGATTTTTTGCCCTAATATTGAGCCAAGAGCTAGGGTTTTGACCTATTTTACCTATTTCTATGTTTCATGACCTATTTTGAGTCATTTTTTGCATTTTTGAGGCCATTTTTGGCATCCCAGGGCTTGTTTTAGCATGTAAACCTATATTTAACCTTTGTTGAGAAATCAACCAAAAATTTAAAATTTTCATCCGATTTCTCAAGGGGGAAGGGAACCATCTTATTTCTTCTGCTGGGGCAATTATGGGGCATCCAAAAATTAGAAAATGTTCAATTTTTTTATCTAAACAGTAGTTTTAATCCAAAAAAGCGTTAGTCTTTGAACCAATGTGTAGAGAAGGGGGATTCACTACTCACGAGTTATCTTCATTCAGAGAGCCTCACGGGGTGAACTACCTTAAACTACCTCAAGGAACAACGTGAGAGTTCTAGAATTGGAAAGAGTAGGTCACAAAGATTTTCTAGATAAACTAACGAGCTATTGGGCAAAGGATGGCAGCGTAGGATATAGACAACAACATGACACGTTGGCGTCTTGTACGAACCAAAAAGTGAATTTATCACAGAAAATGGCTAAATGACGATTAACAATCTGATTGCTAAGAACTTATAGAATGTAGGAAAATGAAAAAATGTGATAAAGCTGAAATGAAGTGAAGAATAAATGATAAAGTAAGAGAATAAGAGATAGAAAAGTGCTCATGAAAACCCAAGTAATGAAGCCTCTAGCTAGTAGATATCTTCAATACCCATTTCTGTAAGATTGTGATAAAGTGTTGGGGATGTATAGGGGTTTTCCTCAGTCAAACCCCCATTTTGGTGTTCCCACCTCCACATATAGCCATATAGAAAGAGAGAGTGGACAAAGCATGTGGTGAAAGCAAAACTCGCTTCAGGAGTAAAACCCACACCACCAAGTATGAGTGATAAAAGCAATCCCCGCTTGAGGAGGAGAACCCATATCAAAAAAGAGGTGATAAAAGTAATCTCTACTCAAGGAGGAGAACCTGTATCACAAAGTAGAGATGCAATAGATAAGGGATATGGAATCCCAAGATTCTTTCAAGCTCAAGACAAGAGAGATAGAACTACAAGGTTTAAGGAAGCCAAATAAAGAGAGCAATAGAGCTGCAAGAGCCAAGAGTGTTGTAATGAGCTTGTGAAAGCTTGAGAGTGTTGCAAAGGGTGGTGCCAAGAAGTGGAAGAGGAAGCTAGAAGTTGGAATGAAGCTAGAGAGTGGAGCTAGAAGCAGAAGAAGAGTTGAAAATGAAGTGAAAAGATAGCATTTAAGGAAGAGAGGCAAAAAGAAGCTTCCTGGGTGGTTACAAGGCATCTCGAGCCGTTACCACTAACCAAAGGAGTTGAAAAGTGGAAAAAATGCTCGGGGACAACTATTTGAGCATTTAAATGTCATAGGATGCTAGCATGACGCGCAGACATCTATGCAACACAAAGATGTCCAAACATGTCACACTATAAAATGACACAAATGAGAAAAGCACTAGGTTTGACACAAAGCGGACGCATGAGGGGAGTTGCTGAAAAAGGTACTAGAGCATCCTGAGAAGGGAGAAAGGCTAATGCAGAGGCTAAAATGAGCCTACACAAGATGTTAGGGGAGTGGACACCAAAGGTGGTAAAAAAATGTATGTGAAATTTCAAGGGGTGCAATTTTACGAGTATACATTTTCCCCCCACTTTAGTGGGCATATGAATCTATGCTAATATGCAAGCTAAAGGAAATCTACGAAACAAAAATAACATCATATGCCAAAAGGATATTGTAGAGGAAGAAGACAACTCTTCGAACCATAAAAGCATGCCCCCAGGCTGAAGGCCTACAAAAAAAATGCATTAGACAAGAAAAACCTACACCAGACAATAATGTTAGAACATAAAAAACTAAAGGATTTGAGTCAGCAAAGTAAAAGAGACCTCAATGTAGAAGGTTTTCTCAATACTATGAGTCATCCCCAAATTAAGAAATAACACACCTAGAAGAATTCTAAAATGAAAGGCATATACTCAGGATGAAGAAGATGCAAATCTTCGATCTGGTATATACAAGTTGAGAAGAAAGAGAATTTAAGAATGTAAGCACCTCATAGGCCCACAACCCTACAAGGAAGGTGTCCTCCAAGAGCTCTCACATGAAGGAAACCTAGAAAAGCACCTTATAGACCTGCAAACCTGCAAGGGAGCATCCCTCTAGATCTCTCACATGGAGGAAGATCAAAAAATTGCCTTACAAACCTACAGACCTGCAAGGAAGGTGTCCTCCAAGATCTCACATGAATGATACCTAGAAAGTACCTTACAGACCCACAAACCTACAAGGAGAGTGTCCTCCAAGATCTCTCACATGAAGGAAATCTAGAAAGTGTCTTATAGACCCACAAACCTATAAGGGAGTGACCCTCAAGATCTCTCACATGGAGGAAGCCCAAATACGACACCTTATAGGCCCACAGACCTTCAAGGAAGGTGTCCTCCAAGATCTCTTACATGAAGGGAACCTAAGGAAGGGGACTCCATGGAGTCAAAAAGTGGCTTTATAGTCACACTTACAAAGCGAAAGCAACCATGTAGGCAAGTAAGTGGACATTCACACAGACCTTTAATAGATTGGAAATATTTCAAAGGGGTCCCTCAGGAACCCTTCAAAAGAAGAGGGGTACACTCAAGGGACACATTGTTTGAAAAACAAGGTCTAGTCGGGCTACCCCCAAGATAGACACCAAAGAATGCATTTGAGTTAAAATATTTCAAAGGAAGGTCCCTTGGGAATCCTTCAAGAGAAAAAAGGTCCACTCAAGGGATGCTTCATTTGAAAGATAGAGAGAAGAGAGGGTGGCCTTTAGAAGGACACACATCTCCAGAACAAGTTATCACTACACCCAACATATAGGGGAGGAGAACCATGCAAGATACTTAGATCATACAGGATAGAGGTAAATCTCGATATCACTTGTCATTTGAAGAAGAAGCAAGTGCATAGGTGATGGCACCTGAATCATGAAGTTGTTGTATCTTTCCCTTCAATGCCTTACATTCACTAGTGGAATGGCCAGGCACTCGATGGTATGCATAGAAATAATACTTTTCTTTATCATGCTTATGAAATTTTTTGCGTGTAGGAGAAGGAAGAGTAATCAAGTGGGATTTGAGAAGCTAAAAAAAAGTATAGTCTTGCTTAGATAAAGAATGAGGAGCAGGAAGCAAACCTTTCTCTTGTGGAGAAAATTTTGACTACTCACAAGAAGAGGATACGAAGATAGCAGACAAAGGTAGAAGAATATTTTCAACAGAACATGGTTGAGAAGAATCCATGTCACTCAACCATGGCTTTCATTTAGATCATTCATTCAATTAACCAAACCCCCAATTATGCTTACGAGGTACAAATTCTATAGGGACCTGAATGCCTTGTTCATTATGCCCACAATCTTTATGCTCATAGCCATATTTAGAGACAAGCTTAAAGCCAGGGCCATAATGTGCTTGCAAATCTTGAGAAGGAGGAGGATCTTCATAGAGAGCATCATTCCAACAATGGGGATCACACTCCTCTATGGGATCACTATCATCCTTTCTAATAGGACTATCAACATTATCCTCTTTAGTAGAAGCATAATATTCCTCCTCAGAAGGAGGATTAACACTAAGAACATTACAATTATTGCTCACACTACCCTGCAATACAGAAGAATAACCATCTCTAATAACAGGTGTGGATGATGTTATTGGAAGGTTTAAGTGGATCGGTTCGACTTATATTCCACAATGAAGGAGTCTATAAAGTCTAAGGAACCCCAATCATCACCAAGACATGAATTTTATTGAGAAGAGGTAGAAGGAGCACACTTAATATTTCTTTCTTCAGAAGGATCTTCTTTAGGGACATATATCTCAAGAGTATCCTTTGTAGTAGGTACAACTAGAGTAAACATTGACACATTGGAAGAAACTGAAGGAATAAGAGTAGGCACAATTGAAACCTAACCAATAACTACCATTTTAGATAACTGCATAGCATCAGGGTCAGCCTTAACTGTGACTACTTGATTATTGCAAATGAACTTAATAGATTTATGCAAGGTAGACAGGACTGCACCCATAGCCTGAATCCATGGTCTACCAAGAAGAAGGTTATATGGTAGCTTTTCTGACATAACATATATAAGGTTAGGTATGATAATGGATCCCAACCTCAAAGGAAAGACTATTGTGCCCAAAATTTTTTGATCGACATTATCGTACCCATGTATAACGACAAAAGAAGCATTAAGAGAAGATCAATCAATATTAATTTTAGGCAATAGATCGATGCTACAAACATTGAGCACCAAACCAGTGTCAATGAGAATACATATAATATCAATTTTATTAATGTTGACTATGATCATTAGAGGGTTTGCTTGCTTCTATACTTCCATAGGTGGGAGTTCCTACGGATAGAACATAATATTCAGTGAATTTGCATGAATATGAGCTATCAACACATCAACATCTATTGGCCTAGAAAAAGAAGGGAAAAGGATCTTTTGCAAGGCTTCCTGAAGCATACCTTGGTAAACTGAAACAGACTGAAGCAATTCCCATAGTGATATCTTAGTTGGAGTAACTTGAAGTTGCTCGATAAGATCATAATCACTAGGTACTTTAGTTGTAGGTTTAGGATCTTGAAGAAGGTTTTGTTGTTTATTCATTCTATTCTCAGAAGTATGGGCTACTACTCTATAAGAGGAAGCCTTAGAAAGATTAGGAGAATCATCATCAAATGTAACACCATCAATGGAACAAATACTTTTAGGAGAAGGACTAGTTGGAGTCACATAAATGATTGGTCTCTTAGGCCTTTGAGAAGCAATAGACACATAGATTACATTTATAGAATCATCACAACTAGTAGAATAATTATTTGAAGACATATTCTCAACATCAATCCAAACAGGATCAAATGTGGAAGGAGATTCATTGTTCACTAATGCATCATCTCTAGAGGAGAGTGCATTGGAATAGATAAGAAATTCAACATTAAAAAATGCAACATCTCTAGAAGAGAGTGCATTGGAAGGTATATGAGATTCATCATCCACGAATACATCATCTCTAGGAGAGAGTGAATTGGAATGAAGAGAAGGTAGAGTAACATTAAGAAAAGTATCAATCATTTCATCTTCTTGCAACAAAATACCCTCTGAAGCAAGAGGAATTTCATGAGAAGGATCAAAGATACCAAGTGATATGGGCGAAGCCAAGTCACCATCACATGCATGAAATGGAATAACATTAACATTTTGAATAAAATCATAAACTAAACTAATGAAAGAGGATATTAAATTCATTTTTAAAATAGTAAGTTAAATATGATAAATAATGAATAAACAAGTTAGCTGACAATAGAACTAAGAAAAAACTACAGATCTAGATTTTTTAGATTTTTTTGATATTTTCTATACTGTAGTAAATCATGTTTCCAGAGGTCTTCGGAGCGTAATTTGGGGTTGAAACTTGTGTCGGTCCTTAAATTCAACTGTTGAAGGCACAATATTTTAGGGACTAAACTAGTTCTCTAGGAGACCTTTCCAACGGTGTAAACGGTTCTGAATTCCAATCATCAAGTCAAAAGTTATGACCCTGGCAAGTAGGGGTAAATAAATTCCTATTTTTTGAAAAATACCCTCTTCATGTCGGGTTCAACAAAATGTAGAGAAGGGGGATTTTATACTCATGATTTCTCTTCATTTAGAGAGCCTCATGGGGTGAACTACCTGAAACTACCTCAAGGAACATCGTGAGAGTTCTAGAATTGGAAAGAGCAAGTCAAAAATATTTTCTAGATAAACTAACAATCTCTCGACCAAAGGGTAGTAGCACAAGATACAAATGACAGTGTGACAAATTGGCATCCCATAGGTACGCTGGCATCTCGTACAGACCAAAAATTGAATTTATCACAGAAAATGGCTAAATGATGACTAACAATCTAATTACTAAGAACTTATAGAATGTAGGAAAATGACAGAATGTGATAAAGCTGAAATGAAGTGAAGAATAAATGATAAAGTAAGAGAATAAGAGATAGAAAAGTGCTCATGAAAACCAAAGTAATGAAGCCTCCAACTAGTAGATATCATCAATACCTATGTCTATAAGATTTAGAGAAATTGTTAGGGCTGTATAGGGGTTTGCCTCAGTCAAACCCCTATTTTTGTGTTCCCACCTCCAAGGATAGCCAGATAGAAAGAGAGAGTATACAAAGCGTGTGGTGAAAACAAACCTGTTTTAGGAGTAGAACTCACACCACCAAGTATGAGTGATAAAAGCAATCCCCACTTGAGGAGGAGAACCTGTATCACAAAAGAGGTGATAAAAGATTTCCCCACTCGAGGAAAAGAACCTGTATCACAAAGTAGAGATGCAATAGATAAGGGATATGGAATCCTAGGATGTTTGCAAGCACAAGACAAGGGAGATAGAATTGCAAGGCTTAACAAAGCCAAATAAAGAGAGCAATAGAGCTGCAAGAGCCAAGAGTGTTGTTGTAATGAGCTTGTGAAAGCTTGAGAGTGTTGCAAAGGGTGGTGCCAAGAAGTGGAAGAGGAAGCTAGAAGTTGGAATGAAGCTAGAGAGTTGAGCTAGAAGCAGAAGAAGACTTACAAATGAATTGAAAAGATAGAATTTAAGGAAGAGAGAACAAAAGAAGCTTCCTGGGTGGTTACAAGGCATCTCGAGTTGTTACCACTGACCAAAGGAGGTGACAAGTGGAGAACATGCTTAGAGATAGTTGTTTGAGTATTGAAACATCGTAGGACGCTAGCATGGACACATACGTCTGTGTGGCACGCTAGTGTCTGGACATGTCACACTATAAAACAACACCAATGGAAAAAGAGTTACCAGGTTCAACACAAAGAGAACACACGAGGGGAGCTACTAAAAAGGGTGTTGGAGCATCATGAGAAGGGAAAAAGATTGATGCAGGGGCTAAAATGAGCCTACACAAGATGCTAAGGGAGTGGACACCAAAGTGAGTGCAAGAATGTATGTGAAATTGTAAGGGGTGCAATTTTACAATTATACACAACATAACATGTACCTCACTTCAAAGAGGGGAAAAATGTAGACACTTAAAAATGTCCTGAATGATATCATGGACTCGAATTTGATATACTAACATCACTTCATCTTGAAACTTGTCCTCTTTTTGCTCGTTTAATTAAAGGCATCATTTTCATCTATTAATCAAATTGACCTAATTAGGTTAATTCACTCCCTCTTGCACTAAGCTTTCATCCTATTAAATTTGATAAATCAACTTATTTAACTAAATCCCTAAAGTCCTCTTATTTAATTAAATAACCCTAAGCTATTTAATTAAATATCATATCACATCCCCCTTTTCATTAAATAAGTTAATTTTTTAATGAATATCCTAAATTCCCCTAATTTGCATAATTGAAACTTGGTTTTAAGTCAAATTACTAATTAATTCTAATCCTCCCACTTGAAAGGGAATATTCATTGAGAATATTCCTCCTTTGCACATTCCTCCAAGAAAGGAATATTCTCATAGAATATTCCTTCCCCTTTACACATTAATTTGGTTTTAATTAACTAAATGATAATTTTACTCCAAAAGGGAATATTCCCATGGAGTATTATTTCCCTCTTCACTCATTTGAAAACAAGAAATATTCTTCCTTGTAACAAACTTTCAACAAACTTCTTGTGCAAGTTTTGAAAGTGTTTTTTATTTGGATGATTGTGAGCCCTTAATTAAATATCATCTCAAGCATTCTTAACCCTTGGTGGGAATCCATGATCCATGCCTCCATTTTCCTTCCATCCTAACCATTGATTGATTCTTTCAATCTTGACCATTAGTTTCATTTTTCCTATTCTATAAATAGAGCTTGCATCTATTGAATAGGGATCTACCTTTTCAAAGCAAACTTATTCTATTGAAAATCACATCCATTTGCACTCACATTTTATGTTTTAAAAGCATTTTAGGTTATTTTACATACATTATTAGCTTAGAGCATCCATTGATGGCTTCCAAGGTAATGTAAGTGCATCCATTTAACATATTTTGAAAGTAGGGTTTTAATCTTTCAAATCTTGCATACATTTAGAATAGCTTTTCATACACTCACGTCGATCATCATAGCATTTATCATGTTAAAATATCTTTCATCATGTTTTACAACACATCTCTCATTGGTTTCATCGATTCTCTTCAATAGAATCGATTGAAACAAGCTCATTATCTAAGGGATTGGGAAAGGATTGCCATTCCACATCAATGCGACACCACTCCCCCAATAGGATAAGTTTCAATGTATTAGAGTAGATGTTTATTAAGCTTTCATGTTCTAATATTCTAGTTTTAGTGGCTTCTTCATCTTTGTTTACATTGAATGATCATATTGGGATTGATGCTTAGTGGTTTAAGTACGCTTAAAATCCTTATGGATCAAGTATAGTTAACCCATACTGTGTCATCGATCACAATATATATATATATATGAGTATAAAAATGTGCAATGTAAAATGAATATACATATATATATAAACATATTATAAAATGATTAGTTTAAATATTCAATTTTTGGCATCTTGCATAGTGGGTAATAATATGGAATGATTCCTCATTATGAGTGTAGGTGTTTTTAGCTTAAGAATATCACAACTCATGTGTTGCATGTTCTCTAATCAATCCCCACATACGAGTGGTAGTGGGATAGAAAAATCAAGGAAATATTAAGGAAAAATCTAGAGGAAATCGACCTGTTATGCCTTGCATACATGCCCCAACTTTTCACTTGGAAAATTTAGGGACCCCCTCTATTTTCTTTCATTTTGCTGGTTTGTTTTGTGGGGATCGAGTTGTGGGATGGAATCAATGCCTGACACCTTTCAGGGTTTCAAACTCTGGTTCCGCACCGACTCTGATCCCCGCTTCACCTTCGAGTGCCGTTTGGGTTCATGTTCCTTGTCTGGTCCTGCCTCATCCTCATCTTGTTCTTTGGCCCATTTTTGCTTCCTCTCATTTTTTGTTGTTGTGTTGTTCGTTTGTTTTTGGTCTCGTCTTTTTCATTGTCGTCATCTCATTGTGTCGTTTGTTCATCTATTTATGTTTGTTCGTTTTCATCTTCTTTGTTTCTTTGCATCTAGTTTTGTGTCATTTGTTTTTTGTTCTTTCGTCATTCCTTCATTTTTCAGTTTTTGTACCTATCTTGAAAATACAAAAAAATCAGAAATACTAAAAATAAAAAAATGCAAAATAAATAAGTAAATATTTTATTTTAAAAGATTAGAAATATTACAAGGTTTAAAATTTAAATAAATAAAATCTTTATGTTTTAAAAAGAATTTAGAAAATAATAAAAAAAATAATTTAAATCTTTTAAAAAATTTAAATGAATAAATAAATATTTTCACTTGGAAAGGTTTAATTGTAAAAGAAAAATACAAAAAATGAAAAAATATGAAAAATACAAAAAATTGTAAATCATAGAAAATACAAAAAAATTATAAATAATTTTTATTTTTAAATTTAAATTTAAAGGGGTTTTATTAAAGAGTAAATGGAGAGTTTCCAGTTTTTACCCGACCCCAAGTGGTAGAGAAATAAAAATCTTTTAAATTTAACTTTAAAAGGTTAAAAATTTAAAGGAAATTCAAAAAAGGGGTGAATGAGGCTCTTCGTCGGGTTCAGAATGAATAATGAACCTAACACATTAGTTTTAAATGTTTGGTGTCATTTTGGTTCCGACCCTACCTTTATAAAAAGTTTTATTTTTTGTTGGTTTTCAGAACTGGAATAGGATTAGAAACTTATCCCCAAAGCAAAAAATGTCACATTTGGAATTGGTTCTGGTTCTGCTCCATGATGGTTCGAACCCGACACAAAAACAAAATTTTTTGGGCCTGAAATGGTTCTAACCCCGTGATGGTTCCTACTCCATCCTATAAATGGTTTCGACCCCACACGAGAAAAATGTGGAAGCACAGACAAAGGCACATGAACTGTTCTCCAAGATACCTCAAAGAGACCTCATTTCATTGAATGTTCCTATTACAAGCGGTGAGAGTTTTGGATCGATCAAGGGTTAGTTCGATGATTGCTTCAGAGGGAAGTAGTATTTTGTGTAGAGAATAGTTGGTACTCCATTTTTTACAGGGGCCGCATGCTGGGGTGAGTGGAAGATTATCTGTTAGCAAGTAGCATGAGGACAAAATGATGGCAGACAAATACATGGAAGTATATACACAAAGATAATGCATGCAAAGGAAGTAAAAGCACAGTTAAAGGGGGTGAACAGTCCAACAAATTGCTTCAAACCAATGTCACTGCATGGAATGCAAAATGTAGAGGTGTAGGGCAGCAGATCCACAATGTTTGCGCCCATAATGGAAGTTTTGAAACAAGGAAATTGATATCCATCAGAGCTAAAGGCAGAGGGATTATGTTAAATTTTGTAATTACAATTTCCCTGGCACATGAATGCAAAAGGTGGAAGCACAAGAAAAGCATGTAAAACTTCTAAACAGAATGTCTCTAAAAGACGCCTCTCAAAAGGATGTTGTCTATAGGATTGCAGGTGAAATATTGGCGCGCGGACTGTGTGATAGGTATGCTGGAAAGAGAAGTAATCTCGCACCATGTCATGATTGCAGTATTTGCACAACTTGGATTGCTATCAAGTTGTAAATGCAACTGCCTTGGTTTACATACATGCA
Organism: Sequoia sempervirens; assembly: GCA_007258455.2. Classification (NCBI taxonomy): domain Eukaryota; kingdom Viridiplantae; phylum Streptophyta; class Pinopsida; order Cupressales; family Cupressaceae; genus Sequoia; species Sequoia sempervirens. The sequence goes on from VDFB02047230.1 coordinate 50,465,398, forward strand.
AAGTATGGAAGCATCGACAGGGTGGAAACACATTGTTTGACAGAATGCCTTAATAGATGTCATCTCACAAGATGTATGATTGCAGGCCATTCACAAACATGAGTGTAAAAGGTGGAAACAAAGACAAGGTGAGTGAACTATTGTCAGAATACCTCAAACGAGATGTAATCTCATGAAACTTGACTCCCCTAGTAAACATACATAATGTGAGGGTGTGGACTATTGACAAACAAAATTCCTTAAAGAAATGTGGTCTGGAATGGTGTGGTGCAAGATATGCACAAAGTAGGTATGTTAAGAGGCTTTAGAAACTCTTAAGCACATGCAATTGGTAGGTGTGGAGCTGAATTACTCCTCTTCCTGTGTGAAGATAGGAGCTTTGCAATAGGGTGCGAACATCCATCAGAAGTATTTAAGTAGAATACACATAATGTTTGGTGCCAAAAATGGCCCCAACCCCACCAAAGGTTTATTTTTGGAACTAGCACCATATAGGAATCGGACACACAAAAATTTTCACATCACTAAAATGACTCCAATCCCGCACCAAAACGGCTCCCACTCTGCTCAGGCCTTGCTCCCGCTATGATCCTGCGGCTCAAAGGAAGCATAGACAATGCAATGAGCAATTAGAAATCACAAAGAGATGTGCCTGATGGAATGCAATGTTTGAGTGAAAAAGGTGGAAACAAAGACAAGGCACAGGTGAACTGTTCACAAAATGACTCCAAGAAACATGGTCTCATGAATGCGATGCAAGAAATATGAGGCAAGCATGGATAGAACACCTGCATTGTTTTATGGAATGCATCAGGGAAGTTTTCAATTATATATAAGGTGCCAATGATTGCAGTCTATGTACAAAATAACTCTATTGAATAAGCTTTACAAACCCTTAGGAATGCAGTGAAAAAAAAAATGGGATCAATGCCACAATCACCTTTGATAGAGCAGTATAAGAAAGAGGAAGAGGAATATTAGCAGTGAGATATTTGAAGCATGTGAAAGAAGATGGCTAGTTTCAGATCCATCTATACTTGCAATATTTTGGTATAGCAGTGATACTACTTGGAGTACTTTTGTTGCAATTGAATTTGGGGGGATCCTACATAAGATCTCTGCATATGAAGTTTGGGGTGGAAGCCATACTTTTTGCATGTGCACAACCAGTCAATGCATACTTACACACAAAGAAGCCAACTAATAGCTCTCATAAGTGGAATGAGACAACTTGGAGATGAATGTGGCGTTGAACATGTGAGAAGCACATCAACAGGGTCCTGAATTGCTTTTGCAGAGGGCCTCAACAGTGATGGTGTTTGATGAAACAAAAAAATGATTACAGTACCTTCTAGGTTTAGGGGACAAATGATTTCAACTTCCAATCTTAGATATTTTGAGATTAATTCGCAAATCCGGAGATGAACTTTCGAATTTGAGGAGCATCAAAATGATGAATTAACACAAGGGCATGATTTTCTTTAATGTTATTTTAGTGATTTAAAATAACATTAAATGAAAGGGGTTTTTTATTATTTCAGTTATGAAAATTTAAAGTTTGTCATTTTACATTTAATTGAAATAATTTAAAAATTTAATTGACTTTTAGAATTTATTAAATTTTATGAATTGGTTTATTCAATAAATTAATTAATTATGCTCTTTGGGTGATGTGCAGGTACTTTCCAAGTTAGAGGAGTGAAATGGCATTCAAATTTTAAATTCACATAGTCAATTATATTAATGTTTTTATTTCAAAATCACGTTAATTTTGAAATTGGATTCAATTAATATTTCAATAATGAAAATTGAGATTTGTATGCATTTAATTGAAATTATTTGGATACATTAGTTAATTTTATGTACTATTGGTTGCATTTTTATTTCCAGGTTCTTTTGTGGATTGAAAAATATAATGGTTTCCAACATGTTGAATTGCAAAGACTGATGTGCAAAAAAAGAATTTGCTGAAAAGACTATCAATTGGCAATAAATTGAGCGTTTGGTGGTCCCTATGTGGAGCGATTTTTGGAAGATGTTGTTGCCTAGCATGCAAGAAGTGAACTCAAAGTGGAAACTTAAAGTTGAAATTGGAGACTACAATTGAAACTGAAATCAGTTGAGGTCAAGCAAGAGTTGAAACTGAAAGTTGTCTTGGTGAAGAGTTGGATGTATATGAAGGTTACAACTTTTTGATGTCTTAGTTTTGAGTAGAAATTATGTAATTACTGAGCTATTTATTGTCAAATAAAGCTCATTGTAAAGGGTTAGACACTTAGGAAAAATGAGTTAGAAATTTACAAGTTAGCTAATTAGAGTTTTACAATAGGATAGGTGATGCATTTTTCTGATTTTCTTAGTTTAAGATGGAGGTAATTTGAGGATATTGGTTTCCGTACATTGGTGAATTTTCCAGAATTGTAAATACTGTTTATCTATTTTACAATAGTAGAAATAGTCAAATTCAAACCTATCTTGAGTTATGCTCTGGAATGATATTTATTTGGTTAATTGTTTGATTTGAAACTTTCAATGAATGAATGGAATTTAATCTTTTCTTTTGTTCGAGCTGTGATTTGAAATATTCTATTAATATTTGCATTGTGAGAGAATGACTTTGTATTGATTATACGTTATTTTTTTTTGCGTTTTTAGTTTAGGAATTCCTTGGAAAGTAACAGGTCTAATTAACTGATGAATCAATATTCTTTTCTTTCTTGTGTCTCTGATCTATCTTTTTCCTTTTTTTATATCCTCCCAATTAGAGTAGGTTTAGATAGAAGTTTGATCTTGCAGCAATCAAGAAGCTTAATAACCAACAGGCCCCTTGAACATTATAGTTGCACAAGCCACTCAACAAAACAACACAGTTGAAAACCAACTACAGAGACCTTGGAATATAGGTGGTTTTAGATTAGTTACCTTTTTCAAGAGAATCAGAGTAGAAATATTATGTTTAAATGTTGTTGTGTCAATTTGGCCATCAACATGACCCTAGAAGGAGTATATAGAAATGGAGAAAAAATCTAGGAAAAGGTCGAGCATTGGAAGGGAAAAAAATTGTTGTTTCCAATTTGAGATCTTCTCTTTCATATCCAATGTTGCTTCTTGGTGAAAAGTAGAGGTAAGGATACATAGAAATCTCACTTTTTTCTATGTTGATTAACCTTATGATCTTATCAAATGCAATATCATCCTTTGTTATTTGTTCTTTTGAAACTTGTATTCATTACCATAGTTAGATGTTTGTAAATGACTATCAATGGAGGGTCGATGGGTGAGACAACCCATGTTGAACCCATAATTTATATGTAATGTTGTTAATATTGAGCTCTATGAGATTTTTATTTTGTGGTTCTTAACACTGCAAACATCAATGCTTTCCAACTCTATAAATAGCAACATTTGATTTCCTTGTTATATTTTCAATGTGTTGCTACTAAATGGCTCGACTATTAGCTGAAAGCCATTATTTCCATCATTGAATGGCTTTTGTTTTGATATCATAGTGATAGCACTTCATGCTTATCGCCTCTTTGTTAGTTCTTCATTCCTGAGTGATCTCTCTTAGGCACGAGAGAGGCACTACATTTCTACAATATGTTTAATATGGGAATGACTCCATGTGAGTCGATGTAGCTTCGACTCAACAATAGAGTCGAGACATTCTCATGCACAACCCACAAGGATGCCGATAGCCTTTTCATACATAACATGTGGTTTAAGATCATCTCTATACTGTATTGAGGCCACGTCCATCAAGCTGATGGATGGGTTGACCCCTTCATTTTGAATGTGGACCTTCTATATTCTATTCTCATATTATTATTGTTTGACATTTTTATGTTTACAACCCTTTATCTTATGCTTCGGTTGAATGGCCTAGTCCAGTCAACTCCATTTCATGGAGGATGTATGTTAAGGAGTAATGTGACCTGATCAACTCCATTTCATGGAGGATGTTTGTTAAGGAATATTGCCACCCAATAAAGGGGTTGGCGGCCCTCGAAATGGAACCATTATGTGTTATATTTGTAGACATGTAAAATTGACTTAACACCTATCACAACTCGAAATGACTTTGAATCAACTCAGAACATCTTGAAAAGACTCCAAATCAACTTGGAACAACTCTGAATCAAGTCGAAACATCTCAAAACAACTTTGAATCAACTCGGAATGACTCTGAATCAACTTAGAACGTCTCAGAATGACTTTGAATCAACTCGGAACATCTCAAAACACCTCTGAAACATCTCGAAACACCTCAGAATCATCCCACGACATCTCACAATGCATCAAATGGTATCAAACAACATCGAATGACATCTGAAACCTTAATTTTCTCTATTAATTGAATAATACAACATTATTTAATTAATTCTCTTTTTCATCATTCTCGACAAATTAAATAAATATCATTTATTTAATAAAGTCCTTAAAACTCTAATTCTACTATTAATCGAATAATACAATGTCATTTGATTAATTCACATTTCATCATTTCGACCAATTAAATAAATTACATTTATTTAATAAAGTCCTAATCTTATCTTATTTCATCCTGATTAGTCAAACAACACTAATTATTTGATTATGTCACTAATTCACCTTATTCCTCAAAATTGATTAAATTATTAAATCATAATAATTTAATTATCACACTTTCCCTCCAAAATTTGAATAATTAAATCAAACTATTCAAATTATCAAAAATTAAATCAAACTCCAAAAAGGAATTAATTAATTAAATAAATAAATAAATATTCCTCACCCACATTCTGACTGAGAAAATCATGGATTGCTAACTAAGCAATCTAATTTTGCTAACTCAACCATCTAATTCCTAACTAAACCCTAACTGATCAATCAATTGCTAACTAAGCAATCAATTTTTTGACTGATCAATCCAAAACCCTAACTAGCCAATGTATTCTTCAATCACCCAAATTGTGCAATCAACTTTGCACGATCTTCTCATGTTTAAATCCTCTCAACACATGTTGACCATTGATCTGGATATTCTCCAACGTGATCCTGATCATCAATTTGAAATCTCATTTTCTATATAACAAAGCTCTCTCCTCACAAATAGGGATTGGAGAATCAACATACCTTATGCAATGAAGTGTTGTTGATAGCATCCTTGAGAGAGCTCCATTCTTTCCTTTGATCAACCAAGCATTCATCCACACTTTACATATGAAATTTGGAGGCTTCGCTAGGATAAGAGCAATCCAACATCAAGTGAATACACTTTGCTACAGGATGGTGAAATTATCTTTTTCTTTTATTTCATTTGGTAATTAGTAGGTTCCTTATTATGTTTGCAATAGTATAGCTTAATCTTGTATGTGTAGGAGTTTTAGATTTTAGATTTTTGCATTTGACTATAGATTAGATTCCTTTGTCAAATTGCATTCTTGTTCATCTTGAATTTGAATCTAACATCCTTTTTCCCCCTCACACATTCTAGCATGCCCAGTGAGACCAATGGTCCTCAATACTAATGTTTTTGTGAGTTGAATTGAAGCTACAAGGCTCTGAAGGGATTTTGAAAGGCATTCCACACCATTGCCCAGAAGAAATTTTCCCTTGCCAAGCCCAAAAACTTGCCTTTGCTATAAGAAGGTCACCTTTTCTCTAAGAAGGTTGCATTTTCCATGGGAAGGTCACATTTGTTGTAAGAAACCTACATTTTCTTCTGACAAGGGTGCTATTGACTAGCAATCAAGACCATTGTTTACCATATCTTTAAATGACCATATCTTGGTCATATGGAAGTATTTTTCAATGCTTTGTTTTTTAAAATGGGATAGAATTTCATGATATTTTCAATGGTGTAGGTGGTTTTCAATTTTTATGCATTTAAATTTTTGATTGGTGTGCTTAAAGTTAACTTACCTCACAATTTGGTCTAGGTTGTAGGGTTTTTGATGCTTAATCAATTATCTAACCCTAACATTTGATTTTATATTGTGTTTGGAAAGTTTCTAACATCTCTTGGGAAGATCTTGTAGGATTTATGCCACATTTTCTATGAAAACAACTAACTCCTTTATGCAAGGAAGACAATTGACCCCCCATATTACTCCCAGGGCAACGGTCAAGCCAAGGCTGCAAACAAGACCATTCTAAAGATCCTAAAGAAAATGGTTAATGAAGTTGGCCATGACTGGAATCTATAGCTAAATCCTACCCTCTAACCCTATCAAACCAGTATTTGCATTCCTATAGGTACAACCACGTTCTCCTTGGTCTATAGATCATAAGCCATCTTTCCTATTGAGGTTGAGCTTCCTTCATTGTGAGTGTCACTACAAAATCTATTCACTAATGAAAAATATAGAGTATCTTAGCTAAATGATCTATAATTATTGGATGAGTGTCATCTTGATGCCCTTAATCACTCGCAAGTATATCAAAACTGATTGAAATAGTGCTATAACAAGAAGATCAAGAATTGGTCTTTCCAGGTAGGAGATCTTGTTCTCAAGTAGATTCAAAAAAATCTTCCAGATCAAGACAGTAAAGGAAATTTTGAGCCTAACTAATTAGGTCCCTTTGTCATCACAACAAGCTATGGATCAGGAGCACATCAATTGTTAATGCTTGAAGGTGAACCCTTGCAAGAACGAACCAACAACTTACATCTTAAAAAGTTTTATGCCTAGTCTTGAAGGGTGTAAATTTGGAAATACAAAAAAATTGAAAAATGATCAAAAATGAGAAAAAATGAGAAAAAGGATTGAAAAATTAAAGAAAAACAATCTTCCTCTGATGAAGACCACTTCGGTGGCACTTTGGGCAAGTACCTTGGTGAAAACCTAGCAAATAGGCACCTCACATATATAAAACACCTCCATCTATTCTTTGGCTCTTCATCTTATCATTCTTAGCATCACATTCATCCATCACATCATTCATCCTATTTATTCTATCACCCATCTACATCCATATCATAACTTGATATTGTGAATTATCGTATCCCCTTAGTACTACTTGGAATATTCCTAAGGTTAGTTTGTCCTTCCTATATCAAGGTAGTCTATTGCATCACTCTGGGGGAAATTTGTTATGGATCACATTGAGTTCTTCAATATCTTAATGTTATTGGAAATCTCATCAAAAATTCAAAAAAAATTCATAAAATGTTCATCAAAAAATCCAAAAACACTTGAAAAATCAAAAAATCCAAAAGCATTTGAAATCCTATATATCTAAAAATCAAAAAACATTCAAAAATTATAAAGTCAAAATCCAAAACATCAAAAACACATAAAAAAATCCTAAAAAGGTCATATCATCAAAAATCCAAAAATAGCACCATGTCAAACTATGAGTCTCTGAGCTTGAACATAGGCAAGGCCATCATTGATGTGCCCCCAAGACACCCTAGGTTAGTCCTTTAGGAGTCTGTCATAATAAATTGGCAATCCATCAACTGTTCATTTCCATTTTCAATGAATCAAGTCAATCAAACTACGTGGTATTTGCATGTATAATGTAGGAAAGGATAATATTTGATCAGTCCTCAAGGCCGCTAGGATAGTCTTTTAGGTTAGGTTCTTAGTCACAAAACTTGGAAAACCCCTAAACATCCAAATATCTGAAAAACCTTAAACATTTGCAAAACTTAGAAAATCCCTAAACATTCAAAAATTAGAAAAACCCTAAACATTTACAAAAATAAAAAAGCACAAAAACATTAGAAAACAATCAAAAACCCTAAACAACCTCAAAACTAATCCGAAAACAAAAACATTCACATAGACTTTCGAAAAGACCAAAAACAACCTCAAAATATTTCAAAAACACCAAAAACATTGAAATACTCCAGAAAATCCATAACCATCCATCCCAATTCACTTTCACCCATAATAAATCAAGCCTCACCTTCAACCTTTAGCAAAAGAAGTAGAAAGCAAGCATCACAAGTCGTAAAGTAAGAACCTAAGTGTCAAAAATCTAAAGTCTAAATCATAGGTAAACAAGTTAGTGAAGTTTGTATCAATGGCTTATCACACACCTCATCATAATAAAAAACACCTGATCAACATGTCCTTGGATGAATCCTTCCTGCGATGGACATCAACATCAAAAATTTCCTTAGCTATATTTAAACTAGCAAGAGATATAGATAATACTAACTATTTGCCTTTGATATGTTCTTATTATTTATCTTGTTGACCCATTTTGACGACCTCTCGATGATGTCTCAATGGTTTAGAGAGAAAGGAATTGGGTGTCAATCATTTTCTTTCATTTTTTGTGGTTGTGGGTATTCTTGTAAAATAATATTGGCACATACTTTCTTAGTTGTGTGTAGGGAGGTTGTTTGGAGTAGATTGTTGACTATTACATATGCTTTGGTCCAAGATATCCTAAGCTACTAAACTACATTCTGACAAGGTTTTTGTATGTACAGGTGTGAACAAGAATTATCCTATCTATTTGCAGAGTCAAAATCCATTACATTAGATACAACGTCATCCTGTTTTTAAATAACTTGGTGCATCATGTCTATGTGTTATATCAAACACAAGGAATGCCAGAAAATCCCAATCCTAAGATATGAGAAAATCATCATCATCGTCTCTCATCACCATCTCTAATAAAGTCTTGGTAGATCATAGACTTGTTAGACATTTGAATCAAAATTAATTGTAAAATCATTCATTTTATTCTTCTATCTTCTTTTTGTGCTAACTTGGTATCATGACAGTCAACAAAAACACTAACAATGCATCCATCTTGCATCCGCAAATCATCAATATGCATACATCTTGCATCATCATAGCATATCATAATACAAAAAAACATATTTCACCACAACATTATTATCATTTAAGTTGTGATGAATAATATAGATTTTTTATTCTAAGCATCTTAAATCATTGCATTATCATAGCATAAACATACATTGCAATATCATAGCATAAGTACGAACATATGCATAACATCATCATCTCATAAATTGCATAGAAAAGTACATAAAAATAAATGCATCCATATCATTTGCATAAGCATGAACATCTGCATATCATAGCATCCATCCCATAACATATCATAAAAAACATACTAAAAAAGAATAGAACACATCCATTGCATTGCATTGCATCCATACATGATCATAATACATAAGTATGTCACATCATATTACATCTAATGCATCCATACATCCATGAAGCATGAAATAAGGAACATCATATCATGAATCTATATCCACATATATATATCAAAAATGATTGTCATGGTACTATATCTGAATGAGTGTATGTATATCATCAAAATGTACAATGTACATGAGGCTATAAAAAATGAGCCTATGAGTGTATGTTTGTATCAAAAATCTGGCTATACAAAAAGGTGTCTACAAAATTGAATGAGGTCTATCTCTCATTAGCTCTGCCTCTGTGACCTAGATGATCTAGCTATCTAACAAAGGTGGAAGCACTCGGCTGCACCTAGCTCTGATGCTCAAAATTAGGTTGCCTGCAATGGGGATGTATGTCTTTGTAATATAAGGTCCATCGGTATGCCACCTCTTCCCTCACTATACCATATAGCTGCATAGACATCGTCTATCCAACCAACCCCTGAGCCTGTTGGGACTATTGCTGAGACACGACCTCTAGCTACTGGCACCGACCAACGTCCTATTCTAGCTAAACATCTGATGTCTTCCTAAGTTGTTTATCATGGTTTGTCTACTACTAGGCCTTGTCCCTCTCAATTGTGAGTTCCAATACCTCATCCCGAGCCCGATCTCACTCAATTGTAGCTACTTGTAGCTACTGATGTAACTACTAAATCTATGCATCACAAGGATCTAGCCCCGGTTGATGAGAAAAGTTTTTGGTGTCACTTCTTGCATCATTTAATTCTTTTAATTGATGAACTGGGTGTGTATTAGAGCTATATGCGATAAGGATAATTCCACACTTCCTTTTTGGGGGGGTTTTGCACTATAAACAGTGACTTTGATTTCGGCCAGTCACCTTCAGGAGCTATCAGAAGCTCTCAGGAGCCGAACTTAACAACTCATTTCTAATCAAATTCTAAGGATTTTAATTATCTTTTTCTTAATTCAGACTTCAATGACTCAGTTCGGATTTAACTTAACCTAGTTACAATTGATTCATGGAGGAATTAAGGTAAAACTTAAACTGACACTTAATCTAAATTCATAATTCAAATTCTATTATTGTTTTACTTGTAAAGAAATCCTATTTTATGCTTGTATAGAAATAAATATTAATCTACTTTCTTGAACAAAAAATCTATTTTACATTTATAGGAAAGTAAATATTTAATCCAGAAAACAATAACACTAATTCAATGAACTAATTCTGAACAGGCTTTAGTTTAATCTTTCCATTTGTCATCATTATTGCTCTTACAAAAACTAACATGCATTTGAGAATAACTACCAGATCTAGCTCCTATGAATCAATATTCAATTTAAAAGTAAACAACTAGAGATTGACCTATATTGCAACACAATTAACTATTTGGTAACATCATGATTTAAATTTAGAAAAGAGTGCAACTACTTACCAATGATTTAAACAGTAATAAATATTCTAAACTTTTTCAACAAAAATCAAATAGAAATTAAATGAATTGAGATAACACAACACAAAGTCACTTCCTTTGGTCGAGCGGACCCTGTTCTTCCTCTAGTAGGACTGTTAACACTGAAATTCATATCAACTCCTTATTTGCATTTCAATTGGCCCAAATAGGAAAGTAGAACAAAAGTACTTAGAACCAAAATTACAATAGTAAGTGAAAAGATAAACTAACTCCAAACTAAACCTAAGGATGGATATTTATAGGAAATATCACTTTATTTGAATTCAAAAACATGGCACAACCTGCCAAGAAGTAAAATGATAAACAAAAGTAGAAACAAAACTAAAAAAGTCAAGGGAAAATCCACCAAATAAAAGTTGAATAAGAAGATTCCAATCTTTCTTGAAAAATTCAAGTTGGAATTGATGGATCAAGATCCATCAAGATCCAACTGGCATCATCAAGAGCATGACGAAGTCCAAGTTTGTTAAACATAAAGTTTAACAAGTCCACCATGAAACAAGCATTTAATCTCCTTCATGATATCCTCAAGAATAGGATGCTAAATTGATAGGAGATATTTTCAATTTCCACCATTATCAACACATTTAATTTCAAAATATCATTTCTAATATATCTTGCAATTAGTTAATCATAAGGAAAAAAGAAGCAATCATTCAAGCATATAGTCTATCACAAGCATAGTTAATTAATGTATAATAAAATCTTTGAAAGCATAAAAAGGATTAATTAAAGTGTCCTTTTAGGAACTCATCATTCTCCACCTCCTATTGTCAACCATGTCCTCATGGTTGAGGATCAGGCAAGTCCTTGTTTCTGCCAACCAACTAGATAACTAGATCACCACATGATTGTATGTATTCTAGGAACATTCTTCGATGAGCATATCCATTTTTTTCTTCAATTGTCCTCAACCAATCTCTCATATTTTCTCCAATAAACTATGGTGGGGAATTCAATGTAGGTGCAAGTGTTATAAGCAATGGTAGTCTGAACCTCATTCCAACCCAGTTTGTATTCTGCTCCTTAATGACTTGTATCAAAGATCTCACCCTTGTGAGACTCCATATAATGTTTCTTGGAGAGATAGGTTCTCTCCTCCTTAATGATACTGGAACACTTTTGTACCTATCTCTGGCTGTAGCTAATGCTCTATATGGGAGATGATCTTGAACATTTCTAAAAACTCAAATGCTTTTAGTTAAATTTCTCCTATAAACTGGTGCAACATTATCTCTTGTTGCAAAGTATCTAAATGCAGCTTTGAAAGCCATGGACCAAGGAGTTTCATTCCTCATTGGAATACCTAATTTCATTTTTGCTCCTTGGTACTAATCCATCCTATTCTCCCACTCAACTTGGTTCTATAATAAAGACACAAACACTCTGATTTGAAGCTCTCCAATGTAAACATTCAGAAAAGACTGTGGAAAATCTCTAAGGACAAAGCCATGTTGAAAGTATTCACACATTTGGTTTTGAATGATAGGATGACTGTTGTAAAAATCCTCAAGAAATTTATGATCATCATTATAATTTTTTTTTCTTTTTAAAACCAATTGATTAATTTTCCACTACAAAAACCTTTCTCTCAAAAATAGTGCATATAATTCTAAAGGTTTCCTCATTGACAACATTGTTGAGGATAGCTCTACCACCTGTTGTAATATCTCATTTGCTCCATCCCTCTCCTTCTCTAATTGCTGATTTGGCTTCTCAATTGATTATTCTCATGTTTAAGCTTCAATGTAGCTAGAGAGAGGTATCTCTTTGTAGAAGATGAGGTGGAAGCTTCCTAAGAATGTAATCTACTTGACTTTTGTTTTAACTACTCTTTTTGTTGTAACTCTGCCTTCAACTTTCCTATTTCTACAACACTAAACCTTTTTCTCTCTTCTGCTTAGGCCAATGCTTGCGCATTAGCCTACTGTAAGGATTTTTCTTTTTGGTTCAATTATGTTTGCACATTACTTTCTTTTTATACCATTTTTTTTCTATTTGCTCAGTTTTAGACACAAATTGTTGTAATTCCTCTTCTTTTATTTTTAACTTCTCTTCCAAAAACTATATTATCTTCCTTTCCTTTTCCAATTCTACTTGAATTCTATACATTTCCATGGCATTAGCCATCTCTTCTTCTTCCTCCTCCATTTCTTCTCCTTCCTGCATTTCAAGAGAATTTTTTGGAGATTTGTCTTTTTTTGTCATGGGCTCTTTTCCCTTCTTTTAAAAACCAACACAGGTGGGGAAGAATATTCAGACCCTCTATAAGGGCTATCTTTCTTTGAAACATGAGGGGATTGCTTTTCAGGTGGAGAACCATGGGATACTAAAATAGGGCTTCTTTGCAGAGATGGAATTGGGGCTTCAGGAGGACTTTCGAGTGGTTTAGGAGAATGTACTAGGGTTTGGATTACCTCCTAGATTTTTAAAGTATCATGGTGGGTTTTAGGGGTTTCAACTGACATATCATGAGAAATTTAAACATTGGTGGTAGTAATACTAGGAGTTTCTGACTGTGATGCATGCATTTTATTTTTTAAACTATGGGTTACCCTACCAATCTCATGCAACTTTTTTTCTTTTTCTGTCCTTTTTCAGAAGCTTCTCCCTTCTCAATTTTTAATTTTTTAACTATGGATTCGTTCTTAGATTTCTTTTCACTTTTAACAATGGGAGTTGATAAAAATTCTAACCAACTCTCTTTTCCAAACTCTTTCTTCATGAAATGATGCTTAATAATTAAGTAAATCAAACTATGGAACTTGATGGACGACACACCTCTAGATTTTACCCTAGCTACCATAGAAGATATTTGCATGAATAAAAAGGTAGGTAGGTTAATTCGTGTAGAGGGTCTTGTGTTTCCATACCTAAAATGAATGAGCATTCACCTCCTTGGCCCAAGGATTATGTTGTATTTACAATAGTTTTCCATGGCTCTTCCAAACTGTCACGAGCAACTCCCTTATGGCTACCCTTATGCCGCAAAATTTCTAGCCACCTTCTAGGTTCTTCATGAAATGGAGACACCAATTCTTCAAAACCAACATGCCCTTTGTTTACTGGCTCCCCTTCAGCTAGAATACCAGAGAGTTCACTTATAACAGCAAGGGTAACCTTTATTATTCCCCTCTTACTCTGGTAACATTTACATGAAAGTTTCCAAAAAATTCTTCAACTAAATCAAACTTGAAACCTTCATACAGTTGTATAAAATAAAGCCACCCTACCTCTCTAAGAAAACTTTTTGTTTCATGGTCTAAAATGAAGTTCTCTAGCTCAGAGTTTCTCTTATGCCCCATTTTTCTTACTTCTACAACTTGAAATGGAAAAAATGGCAGACAATTTTTTTGAGTGAAATGTAGAATGAATGTTTCTTTCCATAGACACAACACTTTTCAAAAAGATGCAAGTCATGTCAAGACATTGGGAATTAATTCCATCTCATTCCTTGCAGAAATTTTGCACGCTTCACCAAGTACTTCGCATTGTGGTTCGCAAAGGTGGTGGCCTATGCTAACGTGAGCAAATTTACTAGCGACAATATGAAATCTTTACCATCACTTGTATTTAATGCAACTGTCTTTTCAATGTTAAATCCTTATCTCTCCATTAGATTTTGAAATGATTAAAACTTATTTATTACAACATTAATAACTATCAAGTAGAGATATCTACACTCAAAATATTCACTTTAATTCACATCATAATAACTAAATCAGAAAATAATACCTACAATAAATGTGAACCTTTTTATTTAATGCAAAAGTTAATTGGAGTGTAATAATTAACCCAATTGGTCAAGATTCTAATGATTCAATCAAAGGTAGCTCAAAATTAATGTCAGGAGTATTCAGGAGTCATCAGGAGCAATTTGTAGTCAATCTAGGAAGACCGCCATTTTTGGTTTTCAACCATTCCTTCATTTTTTTCTAATATTTTTTTTTACTCTTCTATTTTTTCTGGGAGATAAACCACCATTTTTTATTTTCAATCTATCCCCTTTATTCGGAAGGTAAACTTCCATTTATGGTTTCAATCTACCTTCTTTATTGATTCTTTCTTCAAAGGTTTATAGAGAAGCACATTCTCCTATGGAAGAAATATCTTCCATCAGAAAATGTTCAATTATATTCTGCAACTCAGATACAAATTCCTCCTTTGATACTGGTTTGTGATATATCTTCAATCTATGTCCATTAACCAACATAACCCTTTTTTCTACATCAATTGGTATTAGCTAAACAACTCCATTTTCAAAAACTTGATCAATTTCATAGGGTCCTAACCATCTTGTATGGAATTCCCTTTCAACTCTTGGAATCTGGAATCAAATAATAGTGCCCAATCTCCTTTCTTGAACTGTCTAGTTACAATATGCTTATCATCCATTGTTTCCTTTATTTCTGGATCATTTCAGTATGTTGAAGAGCTTCCATTCTCATTTCATCCAATTGGTTTAGCTGTAGAATCCTTTATTTCTTTGCATCAGGTAAATCAATACCAACTTCCAATGCTATTTTCAATGTCTACAACTCAAACTCTATAGGCATGACTAAAACCAGTTCATACAAATAACCTTAGTTGCCACAATGTGTGGACAGCTAAACTCACCCAACTTCATTGGAAACTTATGGCAACCAATCTTGTATTTGGTGCCAAATTTGAAATTAACCGCCAAAGCCTAATATATAAACTCCATTAAAACAACTCTATTGCCGCAACACCTAAGAAGCAAATGAGGATGACCATCAAAGGTTCCTAATCTGAAGTAAGTGAATCTAGGGTATTGGATAAACCAGTGTCCCCATTCATTGATAAAGGCCATTTCCTCCATGCTTAATCTATACCCAACATCTCCAGTCAGCTTGTTAATAACAACATAAAGGAAGGCATCATTAACCCTCCTATAGTGTAACTCTGATGCTTGCAATGTGAGCTAATTGTAGTGCTCCCACACCTTCTTTTGTCCTTGGGCCTCTCCCAATATTCCAACTGTATGGATTCTATGGAAAATCCCCATTCGAGCAGCCACATAGACCACATAAGAGGTCATAAAGAAACTCTTGGTTTCTCTCACTCTAAGCATCTGATTATGTATACTTTCTAACACCACCATTGGCTATTCAAACTATTGTTTACCTTCCAAGATAGCATGGATAAATGGGAACATCCATTCTTTAAATTGTGAAGCATCCCTTTTTCCAAACACCCTAGAAAGCAGCATGATTATGTCCCTAATTTCTTTATTGAAATCTATCCTTTTGGCTGGTCAAGAAGCTTGGTTAGAGAATTTTTCTCTATCCTCATCCAATGCTTATTCATGTAGGATCTATTGGTTTCCTTGTTGCTACTGTATAGCTTTAGAACTTTTTCTTCATTCAATTGCTTAAGATTCTGAGGAACGAGTGCATCAAACATGAACCTAAACATTTGAGATGTTAGATCAATAATAGCATTCCCTTGTGAATCCATACACTGCCTAGTAGCAAGATTGTAAGCGCTGGCAGCTGCTAATACCAATTTTGGACATTGAACAGACAAAGGGAAAAGAGAAACATGTGCCAATCCTGATTGAGCAATCCTTTGTGCCCTTGGTGTAACATCTTCATTGAAAATTTCATCCACCAACTCCTCAAAGTTAAAAGGGCCTAAATTGGTGTCTGTGATATCCGCCCAATCAAATCAACCTTGCTGGTGGTAAGGGTAGCCTCCTTATGTTTCCACCTTAGAGTATAGGGAAGTTGTTCTACTTTAATCTTCTTTGGTCTAGCTCCCTGCCTTGAAGTTTTTGTTGGTTGGCTCCTTTGAGAAGCCTCATCCGATGCTCCAAACATTTCTCAAACTCTACAATAAACTCCTGTGTTAGATGATCAACACATAGAAATCAATACATCAGTTAAATTTTTCTTTCATTGGAAGCCAAACCATAGAAGGATCAAGAATAGGAAACATAGTTTTCAACACTGGCAGGGTTGGAACCAGAACAAGACTAGAATGGGAACAAAAAGAGGATCGAAACCGGGACCAGAATAGGAACCAAGAGAGGATCAGAACTGGGACCGAAATGGGAACCAAGGTAGAAACTAGTTGCTAGTTCCAAGTTTGATATCCATTCTGACTCTGATTCTACCTAAGGTCAAGTGCAAAAAATTGAGGATAAGTATATAAAGAAAAAACACCACAATGATCGAAATCAGAGTCGTTTTAGGAACTAGTCCTAGAGAAAACAACCTCAAGACACTTTCATTCCCTAGTCTGCTCCTGCTAATTAAATATGCAAAACAAGGCCTGTTTTCAAAAGACATAGTCACATGAATTTAAATACCTGAGTCACATGGGCTTATGAGGAAATTAGAAATAGAAGGGATTAACCCCCCAATAGCTGAACCCTACGAAAGCCAATTTAAACCCTAGGAAAAGACTATTTTGTAAAGGTTTTCGAGCAAACCCTAGATTACTTGACATGTCGACTTTGAAAATTATGGCATCACAAAAACCCAACGTGAAAAACTTAGAGTCAACACGAGATTGAAATGAGAAAAGGGTTTTCAAAACAAACTCCATCATTCAAGCACAAAAAACCCTCACAAATTGAAACCCTAATTAGAAACTAGGGCATGAAAAAAACCACCTGTCACAAAAAGTGATAGCAAATGGAAAATGACAAATAGAAAACAAAAAAAAATGGAATGGGAAAGAATAGAAAAGAAAAATCAAAGAGAACAAAAAGAAAAGGAATAAGAAATGAGGAAAGAATTCATAGAAACAAGACTTTTGCGGATGCACCAAAACACAACACACAAGAAAACAACACGAAATGGGAAAAAAAAAGGGAAAAGAAACCTACCTTAAAACGTTCTCAAGAAATGACCAAAATTTGACCAAGATTTGCTCTGTAACTCACTTCCCCAATCCAATCGATCCTCTCGAAGTTCTTCTGGCTTTGGCATGCTTAAACATCTCGAACAATCAAAGATAATGAGCCAGTTAAACATGATTAGGAATTTAAAATCAATTCATGCATGCGAAGAGACTGCAATTAATCACATTAATATAGTTGGTCGGAGGCAGAGCAAACAATGCGAATAGGCAGTTAAGTCCCATGAACACTAAAATCAGGGTGGATGTAGACTCAGATCGATGAAAACATAAAGAAACTTGTAAAAAGTCCCCTACCCAGTTTCCAACCTAGTTCCGGTCCCACAACAAAGCAAAGACGAAGAAAAAGAAACAACGTGGGTGGATGCGGAGTCGAAATTGAAATGAAACTTTCACAAAGTTCAAATTTTGATTTTGGTTCCACTTCTACTTCTAACCAAGTTGTAGGAACACAACAAAGAAACACAACCCAAACACCAAAGAAACAATGAGATAAAGAAAACGAGCAGAGTCAGAATCAGGACGGGAATAGAAACTAGAAATATAGAAAATTCCAAGTTAGATTCCAATCCTGGTTCCACTTTCGGACGGGCAAAACAAGACACAAGGAAAACAACAAACAACCCAAGGGAGAAAACAAACCTGAGAGTGCTAGACAAATCGACAAACAATGAAAGGAAACATGGAAGAGAAGGTGGACCTAGAGTCAGAACCAAACTTGAACTAGGAACTCTGAAGAAGTTTTGAATCTAGCTTTGTTTCTGACTCCTCTTTCAACAGAGCAAAAGAACAAAAGACTTAGGAGAAAAACAAGACAACTCCTAAGACCCGAACAAAAACCCAAAAATAAACAAAAACAAAGGGGGACCCATTTTGTTCCAAAATAAAATGGGGTGGTTATGCAAGGCATAACAAATGGCGACTCAACTAGGAAAATGGTTTACCCATTTTTAAGATACTGAAGAATTAAGTCACCCAAAATCCTTTGATTTATGAAACATGTTAACTTAAGTATGATCAGAATATTTAAGTAAAGTTGAGCTGGAATCTCAAATGTAAACCAGCATAAACTACTCTTGAATCTGAGTGTGTGCATGTGTATGGTGCATCCTTCTTTATTTGAACTTTCTTCACACCTAAACAACTATATCTAAGATCCAAGCTACATAGGTTGATTCCTTTAACTGTCATGCAATGAAATCCTAGGCATTGCTTCATTGCCAATCAAGCGTCCATAGCTTCGATGGAGATACCTCTGGTTGTCTCAAATCATTTCTCTACTTCCAGTCAAGCATCCATAGCCTTGATCGAGATACCTGAATTACCCATGTAATATTGAGTTTTCCTTTATTTCAGTAGTTTTCTCTTTTTTTTTTTAGGCTTCACTTGTGGAAATTATTTTAATAACTTTCTCAATACTTAGACATAACTAGTCTGAAACATGGGTTGAGAACTATAGTGGACCCTATGACAACTTTGGGAATCATATTTTTCACTTGAATCAGAGATATAATCACCCTGAAATGAATAGGCCCCTTTTAGTCAGATGTTTTATCTATTTTGTGATAGATTTCAATGATAGTTCATGAAGTTATCTATAGTATACCTTACTATTAATAGGATTTCAAACTAATGCTAAAATGACCATAAGACATAAGTTTTAGAATGAAACATCTCAAAAAATATACCTGAAAATGCCTAAATCAATTTCTCTCCTAGTGCCTATGGCATACTCCAAATAACAACCCTTATATTTCAAGCTAGAAAGAAAAGAGAGCCCCGAAAGAAGAAGAAGACAAAAACAAACACAAAACACCACAGTCAAAACAAAAGAAACAAAGAGAAAGAGATAACAAACAAACAAACAACCAACATAAAAAAAGATTTGATAATTACACACAATACATATATATAATTAATTCAGAACTCAAACCTTTATGAACCAAAGTAATGTTTGAGAAACTATCCATTGACTGGAAATGGAACAGGTTCTCCCATTAAGGTGGTCAAGCAAAAAGCGTTGTCACCCAAGATCTCTGCTATTTGGTACAGACCTAGCTAGAGTCTATCAAATTTCTGGTGATCACCCTTTTTCTCTTTAGCCTTATCCTATAGTAACACCAGATCTGATATTCTAAATGCCTTAATCTTAGCTCTTTTGTCAAACCAATTTTTGACAACAACCTAATGCTTGAAGAACTATTGTAGAGAAGCATCTCTCTATTCTTCCATGTTTAAAAGATTGTTTAGCCTTACCTCAATCTGATCATCCTTCGAGTAAAACTCATGCATAAACCTGAGAACAAGTATCTACAAATGTATGTGGGAAACTAGCTCTTGGCCATAGACTAATTTAAACTGAGAATTTCCTAGAGAAACCTTAATATGGGTTTGATCTGCTCATAAGGAAAATTTCAACTAGGTATGCTAGTCCCTAGGATTGTTTACTAGTTCAATTTATTTATTACCTCCAACAGGTTCTTATTGGTAGACTCCGCTACATCATTTCTGATGAGGGCACAACCCGAGACACAGAAAATAACCCACAAACAAGAGAATAATTTTATTATTTAGAAAATGGAGCTTCTTACATGCAGAGGATCTCAAATCCCCAAGTTCTACAACATATGCAAGCTACAGAAGCTACAGATTAACCCTTTCGCAATATGCGAGCTTGTCCCCAAAAAGTTACCCAAAAATTAGAAAACCCGCCCATAAATAGAGCTCCTCCTTAGTTTGGAGCCAAAACAACATTCAAATTGAGTTTAGGCGGTTTTGGCGCCGAAAATTTACAACAAGAAGTTCAAATTTGGAAAGGGCATTTGCAATGGTAACTTCTAGAAAGTGCGCCAACTTCGCGGGGCCATAACTTTTGATCCAGGACTCCGATTCGCGAACCGTTCGAACCGTTGGAAATCTCTCGAAGTCAAGAACGCGCTCAAAATCCGCTACACCAATTTCGGCAAGTTTCAGGGCCGATCCGGAAGCTCTAAGTGCCTCAAATCCCACTTGGAAGATTTTCAGGTGCAAATCTGGGCAACAAAAACTGCAATATCTTTCCACCCAGGAAGAGAAAATAAGAATCGTGAATTGGGAATTTTATTATGACGAAAAGGGTATCCAAAAATATAAAAACATCTGAAAAATGATAAACTTGAAATTTCACTATTTTTGGGTGATGCAAGATTGCCCTTACACCACTAGATGCTCCTGCATCAATTTCCCTATGGGTAATAATTGGATGAATATGTCAAAATGATTTTATGCTCATAGGCCCATTGTATAAATTCAATAGATGAAAAAGTGGGGCCATTATCACATACCAGGCAAAGGGTACTCCAAACTTTGTAATAATGTTGTCATTAAGAAATTTGATCACCACCTCTATGGTGCTATTTTTGCATGGTTGAGCCTCAGTCTAGTGTGTGTAGTAGTGTGTAGCTATTAAGATAAACTTATGTCCTATAGAAGAGTTAGGATTAATTACCCCTACAAAATCTAGAGCCCACTGGGCGAATGGTCTTACCTCATAAACGAGTTGTAATGGCATTGCTAGATTATGTTCTTTGGGCTCAGAGGTCTAGAAAGTGTGACATGTTCTAACATGTTGATGTGCATCTCTAAACACATAAGGCCAATAATAACCTAGCCTAAAAATTTGATGAGCTAATGAATCGGTTGATCCATGCCCCATGCCATGTCTTCCGTGAAATTAAGCAATAGCATGCTTGGCTTCTTGTTGATCTAAACATCGTAGGTAAACTATCTCATAATTTTTCTATATAGGGATCCTCCTTTGAGCATGTAATGAGATCTTTTCATCCTTAATTCTCTCCTCTAGGTAGCATTCATCCCCTTTGGGCACTTATTATTGAGAAGGAAGAAGATTAAATTTGTATACCATGGATCATTGGTCAATGGCTGCACTGTATACTATTGGCAAGTGATATTTTTGTCGACATCTGCCATAGCCTTTGATAAGCCTTATCCTTGGACGAGCTTCATTGGATGGATTTCTAAATCATATTCTTGCAAAATATCCAACAATTTTCCTCTTCTCTTCCCTAACTCACTCTACATAAGTAAATATTTGACAGCTGGATCAAGAATTATGGTGACAACTTGGATCCTAAGGATATAATGTTTGAATTTCTTTACTGCTTAGACCAATGCAAAGGCTTGCTTCTCAAGGGGTGGATACCTAACTTTTTCATTTTTGAATGGGGAGCTCATGAAGGCAATTAGCCTTTCATCTCTCTCTCCTCTTCATTGTGTTAGAACAACTGCACATGAATGGTCAGATGTAAATGAATAGATATAGAAGGGCTTTAGATAATCTGGGCTAGTTGAGACTGGTGCCTCAGATATTGATTACTTAATCTACAAGAAAATAGATTTTTCCTCATTGCTTCATTCTAATTTTGCATCTTCTTCATCATCTCATTAAGTGGTTTCATAATTTTTGCAAATCCTGTTATAAACTTTCTTACAAAATTAATCCTCCCAAAGAAGGATCTCATCTCCTTTTTACTGCTTGGCCTAGTCAGTTTCAAGATAGCCTCAACTCTATCAAGGTCTATGGATATTCCCCTTTCCGATATCATATGCCCTAAAAGTTTCCCTTTAAAAACTCCAAAGACACATTTCTTGGGATTTAGGGATACACCATAGCTGATACATCTCTTAAGGACTTTTGCTAGATCAGCAGCATGGTCCTTCTTGTTTTTAGAGAAAATAGTTAAGTCATTTACATAGATTATGATACACTTACCTATTACATCCTTGAATGATACATCCATTGCATGTTGGAATGTAGCTTTAGTGTTGATTAGTCCAAATGGAATCTTGCGGTAGGAAAATTTCCCCTACCTAGTAGTGAAGGAAGTCTTCATTTTGTCCTCATGGCTGACCAACACTTGGTTATACCCAGAATAGCCATCCAAGAATGACATCATCTGAGATCTATTGACAGTTTGTAATACCTCATCTAGAGAAGGAAGTGGATATTTATCCTTCTTGGAGGCTTTGTTTAGGTTCTTGAAGTCAACACACAATCTGATCTCCCCACTTTTCTTACGTACTGGAACTAAATTGGCAACCCAAGTGGAGTGTCGTATTGGGAAGATGATTATTGTTGACAAAAACTTTTGCACTTCCTTATGTATTAATGGCTCGATAAAACCATTGATCGGGTGCTGCTTTTGACAGAAGGGCTTCACTTCTGGCTTCAGAGGTATTGTATGTGTGATCACAGAGGTGTCAAAAGTCTTTAAATCTTCATAACTCAAGGAAATTTCTGTAATGTCTTCTTTTAACACCTTAATTATTTCATTTCTAATCTCCTCAGGGTAAGTCTTTCCTATAAGAACATTTCTTTCAGGACCCAAATCAACCAAATTAATAGATTTTTACTTCCCCCCATCACTTTGAGTTGGTACTCTCTCCCAAGCCAAAGGATCAGAATCAAATATTCTTTATAAAGCTACCATCCCCTTAGGAATGTTGTTTCTTTTCAAATTCATTATTCATTCAGTATCACAACCTTCAAGGTCCCATTCTCCCCGATCTCTATTCGATTCATCTATAATTTTTCCTTCAAAGACATCAGAACTTATCAAGAAGGAGATTATTTGTTGGTCATCATCGAAGACCTAAAAATTATGGACATTATCTGGGACTGCTGGGATTGAAACTAGTTCAACTAAAAATCTTTTCAACTTGGAGTCCTTCAGAGTACTAGTAGTGACTACCAAGGAATTTTCAATTTGATTTTCTTCCCTAGGAATCAAATTGATTCCAAAAGTGTTAAATTCCTCAATCAAATTCCAAACTCTATTTCTATAGGTAGCCAATCTTTTATTATGACAAGTATATTGGTTGCGGACCTGCTTGATAATTGCTTCAGAATCTCCCATAACCATGAGAGATGTGACCTTTTTTTGATGGGAAAACATCATACCTCAAGCAAGTGCTTCATACTCAACCACATTGTTTGTGCAACCAAACTGTAACCTGTAAAAAGAAAAGTAAGTCTTCCCCTTTGGGTTAGTTAATTCTATCCCCGCTCCACTTCCTGAATTGGACTTAGAGCCATCAAACTTTAGACTCCATAATTGATATGGAGCTGGGATCTCTTTCTTCTTTAGGGCCATAGGTATTTTCTTTCTAGAAGCATGTGGCAGCTTGGATTGGTGTTTTTCATCAAGATTTAAGTGTAATTGGGGGCATGGTTCACCAGAAGGTTCTCTTGGATTCAAAATCTATTCAGAACTTGATTCTTGAACCTCTTCTTGTTTCATATCACATTTTAACACATTATTAACCAATTCCTTGGGCATTGGAAGGGTATCTGGGGTAGGTGTAATTGGAAAAGATTGAGACTCCTCAATCTCTCTTTGTAGTTCAGAACATAGAGCCTGAGTCTACTCAAGTTGGGAAGATGATTCCTATTGACAAAGATTGGCTCTTGTAAGGATAGTTGCATCCTTTGCTTCAAATGGAAATTTATTGGTGGAGGCTTGAGGTTGACATTCACAAGTTTCTTCTACCTGGGAGACATGTTTTAAGATATCTACATAGGGTTGACAAGTCAACTTAGAATGATTCTAGTAATGGACCCTACACTAGTTGGGAAGCAACAAACTCCACATGTCAGCCTCTTCCCAACACCAGCCTATCCTCTTGCAACTTTTTGACTAAGACTTGTTGGTTCACTATAATCATCTAGTTAGTTGATTCTAGAGGCAATAGATGATCATACTGAAACATAGAGAAAGTCATGATTTCCTCCTACTTGTAAACTCCTATCTCTGTCTCGAAATAGGTTACCTCATTAGGGGAATCATACTCTGTGATCATGTGTTTGAGCCTAGGCTCACTTTCAATTCTAATCTAGGTTGCTATCCCTTTCCAAGGCAACCACATGTGTGAGAAATCCAAGGACAAATATCCCCCAATACTTTTCATCAAGTCTCTGCTTAAGAGAATACCATAGGTTTCTGGGATATCTGCAACATGGATATCCACATAAGTTTGGATCCTTGGATCAGATCCAATCTGTACATGAATATTTTTAAGCTCTCCTACCAATTAACTTCCATTTTATCTAATTGAATAAATTTATTGTTAGTCTGGAGTGGACTCAGACCTAACTTCTTACAAATTGAAAAAGGCATGACATTTCTCGATGCCCCAAAATCTAATAGATAGTTATGTAGATTCTTTCCAAAAATTCTTAAACTCAAAAGGAAAGGTGGAGTTCCATTCTTACCTTTATAGAGTGTTGCATTCATCTCGTTAGTGGGAGTCATCTTTCCTTTCCCTTTTGACTTGTCTTCTTCCTCCAAGGATTTCAACAAAATTTCCTTTTGAGTAGGACACCACTTCATAACGTCAAAGAATGACATTGAAGTTTTTTTCCTCTGCATCTCTGCAATGAAGTCAAATTTTGAATCATTATTTTCTTGATACTTGGGAAAGAAAGGGGAAGTACCTTTATTCTAAAAAATTGATGGCCCCTTTGGTGGTGGTGGGTTATTATCTACATTCTAGTTTGGTGGGACCACATTATTAGGAGGAGCAGAGGTCATGAATGGCCCCTTATTTTTATTTCTAAGAAAATTACCTCCCTTGGTTTGGAAAGCTTGGGCATCATACACATCTTCCACCGGCTCATTCTCTTCTTGACTAGGAAATGATAGTTCCTCCTCAAAGACATCATAGGTCATGGCACTATCCATTGATCCACCAGATTTGTTGGATACACCTTGAAATGGAGCATCAGCTTGGCCTATCTTAACCATCTTCTCCATCTCTAGGAAATTCACCTCAAAATGGGCTGTAGTATCATGTAGCCTACACCAATTAGTCATGAAGTTGAGGTCTGCTACATTAGAAGTGTGTTGCTTCTCATCACCCTCCTAGTAATTATGGGAAAATCCCCCATTATTAGGCCCGGTGTTCCACTACCTATTGTTATTAGACCTTTGATTGTATCCTCTATTCTAATTTTGATAATTCTGATTAGTGTTGTAATTCTGATTAGAGTTCTAGTTAGAATAACCTCATTGATTTGAGTACCCTCCCTGACTTTGGAAGTTTTGATTTTGGTTTTGAGGAGGGTTTTGTCTCAATTGAGCCATATAGTTAGACATCTGAGATAGATTCTTTTTAAGAGTCTCCATCTCATTATTCAACTACAAAGTCTTTTCACTTTCTGCAGTCTTCACTGCAAAGGGATGATTAACTGGATTTGATCCTCCAACTTGATTTGAATAATTCTAAGTTTGCTGGGTGGGATCCTGGGGACCATTCATGAAGAATGGTAAGGGAGGTGAAGCTTGGAATTCATATATAGGTATGTATTGGGAATAAGACATCCCTGGGACGTATTGAATAAAGGGGGTGGATTGGGTATTTGGTATCCTATAGGAGGAATAACTCCTCCTAGACTCCTAGATTGTAAACTTATCTGTTGTTGCAACTGGATGGCCAAATGATATACTTTAGCCAAAGAATCAATTTCATTAGCATTATATGTCCTTTTCAAGAATAGGCCAATCAAAGGATCCACAAACCTTAAGTACGCCAAAATGACAATGTTCTCAACAACTAAATAGGGGTCCTATAATCTCTGATACATTCTTTGAAACCTAGTATTGAATAAAGGCAATGGTTCCTGATGTTCTTTTCTTATTGTGGAAAACTGGTGGTATAGAATAGCAGGATCTACATAAACCTTGAACTGATTGATAAAGGTGTTTTCCAAGTCTATCCAACTTAGAATAGACCCTTGTGGTAAATTTAGGTACCAATTGTACGCCATGTCACCCAAAGAATAGGGGAACAACCTACACACAATGTCATGATGAGCCACCTGAGCACGAGTACAGGCATCCTTAAATGCCTGTATGTGCTCCTCAAAAATTCTTGATTCTCCATGCATGTACTTAGGATAGAACCTCTCTGGGTTTTTGGGGAGATCATGTATCCCTCCAGCAATAGTCCCCAATGGTGAGGGATTATTGACGAAGAAAGCCATGGGTTGTGGTGGTGGTGGGACTGGTCGAACATGTGGTGGAATAGGTGGATTTGGTGGAAAGCCAGGTGGAGTAAGTGGTGGTGAAAATGGTAGGATTAGGACTCTACAAGCCTAGGTTTTGTGCCTGACAGGGGTTTGGAGTTCAATCAACAGTTCAGGATCCTGGGAAGATCTAATAACTCTCTTGTATCTATCCGGTGAAAATGACCCAATTCAAGCTAGCTTGTTCCTCAGGCCCTCCTTCTAGTACCAGATCTATTGATGGTCAGTATAGCACAACAACACTAAACACAATATTACTATTCTATTTCTCCTAAAAAAGAAAGATAACATCTAGCCATCTAACTCCCAAGGTCCTGGTAGTTGGTTCTCAATTGTGTTGATATCACTCAAAGCTCAATGTAACTATAATTTGCAAGGGGCCTTTGTTGTAACAAGGAAAAAAACTGTATGAAGTCAACTATTCTATGTTTTGGGGGTTTAAATAAAAATAAAAATATAGATCAGAGCTTTAAAACCAGAAGAATATGAATAAAACTACTTAACATCTATACATGCATACCAATAATGAGTCTTTCTTCATCCAACCACAACCATGACATGAAACAATCCATAGAATAATTTATACCATTGCCTACATCCACAGTGCTAATTCAATCATCATGACTATTCAATAAAATTTCTTCATAAACTTTGAAAACAAACCATTCACTTATTATCAAAACATAGATCAAATAGATATAATAGCAATTCATTCACAGATAACTTAATGAGATAATCTTAAATCCAGTTCCTTCTATTGACTTTCATCAAATAAGAAACACTTAGGTGCAGAAAAACCACTAGAATATGGATTGATTATATATCATTAAAATAATCAAATAAGTCCAACTTGATAACATAAAACTTGCAGAAAGCTGTAAAATTGTATCTAAATTTACTTGAAATTTTAGAGTATCTGCTTCACAATTATGAAAACCTAAGACTATTCTTGTCTGCTATCATCAGGCACCTAAACTTCCTTCAATTAGCCAACCTTTACAAAATGGAGCCAAATAATACATATAAACATTGTCATTCATAAATTCCTCCCAATCAAAACTTAGATCTACAAATCAAGGAATCAAAACTAAATGAAGAACTGGACTGTTGATCCTAAGTTAGAAGGCTGGAGTACAATGTTGCACAAATTCTGACATCCAAAGAAGAAGGTGGAACTAAGGAAGGAAACTGGAGTAGATTCCACATCAAAACCCTACAAAAGAGGAGAGAAGGAAATGTTGTGTCAAGTGAAGAGAGCCAGCTCACTTATGTGTTGCATGCTCAAGGATGTACTCATCATAATTGGAAAACACTTGTTGAAGAGTATCTACATCAGGTCCATCCAACCAATCATCCTCAAACTTAATCCTCTTTAATTTTGTTGAAACCAATTTTTGTACCTCCTTTAATTTGATTACATCTCTTCTAGCAGCCTTAACTTCTTCCCTTATGTCCATAAACCTATCCAATAACAAATCCTCTCCATCATCCCCTTTTTGCATCACCTCTTCAAATCTACTCCTCCACTTCTCCCTCATCTTATCCAAAGTAAGACCCTCCTTGACCAAGGTATCTAGATTGACTAAAATAGCCACAATTGCCTCTAACTCATCAATCTGTTGATTCAAGTCCTTTGTCAACTCCTGAATTTCATTCTTATGCTCCTAAATAGCCTTGGACTTGTATCCTATTATTCTCACAGTTTTCTCAACAAAATATAGATTACCATCATCAAGAATTGAATGTTTAAGCAAAGCTAACTTAGGTACCTTGTTAATATCCTCAAGCTTCTTAGCATGTTCTTTATATTCTTCATCTTGCTTATCTAGATCTTTGAAATGTTGATCTAAATCCCCTGTCAAGTCAAGAGTTCTTTGATGAATTTTAAAACCATCAGTAAGTACATCATCAATCTCTTGATTGAGCTTGTCCAACCATCTTTCCATCATTCCCACTTTACTTTTCATCTGAACCAAATCATTAGCCTCTTTCTTTGTTAGTAAGACTGGGGATTCAGGGGCAACAACTTGTTGAGAGATTGGAGTTGAAATGTCTTTTAAAAACCTATGCAATTGATCTAATTGAGCCTTAAGCTCATCCTTCTTTTTCTTGTCCTTGATCATTCAGGACTTGGTAGAGGAAGCCACAATATCTATTAAGTTCATTTGTTGATTTTTGGTAGGCCTTCCCAAATTAACCGTACCTAATTGATAATCAATCATCTGCAATCCTCTCGGTTCTTATCCACCATTGGTATTGCACACTCGACAATGATCTCTCCTGCATCAATAAGCCTAGTGGAGTGAAGAACCCTAACCTTTTTCTTGGGCCTTTCCTTCTCAATCTCTTTCATTATGTCATCCCAGTTTAGAGGTTGAGGCTGAACTATTTGTTTCTTCTCCAATTCAAGCTTCAATCAGGTAGAAGCAATAGGAGTAGTAGCCACTTGAGCTGAAGAAGAAGCTATAGTAGTAGAGGATAGAGGTTTCAATAGAGTATTCTCATGCCGAGAGTCAACTTCCTGCACATTTTGTTGTTCTCTTTGTGCCTCCTCTTTGTGCAAGATTTTCAGCCTCTTCTTTATCTTTCAATTCTTGCAATTTCTTAGCTTCTACCTCTTGCTTCAGATGTTCTTGTTCCAACTTTCTTTCCTCTAACATCTGATCTTGTTTCCTTTTCAGCTCCTCAAAATAGTCCCATGCCTCTTTGGACTTCTCATATTCAGCAATTTTAGTAGCCTCTTTCTCTCTTTCCAAATGTTCTTGTTCTTCTCTCTTCTTAAGAGCCTCTTCTTGTGCCTTGAATTTGGCCTCAAGAACTTCCTTTTCTCTTCTTTGAGCAGCCTTCTCTTCCTCAAGATCATGAATTTTTTGCTGTAAAACCAATTTATCTCTTTCTTCCTACATCTTGAGCTCCTTCTCCTTTTGTAGTAGTTGTTGAGCTAATTCATCAACCTTAACTTAAGCCTCCAATTCTTGTTGCTTGGTCAATAATACAACTTGTGCTTTATCATCTTCCTCTTGTTGTTTAGCTAATGCCTCAGCTTGTGCCTTGGCATCAACTTCCCTTTTGGCATCTTCAAAGAGTTTCCATTGGTCCTCCTCTATCAATGTATGCTTGGTCCTTGCATCATCTGTTCATCAAGGGATGCAACTAAATGAGCCTCTTTATTAAATGGATTGTTTTCAGAATTAGTAGCAATATCATGTATTTCAATTCCTGACTCCATTTCCTTTACGATCTCAACTTCATTGTGAAGATTTCCCTTTGAGGATTCCTGACCTGGTTGTTGTGTAACAGAGGGTTGAGTAGATACCTCTCCTACAATGGATGTGGAAGCACCAACTTGTGCAATTGTCTCATCTTCTTGCATCTCTTGGAGGTCTTGGGAAACCACCTCCTCTTTTGCATTAGAAGGAATAAATTCCAATGGCTCCTTTGGAGGTATTCTTCTCTTTGTCCTTTTGTATTGTGTGGTTCCAACAACCTTTTTCTTCTTGGATGGCTGAGCATCAGGCTGGTTGACCCTCAAAATGACCTATTGCACACTTATGTCCAAGACTGGTTTGGCAATCTACTTTATATCTATGGACTCTTCCATATTCCAGTCCACTAGATCAAGACTTTTAGTGCCTATGTTTTCAACCTCATATTGGGGATCCAAAGTTACCCCATCATAAGATAAATTCTTTAGGATGTCTTCCTTAATCCCATACTCAACCATGAGTGGGATTGGCACTCTTTCATAATTTCTCCTTCAGAGATCATAATCATCTTGTAGATCCATCCAAAAGTCCTCCAACAGATTGAAATGCTTGTCAAATAGACTAGGAAGCAAAGCCTGTATCTTGTGCCCAGGGTCATAATGCTTCCTAGAAGTGTATAAGCCCAATTTTAGATAAACCAATTCATCACAAATAGCATCAGTTGCCACAATGTGTGGATAGCTAAACTCACCAAATTTCATTGGAAACTTATGGCAACTAGTCTTGTGTTTGGTGCCAAATTTGAAATTAACCACCAATGCCTAATATATAAACTCCATTAAAACAATTCTATTTCCGCAACACCTAGGAAGCAAATGAGGATGACCATCAATTCCTCCTAATATGAAGTAAGTGAATCTAGGGTATTGGATAAACTAGTGTCCCCATTCATTGATAAAGGCCATTGCCTCCATGCTTAATCTATACCCAACATCTCTAGTGAGCCTGTTAATAACAACATAAAGGAAGGCATCATTAACCCTCCTATAGTGTAACTCTAATGCTTGCAATGTGAGCTAATTTTAGTTCTCCAACACCTTATTTTGTCCTTGGGCCTCTCCCAATATGCCAACTATATGGAG
Organism: Sequoia sempervirens; assembly: GCA_007258455.2. Lineage (NCBI taxonomy): Eukaryota > Viridiplantae > Streptophyta > Pinopsida > Cupressales > Cupressaceae > Sequoia > Sequoia sempervirens. Next base: position 50,496,312 of record VDFB02047230.1, read on the forward strand.
TCCAAGGAAAATCCCCATTCGAGCAACTGCATAGACCACAAGAGGTCATAAAGAAACTCTTGGTTTCTCTCACTCTAAGCATCTGATTATGTATAATTTTTGACACCACCATTGGCTAGTCAAACTATTGTTTACCTTCCAAGATAGCATGGATAAATGGGAACATCCATTCTTTAAACTGTGAAGCATCCCTTTTTCCAAACACCCTAGAAAGTAGCATGATTATGTCCCTAATATCTTTATTGAAATCTACCCTTTTTGGCTGGTCAGGAAGTTTGGTTAGAGACTCTTTCTCTATCCTCATCCAATCCTTATTCATGTAGGATCTATTGGTTTCATTGTTGCTACCGTAAAGCTTCATAGCTTTTGCTTCATTCAAGTTCTTAGGATTCTAAGGAACAAGCGCATCAAACATGAACCTAAAAATTTGAGATGTTAGATCAATAATAACATTCCCTTGTGAATCTGTGCACTGCCTAGTAGCAGGATTGTAAGCACCAACAACTGCTAATACCAATTCTAGACATTGAATGAACAAAGGGAAAAGAGCAACATGTGCCAATCCTGATTGAGCAATCCTCTATGCCCTTAGTGTAACATCTTCATTGAAAATTTCATCCACCAACTCCTCAAAGTTAAAAGGGCCTAAGTTGGTGTCTATGATATCCGCCCAATCACAATCAACCTTACTGGTGGTAAGGGTAGCCTCCTTATGTTTCCACCTCAGACTGTAGGGAAGCTATTCTACTTTAATCTTCTTTGGTCTAGCTTGCTACCTTGAAGTTTCTATTGGTTGGATCCTTTGAGAAGCCTCATCTGATGCTCTAGAAATTTCTCAAACTCTATAATAAACTCCTATGTTAGATGATCAACACATAGAAATCAATACATCAATCAAATTTTTCTTTCATCGGAAGCGAAACCATAGAAGGATCAGGAATAGGAAACAAAGTTTTCAACACTAGTGGGGTCAAAACTAGAACAAGACTAGAATGGGAACAAAAAGAGGATCATAATCGGGACTAGAATGGGAGCCAAGAGAGGATCAGAATTGGGACCGGAATGGGAACCAAGGTAGAAACTAATTGCTAGTTCCAAGTTCAATATCCATTCTGACTCTGATTCCGCCTAAGGTCAAGCATGGAAACTCAAGGATAAGTATATTAAGAAAAAACACCACAATGACCGAAATCAGAGTCATTTTAGGAACTAGTCCTAGAGAAAACAACCTCGAGACACTTTCATTCCCAAGTTCGCTCCTGCCAATTCAATATGCAAAACAAAGCATGTTTTCAAAAGACATGGTCACATGAATTTCAAGACCTAAGTCACATGGGCTTATGAGGAAATTAGAAATAGAAGGGATTAACCCCTCAATAGCTCAACCCTATGATAGCTAATTTAAACCCTAAGAAAATACTATTTTGTAAAGGTTGTCAAGCAAACCCTAGCTTGCTCGACACGACGACTCTAAAAATTAGGGCATCACAAACACCCAACGTGGAAAACATAGAGTCAACACAAGATTGATATGAGAAAAGGGTTTTGAAAATGAACTCCATCATTCAAGCACATAAAACCCTCACAAATCGAAACCCTAATTAGAAATTAGGGCACAACAAAAACCACCTGTCACGAAAGAGACAGCAAATGGAAAACAACGAACAGAAAACAAACAAAAACAGAATGAGAAAGAACAAAAAATAAAAAGCAAAGAGAACAAAAAGAAAAGGAATAAGAAACAAGTGAAGAATTCATAGAAACAAGACTTTTGTGGACACGCCAAAGCACAACAACACATAGAAAACCAACGCAAATGGGAAACAAAAAGGGAAATGAAACCTACCTTAAAATGTTCTCAAGAAATGACTAAAATCTGACCAAGATTTTCTCTGGAACTCACTTCCCCAATCCAATCAATCCTCTCAAAGTTCTTCTAGCTCTGACATGCTTAAACATCTCAATAATCAAAGATAATGAGCCAGTTAAACATGGTTAGGAATTTAAAATCAATTCGTGTGTGCGAACAGACTGTAATTAATTCCATTAATACAGTTGGTCAGAGGCAGAGAAAACAATGCGAATAGGAAGTTAAGTCTTGTGAACACTCAAAGAAGGGTAGACGCGGACCTGGATTATAGACAACATAAAGAAACTTTTAAAAAGTCCCCTACCCAGTTTCCAGCCTAGTTTCGGTCCCGCAACAAAGCAACAACGAAGAAAAAGAAACAACGTGGGCGGACGCGGAGTCAAAATCAAAACAAAACTTTCACAAAGTTCAAAGTTTAATTATGGTTCCACTTCTGCTTCTGACCAAGTTGCAGGAACACAACAAAGACACAAGCACAAAGGGAAGTGGGTTCAAAACAAAAATCGGACCCAGCCCAAACACCAAAGAAACAATGATACAAAGTAAATGAGTGGAGTTGGAATCAAGACAGGAACAAAAAATGGAAATTTAGAAAATTCCAAGTTAGATTCAAATCTTGGTTCCACTTCTAGATAGGATAAATAAGATGCAAGGAAAACAACAAAAAACCCAAGGGAGAAAACAAACTCGAGAGTGCCAAACAAACTGACAGACAATGAAAGGAAACAAGAAAGAGAAGGTAGACCCTGAGTCGAAACCAAACTTGGACTAGGAACTCTAAAGAAGTTCTGAATCTAGCTTCATTTCTGGCTTTACTTTCGACAGAGCAAAGGAACAAAATACTTTGGAGAAAAACAAGAAAACTCCTAAGACTCAAACAAAAACCCAAAAAACAAGCAAAAACAAAGGGGGACCCATTTTGTTCCACAATAAAATGGGGTGGTTATGCAAGGCATAATACTCCTTCTGACTCATGATGACATGCATGTATGACATCATAAACATCTATCTCAGCAACACACCTACGGAGAACATGATTAGGACGCATCTTAAACAACATTCCACTTATCCATTGGAACCTAGAACTCCCATGAATTAATCTCCTTTTCTGTTTTGGATTAAAATGATTTGGACACTTCCTTGTTACAAGATAATTTGCAAGATTAACAAACCATGGTGGATGAATTGATATAGCAAACATGTGCTCATCCAAAAATGTGTCATCTACTGGCTCTTGATCACCCTGTAAAACAATTCTAGAAAGGAAATCAGCAACAACACTATCCTTACCAAGCTTATCTATAATGTTTACATCAAACTCTTGCAATAATAATAACTATCTTATAATTCATTCACCCGCTACAACTTTATTCATTAGATATTTAATAGCAGCATGGTCTGTGTGAATGAATACCTTGTACCTAGTAATATAGTGCCTGAATTTATTAATTACATAAATCATTGCTAAAAACTCTTTCTCATTTGTTGTGTAGTTCCTCTTAGTAGGATTCAAATTTTTACCACTTTAGTAAATAGCATGCATTGCTTCATTTTCATCTTTTTGTCCCAAAACTGCACCAATAACAAAGTTGAATGCATCTAAATGTATATGAAATGGAAACAGGTCCTTTGATAATGGGAGAAGTAGTTAAGGCATGTTTAATTGTTTCAAATGATTTTTGACTATCATCTGTCCATAAAAAATCTACATCCTTTTTAAGCAATGTGAATAAAGGCTCAACAATTCTACTAAATCCTTAAATAAATATTTTGTAATAACCAACATTCCTAAGAAAACTACATACACCAGTTTTATTCTTAGGCATTTCAATCTGTTGAATGATTTCTACTTTCTTGGAATCAACATTGATTCCTTGTTTTGAGATGTGAGGTCCTAGAACAATTCTTCTTTCATTATGAGGGAACACTTTTCATGATTCAAAGATAACCTATGATCTTTACATCTTTGTAAAACTTTATCCCAACTTTTAAGTGCTTCCTCAAATTTTTGTGCATGTATAGTAAAGTCATCTATATATACTTCTACACATGAAGTAGTTAAATCTGCAAAGATTGCCAGAACAACTCTTTGAAAAGTGGTTGGTGCATTGCATAGTCCAAATGGTAGAACTGTGTAAGCATATGTACCCCAAGGACATGTGAAGGTAGTATTATCTTGGTCTTTAGGAGCCACTTGGATCTGATTATACCCACTAAATCCATCTAGGAAAGAGAAATAACTATTGCCAACTAGGTTATCAAATACTTGATCAATGAATGGCAACGAAAAATGATCTTTTAGTAGCTTTATTTAATTCTTTGTAATCTACACACACACGCCATTTTCCATTCTTATTAGGGACAATAAAAAATTGGGAAACTCATTGGCTATCAGATATTGGATAAATAAACTCTACTTTTAGTAGTTTCTCTATTTCTTTCTTTACAAAATAAGCAAAGAACAAGGTTTATCTTCTATGTCCTCGCCTTACTGGTTTCACATCTTCAGTATGTATATGATGAGTACATATATAAGGGTGAATTCATCTCATATCCTTATATTCCCAAGAAAATTCTTCAATATGTTTTTCTAAGGTTTGTTTCAATTCCTCTTCTTGGAAAGAGGTCAAGGATGAATTAATGAAAAGAGGTTTATCCCCTACTACTGTAATTTTTTTCGTCTCATTCTTAGAATCAATTGGATCTCCAAAAAGTGTATTCAAGGGACATGGAGGTGAACTCTGCTGATGTAACATCCCATGACAATTCTTTTCAGAATTAAGATCTTGTTCCTCATATTATTCGGCATGTTCTACTAAGGTAACCATGGCCAAATCTACAATACCATCACCTTTTGAATCTATATCCTCATCAACCCAAAGTTGAAAATTAGGTTGAAATGATGGTTGGACTGGAGGAAAATTTGATAAATCTTTCTGCTTCTGACCATTAGAAATGATCATACTTCCTAATATGTAATCTATCAATGTTGTTGCAGTAGCTAACCATGGTCTACCTAAGATATTTGGATAACCAGAATCCTTCTTTCTATCTTTAAGAACTAGAAAGTCAACTAGATAGTCACATGTATCAATGGTAACCATGATATCTTCAAGTACACATTCAATTTTGGTAGTAGATTGATCTTCCAACTGTAAAATAGTTGTTGTGGGTCGAACCTGTTGGTAAAATAAGGACATACAACTGAGAGGGTGTGAATCAGTTGTCACAGAATAATAAAATTTTCAAACTTAATCTCAAATCTGATGAATAAGCAATTAACCATAAATAATTAACACATCAAAGAGATAGAGAACACCAAGATTTTTATGTGGAAACCCTGTTAGGGGAAAAACCACGATGGATGTTAGTCCACAAGATTATACCTTGTTAAAAGTATAATGAAATCAATAAAGGGGAATTCACATGCATTCAGGAACACTACCTAGAGCTCACTGCTCAATTACAAAAGGGGCTCACTGCCCAACAATATAGAACATGATTAAAATCCAGAGGGCATGAACTAAAAAAATAGCTTCTGCACAAGCCTAATTATAGTTCCAATTAGGCACAAAAAACTCCTTCACAAACTATTTCACACTTCACTCGATCTTCTTCACACTCTGCTCTGCAATCAAATGATGTTTGCACATACACACATAAGAGCACACCTAGCACACAAAGCACCTTTTCCACCCACTTCATCGATGAAACAATTTCTCTTATATATCTGCTACATGAGATTTCATCAACAACTTTAGTCAGCCAGTAAAGTAAAACATATTTACAATGTCGGCCCAAATTTACAAATGCATTTTTAATGCGAATCCACCAAGGTCGGCCACAACGTAGTGGGGACCCAAATTCACAACTCCAACACAAAAGTACTTTAATTAATTCTTCCTTGAAGATCCACAACATGCTACCACCAACATGTTGGCCAAGAACAAGAAAAATTGAACATACAGAGGAAAAATTTCTGACCACAAGCACACTGATCAATGTAGATGTACCACAAAGATAGAGCACAATCTAGAAACATCCAAGAGCACCAAGAAACAATAGAGAAACATCTACAACAACTGATATTTCCAGAATTACACAAACTTCACTCAGGAACACTGATACATACCACAAAAACACTATCAAACCACAACATGACCAAATCTATATGCGGACCTTTGAAACTTCTGATAGATGATCTCGATACACTCAACAAAAAACCCTTTAATCCACAACAACTGAACTTCAACGTAGAGAACAAGACACCTTCATGACTTGCATAGTTCCACTGGGAACTTGGAACACTTTCTTTTACAATTTTCTCAATATCCTCATCATATACAACCTCTAATACACCAAATTCTAATAGTGTTGACATCAATGACAACCACATATTAGCAAAGCATCCACAACATCCAAAAATCTCCCCCTTTGGCATTGATGGCAACACAAGATGTGAGAAATACCATCAACCCAACACACTTGCTTTCCCTTTAGTTCTGACTCTTTTCCTCAATTTCTCTTCGACCCTTAAAAATATTTTTCACATTGCACTTCTCCCCCTTTGACATCAATGGCAAAGGTCATCACATCTAACTACTCCCCCTTAGTAGCAGCCACAGAAACATCAATCCATATCATAATATAGCAATGTAGCTCACGGATTGATGCAAGTAAATGCATCTCTTAGTTCTTATTAGGAGGGGAAATTACCCCTAGCATTCCTCTGAGATATTCAAAAGTATCCTTCAGCAATAGTTTAGTAAAGATGTCTACAATCTATTCTTTGGTAGGTACATACTCCAATTTTAATTCTTTCTCATTCACTTTCTCCCTCAAGAAGTGAAACTTGATTGATATATGTTTAGTCTTAGAGTGTAGTATCAGATTCTTTGAAACATTTATTACACTTGAATTGTCACAGTATATGGAAATAGGCTCTTCATATACCACCCTAATATCTTTCAACATTTGTTTCATCCATATCACTTGAGTACAATTGTTTGCAGCAACAATATATTCTACTTCAGCAGTAGATAGAGAAATGGAATTATGCTTTCTTCCCTAGGAAGAAATCACCACCACTAGTACTTTTCTTGTCATCCACATCTCCAGCCCAATCCACATCAGTATATGCACTCAAAGTGAGATCATCATCCTTTGGATACCAAAGTCCAAAGTCAATTGTTCCTTTTAGATATCTAAAGATTCTCTTAACAACAGTCACATGCGATTCTTTTGGATCAGCCTAAAATCTAGCATCCATACATACAACATTCATAATATCTAGTCTATTTTGGGTTAAATAAAGCAATCCACCAATCATTGACCTATGTCTAGTTTGATTCGCCTTAGGAGAATCATCTTTCTATGTTGGCTCACATATGGTCACCATGGGAGTACCAACAGGCTTTGAATCTTCCATCCCAGATTTCTTCAGTAGCTCTCTCACATATTTAGACTGAGATATAAATATCCCCTTGTCTAACTAGGTCACTTGCAATCCTATAAAGAACTTCATCTCTCCAATCATACTCATCTCAAATTCATCCTTCATCTCATGAGAAAACTTCATACATAGATTGGCATCTCCTCCAAAAATGATTTCATCAATAAAGACTTCTATAATTAACTCTTTATCATGATCCAATTTGAAATATAAATTGCTATCAGTAGTACCTTTAGTGAATCCAAGCTTCAATAAGTATTTGTCCAATCTAGCATATCAGGCTCTAGGGGCTTGCTTAAGTCCATATAGAGCTTTCTTTAGGTGGAAAACCATATCTTCCTTGTCAATTAGTTGAAATCCATCTGGCTATTCAATGTATACTTCTTCTTCTAGTTCTCCATTCAGAAATGCTAACTTCACATCCATCTAATAGACTTTATAGTCCTTGTATGCAACATAAGCAAGAAATAATCTAACAACTTCGATTATGGAAACATGGGAAAAATTTTCTTCAAAATCAACACCTTCCATCTAAGAATACCCTTTACATACCAGTATTGCTTTATTCCAGACCACTTCACCTTGTTCATTCAGCTTGTTTTGGAACACCCATTTAGTACCAATCACATTTTTGTCTTTAGGTCTAGGAACTAGTATCCACATGTCATTCTTTTCAATTTGTGTCAGTTCTTCCTTCATAGCTTCCATCCAGTGTTCATCTTGGCAGGCTTCAGTGACATTTTTAGGTTCAATCTTGGAAATTAGGCAGTACTCTTCTGTAATCCTTCTTCTAGTTTGCACTCCTTTATTCTTATCTCTTATAATTTGGATTTCAAAATGGTTTAGCTTTACATACCTAAGAGTTTTGAAATTTTCTTGAACTTTTGATTCTTTTGATCTTCCTCCTGCACTTACACTTGTCTCTGCTTCCTAGCTTCCTTGTTACCAATCTGATCTCTTCAATGGCATGAGCCTTCACTTTGTAGGAGGGAGGCAAGGATTTGAGTATCTTAGCCACTATTTCATCCTCATCCAAAGAACCATCGACACATGTAATACCCGTCACTATTTCATTTACTCTTTGTATAAAAGAAGTGATATTTTCATCTTCACCCATCTTCAAATTCTCATACTTTCCTTTTAAACTCTGTAGCTTAGCCATATTCACCTGCACATCTCCTTCATACAAAGTTTCCAGCTTCATCCAAATCTCATGAGCTTTTTGCAGTCCTACCACATTAGCCATCTCTTAATCTATTAGAGCACTCACCAAAGCTTCAATAGCCCTAATATTATTTTCAGCATCTTTGATCTCATCAGTAGTGGAGGGACCATTCTAAGGAATAACATATGGATCTTTTGTAATCTTCTAGTAGGCTTTACCAATACACCTTAGGTGACATTGCATCATGACTTTCCACAATGAGTAGTTAGTTCCATCAAATCTTGGACTGTTCTTCTTGAATGTTTCCATCTCAGATCACCTCAAGCTTTTAGACTTCTTCAGAGGAACCTGCTCTGATACTAATTGTTGGAAAAACAAGGACGAACAATTGAGAGGGGGGGTGAATCAATTGTCACAAAATAATAAACTTTTCAAACATTACTTTACTTAATCTCAGATCTGATGAATAAGCAATTAACCATAAATAATTAACACATCAGAGAGACAAAGAACACCAAGATTTTTTACATGGAAACCCTATTAGGGGAAAAACAACAATGGATGTTAGTCCACAAGATTATACCCTATTAAAAGTATAATGAAATCAATAAAAGGGAATTCACATGCATTCAGACACACTGCCTAGAGCTCACTAGTCAATTACAAAAGGGGCTCACTACCCAACAATACAAAATAGGATTAAAATCCACAGGGTATGAACTAAAAAAATAGCTTCTACACAAGCCTGATTATAGTTCCAATTAAGCACAAAAAACTCCTTCACAAACTATTTCACACTTCCCTCGATCTTCTTCACACTTTTTTATGCAATCAAATGATATTCACACATACACACATAAGAGCACACCCAACACATGAAGCATCTTTCCACCCACTACACTGATGAAACAATCACTCTTATATATCCGCTACATGAGATTTCATCAACAACTTTAGTTAGCCAAGAAAGTAAAACATATTTACAATGTCAGCCCAAATTTACAAATAAAATTTTAATGCGAATCCACCAGGGTCAGCCACAAAATAGTGGGGACTCAAATTCACAACTCCATCATGAAAGGACTTCAATTAATTCCTCCTCGAAGATCCATAACACTCTACCACCAACATGTCAGCCAAGAACAATAAAAGTTGAACATACGTAGGAAAATTTTCTGACCACGAGCACACCGATCAATGTGGATGTACAACAAAGATAGAGCATGATCTAGAAACATCCAAGAGCACCAAGAAACAATAGAGAAACATCCACAACAACTGATATTTCCATAATTACACAAACTTCACTCAAGAACACTAACAAAGACCACAGAAACACTGTAAGACCACAACATGACCAAATTTATATGTGGACCTTTGAAACTTTTGGTAGATGATCTAGATACACTCAACATAAAACCCTTTAATCCATAGTAGCTGAACTTAAACATAGAGAACGAGACACCTTCATGACTTGCACAATTCTACTGGGAACCTGGAACACTTTCTTTTACAATTTTCTCAATATCCTCAACATATACAACCTCTAATACACCAAATTCTAATAGTGTTGGCATCAATGACAACCACATATCAACAATGCATCCACAACATCCAACAAAACCTTTTTCATACCCAACATCTCAATGGTGTCTGATGTGATAACATTTATGGCTGCTCCTAAATCAATTAGCACATTGTTTATCTCTATTCCTCCAATGCTCAAAATTATTATAGGACTACCAACATCATTATACTTCTGAGGAAGTAATCTTCCCGACAAAACATCAGTGATTTTGGTCCCTATTTGTATTGTAGGAGGAAATTTCTTCTTCCTACTTGGTATTTTCATACAAAGACTTAACCAAATGATTGATTTTTGGTATGTCTTTAATGGCCTGTAATAATGGTATCTCAATATTAATCTTTTTTAATTCTCAGAGATGTTGGGAATCTACCACATTCATCAAATTTGGTTGGGAGCCATTGGGAGCTACTTGCTCTATTTTTGAACGTTCAGGATAAGGTGCCTACTTAACTTTTTGTTCATCATCAGAATTTTAGTTTTCATGTGAATACTCTTCTTCTTTCTCACCCTCTTGACCTTTAATATTTGGTATGGATGGAACATTACAATTTCTCAATTGAATATCACTGGGATCAATGACATTCAAATTTGGAGGATTTGGATCAGCTCAATTGTTTTTTAGATTTGAAATAGGTTGTGGAGGTAGTCGAGGTTGGTTTACTTGCTCAATGATTAATGGGGGTGTATGTGCCCAAGGATTCCTTGGACCTTGATTTTTCCATGGTTGAAATTTCATTTTATTTTGTTATCATGATGGTTAGTTTGAATGCTAATGTGGCTGATTTGATTGCCATTGAGGTTGATTCCACTATGGATTCATCCATTCAGGCTGACCCCAGAATGTAGGTGGTGGTTGTGTTTGATAGGGAGGAATCCATTGGTTTACATTTTGCTAAGGGTTTTGATTCCAATTAGGTCTAGGACCATATTGCCCCTAATTAGCATTGTATCTTGTGTTCTGAGATCTCTTTCCAACATAATTCTGCTCTTCCTCAACTATAGGTTGTTTCTTCAAATGATTCTTAATTCCAAGTAAGAGACTACAAGAACTTGTCGCATGATGTTTCTCACAAATTGCATAGAGATCAACTTGATTTAGTCGACATTCTCTCTCAAAAAAATTTCCCTACTTTTGAAACAATAAACAAATAAGTTTCAGTAGTCTTTTTATCTCCTTTCATGTTGAGATGGAGTAAATCAGTTTTAAAATTTGCAATTTCTTCCATTACTTGAGACACATCAGGAATTCAAGCTTTGTTTCTTCAGGAATTCCTAGTTCCTACTCTAGTTCTAGAGTATTTTCTACATATCGCAATAATGTCTTCCAAAGAAAGCTTATTGATATCCCCTTTTCATATAAGATTCTTTGGACTCATCATCAATCCCTTTTAGAAAAATTATTTTACTAATCTCATTGTCTAATCCATTACCACAACTTTTATGCACAAACTAAAATCTATCAGCATAATCTTCCAAACTTTCATCTTCCATTTTTCGCATTTGAAATAACTTCTCCTTCCTATCTCTTGACAATAATCTTGATACTTATCCAAAAACTCAGTTTCCATTTCTTGCCAAGTTGAGATTGATCTAGCACCTAAACCCATAAACCAATGTAAGGCTGACTCTTTCAAGGTAGAAGGAAACAGTTTCAACTTTTGGTTATCAGTTGTATAGTCATAGGTCTAACATAAAACCTTAAACTTGAAAAGAAAATGGTTAGGATCCTTAGAGTTTTTCCCCTAAAGGTAGGTAAAACAGAAGGTGAAATGTTTTTCATAAGAGGCTTGCCATCCTCTCTGTTTAAGTTGATAGGATAGGAAAAACTCCTATTATTTCATAGTTGGTCTCCCATTCTTTCTTCTTCTAAATGTTCCTCTTGAAAAGGTCCTTCTTGAAAATGTTCTTGATCTTCTCCTTGATTTTCTCGATTATCTTCTTGATTTTTCGATATGATGTTGATGTATATTGTTGTTGATCAAAATCAATATTTGGTGGAAGAAACCTCCGTAGATGGTCTCTAGCTCATCTCATCCACAATTTAAAGTTTTCTCCTTATCAACACTAAGGATTCAAAATTTAATAGCCATATCTTTAATCCCTGACAACGATGCCAAAAATGATGAGCAAAGCCATTGGTGTCACTTCTTGCATCATTTAATTATTTTAATTATCGAACCAAGTGTGTCTTAGAGGTATATGTGATAAGGATAATTCCACACTTCCTTTTTGGGGGGGTTTTGCACTATAAACAGTGAAATTTATTTCGGTCAAGCTCTCAGGAGTTGAACTTAACAACTCATTTCTAATCAAATTCTAAGGATTTTAACTATCTTTTTCCTAATTCAGACTTTAATGAATCTATTCAGAATTAACTTAACCTAGTTGCAATTGATTCATGGAGGAATTAAGGTAAAAATTAAACTCCCACTTAATCTAAATTCAAAATTCAAATTCTATTACTATTTTTTTTGTAAAGAAAGACTATTTTATGCTTGCAAAGAAATACATATTAATCTATTTTCTTGAATAGAAATTCTATTTTGTGTTTACAGGATTTAAGTAAATATTCAATCTAGGAAACAGTAACACTAATTCCATGAACTAATTTTGAGTAGGCTTCAGTTTAATCTTTCCATTTGTCATCATTATTGCTCTTACAAAAACTAGCATGCATTTGAGAATAACTACCAAATCTAACTCCTATGAATCAATATTCAATTTAAAAGTAAACAACTAGAGCTTAACCTATAGTGTAGCACAATTAACTATTTGGTAACATCATGATTTAAATTTAGAAAAGAGTGCAACTAATTAACAACGAGTTAAATAGTAATAAAGATTCTAAACTTTTTCAACACAAATCAAACATAAATTAATTGAATTGAGATAACATAACATAGAGAACCAAAATTATAATAGTAAGCAAAAATATTAACTAACTCTAGACTAAACCTAAGGATAGATACTTATAGGAAATATCACTTTATTTGAATTCAAAAACATGGCACAACCCGCCAAGAAGCAAAACGATAAACAAAAGTAGAAACAAAACTTAAAAGGTAAAGGAGAAATCCTTCAAATAAAAGTTGAATAAGAAGATTCCAAACTATCTTGAAGAAGTCAATTTGGAATTGATGGATCGGGATCCATCATGATCCAGCTGGCATGATCAAAAGCATGATAGAGTCCAAGTTTGCTAAACATAAAGTTTAAGAAGTCCACCATGAAACAAGCATTTAATCACTTGCACGATATCCTCAAGAATAGGATGCTAAATTGACAACAAATATTTTCAATTTCCACCATTAGTAACATATTTAATTGAAAAATATCATTTCTAATATATCTTCCAATTAGTTAATCATAAGGAAAAAAAAAAGAAATCATCCAATCATATAGTCTACCACTAGCATAGTTAATTAATGTATAATAAATTCTTTGAAAACATAAAAAGTATTAATTAAAGTGTCTTTTGAGTTACTCATCACCAATGGTAGCTATTGAGGTGGTTGTTGATGAAATGGTGGTGGGGTTGCACCTGAGACCTATCCATCTTGATGTTGGCCATCCTAGCCATCTTATCCTCTGCCCCGACCATCTAGCCCTCTGCCTACTCCCCTCCCTCTCGGCCTCCCTCATGGAGGTATACCTATTGGATCTGTCAGTCTAGGAGGGGGTAAAAATCATGTATCATATGCAGGTGTCATTTGCACATCTGTTGACCCCTGATCATAGGCCCATGGCCTAGCAACTAGTTGTCTAAAGCCCTCAACAACCTCAAGGGTTGGAATGGTATGCCCCAAGTTACCTCTCATTCCAATCTCACAAAAATGGTTTTGAAAGCATTGATGGGCCTGTCCTACCTCTCACAAAACTATTTAACAACTCTATCCGGTAGGTACCTCTTGATCATAGTGTGCTTTGGACCCTGCATGTACCGGGTATGTCAAGAAAATAATATTTTTTGTACATCATCGTACCATGTAAGCATCTATAACCATGGCTGCCATCAGAACACTATCATATCGTCAATCACTTAATGCTCCACATGACCAGATCATTTGGCTCCACATTGGCCATGTGGACAATTGGTCAGAGCACAACAATGTGCTCCCATGCCCATATGTGTAGAAAAGTGACCCCTGTACCAATGGCTCTATCATTGCAATACATGTAGTCATACATATCATGATAAAAGGAGGCTAGCATCACTGCCCCTCATGCATACTAGGTCCTCCTAAAAAGCATCTAGTGCCATGCCTGCCCCAATCCAAAACTGAATCCCCTGCTCCATTGATCTAGGGCAACCAACCCTAAAATCACTACCGCAATGATAAATCTGAAGATCGATGTCCAACCTCTATACATCTCTAGGTCAATCTAGGAGTTGACTAGGACAATATTATCCTGGTCAAGAACCTTGTGACATGCATCATATCCTATGTCATCATCATAAATCACCCACTCTCCATGTATGGGAAATAAAAAAAATTCCATACAACCTTCAGCATAACTATTGCCTTGCTGGTGGGTAGGTGGAACAACGAGGTCTTGCTACTCCATCACTCACATAGCATTGTTGTCACGCTAAATGGGTCCACACAATGAGAATGTAGGTGACATACCACAATTTGATCTCTCCAAGATACTCTTGTCAATGCTCAAACAAATCATCAAGTTTGGATAGAATGATAGGCTGGTGCTCATGGGACATCAAAGGTTGGATAACCTCTTGCACCCATGAAGCATACAATGTAAAAAATTCAAAAAAAATGGCTAAGTTTGGAGTTTTTATCCACCAAAATGACAAAAGAATTGCTATTTATGAAAGTGTCACTATGGTCCAAATTCCAAATAGAGACACTATATACCTTTAAATTATAAATCGTGACTAGTGTCACTCATCACACCCTCATCGCTATTTGAAATTTGGAAACCATAAATGTAAATTACAAATTAGGAAAGTGTGTCACTCATCATTATAGTAGCATCGTTAAAAATGAAAATAGCATTGTTGATTCTCAAAATAACATCACAATACGATGCCACCCTAACCTAAATTTCAAATTGCAATAAATGCACTAAAAATTCAAAATGCAAGCCAAGTTTTGAATCACATACCACTGGTCTTGCACTTGGATGCCTTTGGTACTCTCAAACTCAGTGAAAAATGTGTTGTGGGAGCACTCATGGTGCCATTTCGTCAGGAAGTTAGAGCTCAAATTGCAAGAATTCTCTAAGGTGTGAATGCAAAAATGAATTGAAAGTGACCCTTCATCACCTATTTAAGCCTAAAAATTAGGGTTTCTTTCCCTAATTTGACTGTGCAGCTAGGGTTTTTCACCAATTTCACCAATCTTGCCAAACTGAAGCTTATTTTACACTGATTGCATTTTTGTCATTTTTTGCACCCTAGAGCCTTTTTGGACCCTTGAGGAAACATTTAACCTTTGTTGAGAAATCAACCCAAAATTCAAAATTTCCACCTAATTTCTCAAGAAAACAAGGAACCAGCTTATTCCTTCCACTGGGGCAATAGTGGGGCATCAAAAAATTAGAAAATGTTTAATCTGAGCAATAGTTTTAATTTGAAAAGTGTCAATCTTTGAACCAATGAAGAAGATACCTCACTTCAAAGAGGGGAAAAATGTAGACACTTAAAAATATCTTAAATGATATCATGCACTCAAATTACGTATACTAACATTGTTTCATCATGAAACCCATCCTCTTTCGCTTAATTGATTAAATTAGCCTAGCTATTTAATAAATTGTCATTCTCATCTATTAATCTAATTAATCTAATTGAGTTAATTCATCCCTTTTCATGCTAACATTTCATCCTATTAAATTAAATACATCAAGTTGTTTAAGTGAATCCCTAAGTCCTCTTATTTAATTAAATAGCCCTAGGTTATTTAATTAAATGTCACATCACTTTCCATTTTCATTAAATCGTTTTATTTAATGAATATTGTCTAATTCCCATAATTTGCATAATTGAAAATTTGTTTAATTATCAAATTACTAAAAAATATAATTCCCCCCACTTGCAAGGGAATATTCCAAGGGAAAATTCATCCTTTGCACATTCCTCCAAAAGGAATATTCTCATGGAATATTCCTTCCACTTTTTGCACATTAGAGCTTTGTTTTAATTTGCTAAATATCTAATTTTCCTCACCCATGAGAATATTTCAAAGAATATTCTCTTTCTTCACTCATTTGAAGAAGGAATATTCTCCCTCATAAAAAACTTACAAGACTTCTTGTGCAAGTTAACTTATAAGACTTCTTGTGCAAGTTTTGAATGTGTGTTTGTTTGGAAGAATATGAACCCTTGATTCTTTCTTTGATCCATGTGATAATTGATTCTCATCCATTGATGAGAATCCATGATTCATGTTTCATCTCTCCTCCCTTTTTGACCACTGATTAAATTTTTGAATCTTATCCCTTCATTTCTCATTTGTCCTCCTATAAATAGGTCATTATTTTGAGACAAATGGATCCATCTTTTAAGAGAAAACTTATGTTGTTAAAATCACCTTCACTTGAACTCATATTTAGCACTTATTTAGCATCTTTTTAGCTGAATTCACTTTCATCATTAGCTTAGCTTCCATTAATGGCTTCCATTGTAACTTAGGGTTTTGATCTTTTTAGCTTAAATTTCATTTAGATTAGCTTTGGATACACCCATATCAATCATCTTAGCCTACATCATGTTAAAATAGCTTGCATCATGTTAATTTAGCATTTAAATCATGTTTCATCACACATCTATCATTGAATTTGTCAATTCTCTTCAATACAATCAATTGAAACAGGCTCATTATCCATGAGATTGGGAAAGGGTCACCTTTCCACATCAATACAACACCACTCCCTCAATAGGATAAGTTTCAATGGATTAGAATAGGTGTTTTCAAATCTTTCATGATTTAATATGTTAGTTTTAATGGATTCCTAGTTGAGTTTTTATTGATTGATATTATTGGAATGATGTTTAGTGGCTTGAATACACTTTGTATCCTCATGGATTAAGTGTAGTCATCCCATACTAATCCATCGGTCACACCTACAAGAGCTACAGAAGAAATGTTAGAAATTTACAGAAAACAATCATTTGTTAGCATTAGGGAAATTTGTGAAATCAAATGAAAATTTTGCAAACTAACAAATTCAAATAATACATTTTGAGCAACCTTGTTCCCTGCAAAAGTGAGCAAAATTTAGGTCAATCGAACTACTTCTTAGATCAATAGTGCCCCTATAACTATTAATTCAAAATATGATTGCTCAAAACCTGCAACAAAAATGTCAATAGCGCTCAAAATTAAGTCAATAGCGCCACTTTTCATGTCAATAGCACCCCTTTTTAGGTCAATAGTGCCCTTGTTTAGGTCAATAGTGACCAAATAGGAGAAACAAGCATGTTCCAATTTTATCAAAAGCATTTGAGAACCTGCAAATGCTTATCAAAAATTAATGAAACATTAATGTTAAGGACCAAGGTCCCACCAGGTGTGCCAAATGTCGTAAGGGGGAAATTGAAAGAATACATAAATCAACATAAATGAATCAAACAAAAGCATGATTCAAACAAAGATTATGATTCTATACCCATTACTCACAAAATAAAAAATATAAAAAGAAAATGAAGAATAAACAATGAATTCAAGAAATCATATCATTACCCATCTCTTGTTGAAGTATATTTGTATCGATGTTTAATGTCAGATTGTTTCAATCAATACAAAGCCTCCATTTTGTGTTGCAAAATATTCAATATGTGTGTGTAATGTCAAACCAAAATATGATAATATCGTAACGTGCTCCAAAGGTAATCATGCAACACTTTGCTATGTGAATTCTAGATGATTTGTGAGAAGGTTGAAGGTTATTTTATATATTTTATGTTTAGAGATGAACAATCCAAATTACATAGTAGAAGATCTTGATTAATAGTTCAAAACCATTGAGAGGAATTAGATTGGAAGAATTAGTGGTTTTAGATTGCATAATTAGTGTGATTGATGAAATCAAGTTGAGTATTTGGTGGAATTGAAGAAATAGATTGAGAGGTTAGTGGGATTAAAGAATAGATGGATCAGTTAGGAAATAGATGAATTAGTTAGCCAATTAGAGTGAGCAATTGGTGGTCATAATTTACTCAAATTACAAAAGGGGGTGAGGGTAATTAATTAATTAAGCATTTTGAGTTGAACGTGCAAGTCATGTTTTACTTTAACAAATAAAGTTATGTTTGTTTATTTTGATCTTTTTTAATGATGTTTTGAATAATTAATTTAATTATTTAAGTTTAGGGGAAAGTGATTTAAATAATTAAACTATTAAGTAATTTAATAATTTAATTGATTTAGGAGAATAGGGTATATTAGAAACATAATTAAATAATGATGTTATTTAATTAATCAGGAGGAATAAAGTTTAGAAAAATGATAAAATAATGAATTAATTAAATAATTTAAATATTATTCAATTAATAGAGGAAATTAGGGTTTTTATTATAAATGATGTGAAATGTAATAATATTAAATGATAATGATTTCAATGATGAAAAAATGTCATTCAGGATGGGTAATATGTGTTAGGTCATTCTTACATGTCTACAACTCTGTCTTCGGAATGTGCCTATCAAGGGATTTCACGACAAGGATTAGAGGATACCTGGCACTTGATTTGTCTCACTTAATATTATGAACCAATCACATAGCAAAGATGAAGATATTGTTTGATCCTTTGTATCCCAAACATATCACAAAAGATGTAGTGCTAAGTTTTGAAGCAACGCATACCTCTTTTTCCAAAAAAGAGATGTATTGCATAGAAATGTCAGAAGAAGAGGCCACAAGTGATCGTACCCCCAAAGAAGAGGTCATGCTCAATCAATTCATCGAATTTGAACCTTTTTATAACTTTCATGCTATCGTTCTAGGAAATTATGTGATCTTTGATGAGGACCAACCCCTCCCAAAATTGATAAAGGAGCAAGAGAAACCAAGAAAACCAAGTGAAAACAACTTATGGACATTGCATTTTGATGACGCAAAATGCAAAGCTAGCTTTGGATCCAACATCCAGCTTGTATGTCGAACCAGGTTAGAAACCCTTAGATATTTTTAATTCTAGTTCCCATGTTCAAACAAAAATGTGAAATATGAAGGAATGGTTCACAATTTGACTCTAGCAGAGTGGATGAATGTAAAAAGGATACATGTATTCAAAGATTCTGAGTTTGTTGTAAGCCAGATCCAAGGACATGTGACCACCAAAAATGTGAGGATGTGGTCATATCGACACTTGGTATGGGACCTAATCGAAGGGTTCAAGGCTTTTAATATCCTAGTCACCCTGATGTCTCAAAACTCTATTGTGGATAGAATGGCTTCGATTGATTCAAATTTTGAACAAACCCTCAGATTAGTTGAGAGCCAACACATAGTGTGTACCACTATTTGACTATCTATCCAAAATAATGACAAGAATTGGAAGGTCTTTGAAGATGATTCTCAAATCACTACCTTCTTACAATAGTCAGGGGAGTTTAATGATTAGTCACAACTTAGTTTTGAAGGGGTTAGTGAGGAACAAGTGATCTAACTAAAAGGAAATAATCTCCCATGAGGATTAATCACCCTAGAGAATCTCTTTAATAGTGAGGACACAAGAAATAGTAAGCAAATATTTATGACCAATGAGAAGGACTATGAGGACCTCAATGTCAGAGGTGGGAGGAAGCTAAAGGTTGGGAGGAACATGCCACAGAAAGATAAAGAGAGGTTGAGAGAGTTGTGCACTAAGTACAACAAGGTCATGGCCTAGACCTACGATGATCTCAAAGGATATGATCCTAGCATAATCCATCACACTATTGAATTGGTCAAGGGATCCAAATCCATCTGACAAAAGCAAAGATTGGTCAACCCAAAAGTGGAAGCCCTAATAGCACAGGAGCTTACAAAGCTAATTGAGTTGAAGATTATATACTCGATTAAGCACTCCACTTGGGTGTCCAATCTGGTCCCAATCTAGAAAAGAAATGGTGATATATGGCTTTGCATGGAATTTTGGGACTTCAATAAAGCCTCATTAAAGGACCACTATCCTTTTCCCTCCATGGAACAAATATTATAGACTGTAGCTGGATCAAAAATGTTCTCATTGCTTAATGGTTTTTTGGGCTATAACTAGGTCTACGTAAAGGAGGAAGATCAACACAAAATTATGTTCACCACCAAGTGGGGAACATTCACGTATGCAAAAATTCCCTTTGACCTATCTAATGTAGGTGCTACCTTTCAATGTGTGATGGACGTCTCTTTGAAGGGACTAATCAACAAGATTATCCTGATATATCTGAATGACCTAACCATATTTTTGAAATCAAAAGATGATCATTTTGATAATCTAGAAATGGTTTTCCAGAAGTGCCAATAGTTCAAGATTTCCTTAAATCCCAATAAATGTGTATTTGGAGTACCACAAGTCAAATTTCTTAGCTTCGTGGTATCTAAAGAAGGAATAGCCATAGACCCCAAAAGGGTGAAGGCTATAATAGATTTAACACTATCTATTAATTAGAAGGGGTTACAGTCTTTCTTGGGGAAGATTAACTTCATCAACTGATTCATCTTATATTTTGTAGGCATTGCAAGACCTATCATGTTGATGCTAAAGAAAGTATTAACATTCAAATGGACCTAGGAAAGGAAAGCTTTCCTTTGAGAAGATTAAGGTAGCCATCTCCACCGCTCTAATGTTAGCTAGCCTAATTTTTTTGAAATACTTCCTACTGTATGTTTACAACTGCCAGCACAACATAGCCTTTGTGCTCAGACAAAAGGATAAGGAGGGAGGTGGAGATCATTCTATCACTTTCCATTCAAGGACCCTAAAAGGGTATGAAACCATATATAATTTTGTTGAAAGGCAGGAATTTTCCATTGTCAAAAGCCTCAAAAAATTCTAAAATTTGGTTTCATCCTGTAAAATGATAGTCCTCTTCACCCATCCTAGTGTTAGGGAATACATCATAGAAGGTGAAATAACTAAGGGGTGAAATGGATCACTAAGATCCTAGAGTTTGATGTGGACATTTGACCAACAAATGTGGTATGAGGGAGATGCCTATGTGAATATCTTGCACAAGAGCTTGACCCCGAGGTAGAAGAGGAAGCCGACCAGGTCTATGCAAATCAATTCGATTCAGATGAGTCCTAGGTGGCTGACCAAAAGAGATTCATGCAGACTGGCCAATAACTACTTGATGTCCCACCACACAAAATAAGATATTACAAGCTTCAAGGTATTAGATATGTACTAGTTGAAGGCATTCTATTTAAAATAAATTATGATGGAGTCCTCCTCCAATGTGTGGACAAGCCATAGGCCGAGAGAATTTTGAATGAATTCCATAGCAACTCAAAAGGTAGAAATTTCTTTGCCAAGACCACCACCTTAAAAATCATGTGAATAGGCTAATACTAGCCCATGTTGTTCTTTTGAAGCTCACCATCTAGTGAGAAAATTCACTTTGCCAATATTTCATTGGAAAGTTGAAGAATTTTGCCATGTTGTTAAGCTTGATCATGATTGAAGAACCCTTCAGACAATGAGGGTTAGATTCTATTGGGATGATTAATCCCATCTCCAGCTTGGGACAAAAATGGATACTCATGATTACTAATTATTTCACAAGATGGATGGAGGCAGTTCCTCTAAAGAATGCTATAAAAGAAAAAATCATCAATTTTCTTGAGGAATTGGTGGTGAGGTTTGGTTATCCAAAGAATATCATCTTGGATAATGCATGAGCCTTTGTAGGTTCTAGGATGATGTAATTATCTATCAAGAATTAATTCTACCTCAATACTTCATCGTACTATTACCCATAAGAGAATGGATTGGTGGAATCAACCAACAAGAACCTGATTAGGTTAATAAAGTGTATCAGGTCAAAGCATCAAAGAGAATGGTAAGGGCATCTACGAGAAACCTTATGGGAAGACTGTATTATTCCTAAGTGAATTCTAAAAGCCTCTCCCTATGAGTTGGTATATGTAAAGGAAGTAGTCCTACCCGTTGCGATGGAGATTCCAACACTACAATCGCTAAACTCCTTAAAAGTTGAAGAAGATAGTGGGATGGAGGTAAGGCTCACTGAGCTATTAAACCTTGAGGAAAAAAGAGAAAAGGTGTTTGACACCATGATTAAATACTAGTAGATAGTCAAATGATGGTTTGAAAATAATGCCTCTAACCCAAGATTCAGGGAGGGGAGTCTTGTGCTAAAATTTGACGAGTTGTGAAATCAAGGCATCATGCCAAATTTGATTCTTTATGGAAGGGTCCCTTCTGCATTTACAAGTGAAAATCTAGTAATGCATATGAACTACAAGATATGGACAAGAAAAAATTGGAAACACTCATAAATGGTATTCATCTAAAACTTTTCAATTAAATACACATAGTTCACTAATAAATTTCCATCTTATATACCATATGTAAATTATTGTAAATAAGCATTCTTGTGAATAAAGAGAGATGAAACATAAGGACTATATTATATTCATGAGAAATTTTTTACATGTTGTATGAAGTTCTTGAGCTTAGAGCTCAGGATGAAAATTAAAAATATTCTCTGTCAAAAAGCTAAAAAGAGATTCATTATTACAAAGCCAAAAAGGGAGGTACTACAAAAACAATAGAGAAATTCAACCTCCAAAATTGAGATGGTAAAAAAAATAGTGATTTTGTTTAAGTTCTCAGACAAACAACAATAGGGTTTTCATCACATAGGCACACAAACATTGCACAAGCCTCAATCCTCCACATCAAGGCTATAGACTAGGTTCATGAAGGAGGTAATCCATTTGACACCATGAATTGGCTCCACATTGTTTATCTTCAGAAGGAAGGAGGCAACTGGCTTGGATCATTGGTGGTGGTGCTCAAGGTCCATAGTCTAAAAATATGTAAGAAAGGGTAGCCATAGCACCACCTCTACATTGTCAACATGACTATGCAGGTCCATTGCAAATGAAATACCAACACCGAGGATAGCCACCTAAACAATTTTTTCTAGCCCATCCAGCTATGCTAGATTGAACATATCCTAAAATAGTTTGATGATCCATGGTTTGGAAATGTTCAAGTCCAATACTGAGGACAAAAAATGAGAGATAATGTTGGTGTTGTAGTTGTTACCTGATTTATGCTTCTAGCTAAATCAAGTAATTGATTGCTATGTTTGCATTTAAAAAAATTAAAAGATACATCATTTTCTGCCTAAAGTTCATTAATGTGCATAAAGGAGATTGTCAAAATAGATTGCATTATCCCAATTTTGCAATTACATAAAAATAAGAAAGAGAACCAACATGTATTGCAAATATAATATTTATTGATGATCATGAGTGTATAATGTCCCTCACAAGCCAAGGGACTAGCTATTCTAATGCTTATAAAGGAAAAACTATATGCCTATAGATAAACATGAAGAAAATTGCACATAAAATGAAAAGGGACTGTCATTTCCTGGTGGAATGACCAATCCCATTGGCTTGGTCCCACATCATCTCGGTCTTTCCCACTTTCGTGCTTTTGTTTGACACTCTCCTCATTGCTCCTAGGTTTCCTGCATTTAAAAAAATATGTTGTTAGAGAAATGAAACGTCACTGGTCAAAATGTGTGCAAAACATCCATAAACATGTAATCTGATGTCCATAAGCATTAAAATAAATAGAATACCATAAGTTTCTAGGAAAACAAGAAAAGAGTAATGAAACACACCTATGATATGCTTTGTTTATCTAATTGGTTTGTTCCTTGTGTAGATTTAGGACAATTCTTTTTTACTATTCTAATTTAGCTGATTACGACATGTGGGCCAAAATGTGGCTCCCATGAGGGTAGAGCCCAACATGCTACCCTCTGATCTTTTCATAATGAATCAATCAATATGTTACCATCATTTCAATAGGTGCAGTATATTTTGCTGGATATGTCTTTCAATCTTCTTAAGTGGATCCAAGATCCATTTTTATTAAAGAAGTAAATGATTTATGTGATGCATCAAGTTCAATTATAGATGCATCAAATTCTATTATGTATCTATTAATATAATGAAGGAGATATCAAGTTATTCTTGAAACCATCATGAGTCATATGGAGCAGCAAGAAGGAACAAGGATATTCATGCATTGTTGCATGAAAGACACAGTCCAATTTATATCACTTCAACCATATTGGACAAGAACACATCACTTAGGATGATAAGCTTTTAGGTCACCACCATAAATGACACATGTCTACCCAGTAGGATTAAAGAAAAAGGAATGGAAGTGAGTGCTGATATTCATTAAGCAATTAAACAGTGGTAGATGAAACTCATTTTTGAAGCCAAGGTCATGATGCCAAGTGAGTATAACAATAACTTTTAAGAGTTTGAAAATGGAATTCTTAAGTGGATAAGGAGACAACAACAATGATCTCATGAAAGGAAAGCAACAAATCATGCTAGATCTCATGAAGGGACAACAATGTTGAGTGCATGCTATAGGGCAGCAAGGGGAGCTTTCTTGGTTTCAAGTTAGAGCTATCAAGCATTGCCAAAATAAAATGATCAGGCCATGAATCTAAAATGGTGGGTAGAAACTTCATTGAACATGCAATCACATGTGTTATGAAAATAATAGCATGCAAGGATAAGTGAACAATGTCATGACAGAAAGTGGCAAATATCACTCAAAGCAAAAGCATGGACAACCTCAAGTGGACAGTTAAAGCATGCAATCAAGCAACATGGAATAAACTGCTATGAAGAGTCACATGACATAAATTAAAGAGAAGGTACATTCATTCAATCTATTTTGTACTTCTGAAGTATAGTATGTGCCTTTACATTAAAATATAGTGACTTCAATACATGGTAAAATCATCGACTGCATAAGCATAGTTCACTGAATACTCAAACTATAATGAAGTGAACATGCAACAAGATGTGCTCCTGTATTCTTGACATGTTAATTAGTTGAAAACATAGTCACCATAGCAGTCCATAAAATTCTAAGATTACATTCAAAAAGGACAGCCATCTACAATAGCTTGCAGTCACATAACATGTCAATCTAGAGAGTTTTGCATTTGTTGAAAATAGTGAAGACATGAAGCTTCAAGGAGGAAGATAGTGGTTTGTGTTTACAATGAAGACCCCAACATTCGATCTTGGTCATTGTAAAGAGGTTGATTGCCAATGAATTAGGACATTCTTCATATGTTATTTCACCATGAATATTCTAGAAAGGGTTGATTTGAAGACAACATAAACTCAATTTATGTATGAGCAATGACTAAATGACACAAGGATGAACAATGCATATGAGATTGCCAGTGGAAACCACTATCAGAGAGTGGCAAATAGAACTCATTCCAAGGGACTCAAAGACTCAAGTATCATATAAGGGTTTCAAATCTTGCCAAAGGTAAATACAAGCATCTTGAGGACTCCAAGTCTCTATTTAACAACCATTTGATGCTACAGGACAACAAGGATCAAAATACAATGTGTTTCAAACAATTATGAGAAAAATGGTAGAAATAACATGCATTGGAAGTGCAATGGAGGAAACAGTTAGAATAGCCACCATATACATTAGCATACCATGCATGAAAAGGAATCAAATAGTGAGAGATGAGGTACAAACATGCATTCTATTTTATATCTGAGATAAATACCATTCTTTTAATGTTTGTTGCTTTTCAAATGGTCAAATAGGCTATTTCCTTTTAGTATGTCTAAATAATTTCTTTTAAGGACCAAGCCAGCATGTTAAAAAGGAATAAATGAGTGGGAAGCCATTTATATTTAAACATAGTCATGTATGAAATGCAAGCATGAGGATGAAAGCATAATCAGTCAAGCATGATGATCATTTAAAGACATAACATATGCAAGAAAATAGGAATTTTGGTTTGAAGTCATTTAGGAAAGCATAAAAGTGTTGTGTGTGAATCATCTTGACGCACATGTAGTTCTTGAATGAAAAGGGGTCTCTCTATTTTAGGATACAAATGTCCAAATTGTTATAAGAGAGGTGGCCTTGAGAAATTTATGATGACACCACACCCTCTTGTTATTGAGGGTTTCATCCTTAGTACATTTGAGGAAAAGATTAAAGAAAGAATACAGTTGGGGATAAATAATGCAAAATGACGCAAAAGGTCACTAAGATAGTGACTATAAAACAACTTTAATGGTTTTAGAAATGCATAAACCCTCATGGCCATGAGAGTCATGAAGAGAGAATAGTAGCCATGGAGTTCAAAATATGAAGTCACCAATGTGCTAGTAATAACAAGAATGCAGAGAAAACAAAAATAGAGCCTCCATAATTCTTAGGAATTTGCAGAATGGAAAAAATACATAGAGTTTCCATGAGATATACCTATACTATGCAATGGCATTAAATAATGTAGCAAATCATTTTTCTTCAAGGGGTTTTGTTTTAAATACAATGAATACTAAAAAACTTGAAGAGGTATCTATGAACAAAGGCTTGTGATTAAAAATTAGTAAAGAAGAGAATCACATGCCTTTCTTCTATTATTCATACAGAAGGTATCATTTTCTGAAAATGATACAAGTTCTACATACAAAATGTATCATAAGAAGACCATGAGGCCAAGCTCACAAATGAAATGTTAAGAAGAGAGAACACAAAGGATATTTTTTCACATAATGACAAGCACAATTTGGGGTTTAGAATTCAAATCATTCTACACAAAATACAAAAGTATATCAAAAAAACTAGGTGTGCTTTCATGGCCACAGCCAAAGAACCAGTTTTCTTCACAAAATCACCTACCCACTTGGGGATTTTTGCATTAACATTCAAATATAGATAGAAGAGCTAAATTTTCTTCATTTTGACAATGGTTAAGCTCGAAATGAGCTTTATTTGTAGAAAAATGAAAGTATATGAAGCTGAGTGAAGCTTACCTTAGCTCGAATGGCTTATTCTTCACAAAATATGCAAGCATTTTAATACTAAAAAGCTTCCATTTAAGCTTTAGGGAACCTCAACCATGGCGGATGAAGACAAAAAGAAACCCACAAAAAAATGGAGGTCAACAAATTACATCAGAAAACACTTATAGTCGCGGCCTTAGTTCATGAAATGGCCAAGAGAATGATAAAAAAGATAGATTTTTTTTTATAAAAATCACAGTTACCTTTTGTTTTCAGTGGAAACCACAAGAGTCTATCAGAAATCTGCCAAGAAAACCATTTTCCAGTGCTACCCTAGAAACCCCATGGTGGCAGAGTGGAGCTCTCTAGAAGGCTCAATACAAAATAAATAAACTTTTTCTTTTTTCTATTGATTTTGTTTAGGGTTAGAAATCCTATGGAGGTTGACCAAGGTATTTTACCTTGTGTTTTTAAAAAATTGCAAAGCAATTTAATTGCTACGTGGGCTAAGTGATTGTGTCTTATGCCTTAGGCATGTTTGTCTTATGTGGCCTTCACAAGACTTAGGTAATCTTTCCTTGTGTTACATTTTGGAGACCAACCCTATGCCTTTGGTGGCTTTTCACTATCTTTGCAATATGCTAAATCTTCCAAGACTTTGAAGTGTGCCGTCCAAAAACTTTGGAATTTCCTTATGCTCACATAGGGTGAACCATTAACCCATTTTGCATATATTTGAAAATATGAATTGTTGACCAAGTGATATAGCTTTGAAATGCAGAAGTGGGGGTGAGTTAAATTTCACCAATGCCTTGGAGGAGTTTTAATTTTGGTTGAATATTTTTACAAGCATTTGAAGCATATCATTTATTTTGATTTTTTTTACCAATTGTAAGACATTATTTAAGTGATTTTTAAATCACTTTTATTTTATGTTGTTTATAATGCAAATATTGATGCAATCCAAAAAGGTGGTGGGGCCTCTTTTTGCATTTTTTTTGAAATGTTAAATAGTTTGATTAAGTGATGTTATTATTAACCACTTAATCAGATTATTATTTTAAATGCAAAATGGAGTCTGGTGCTTTTGTAAAAGTACTAAAGTGTGGGTCAAAGGTCTTGGAGGAAAATGATGACTGGCAAACATGGGAAATGTGTGGATGGCTGTATTTGACTATTTTTGGAGGGAAGAGACTATTTGGAGTCATTTTTGTCACATTTTTTGTGTGACTATGGTCTTGGCTTGACCTAGCTTCATGTGGAGGACAATTTGGAGTGATTTTAGAAGGTTCCTTTTGGGCTTTTCTGCTACATCTAACTAGAACCTTCTAGATGGAATTGTGTGTGGGATTTGTTGGAGTTTTTCTTAAGTAACTTCAATCAGCATTATTGTAGTTAGTTCTTTCTTTCCAAAAGAGTGATAGCTTGATGTTGGAGTTATCTTTTTAGTAGGAGCAATATTTTAACTAAGAGATGGACTTGTATACCATTTGAGTACTTTAAATCAATGACATTAAGTAATTGCCTTCTCATTTCTTGTTTTATTGTGTGTAGTTAGTGGTTGATCAAATTACTTGTGAAATCTATCTTTCCTTGTAGTTTTGTCTCATTGTTAAGCACCTGTTTAGTAGAAAAGTGCATTGTTGCAGGTTATAAGGCATGTTAGTGAATGCAAATGTTGTTAGTTGTGAAATTTTCCTTCTAAGAGTTCTGCTAAAAACCTCCTTATAAATTACTTATGCAAGAATGCATGCAAAAACGAGTTGTGTGAACTAGGTTTTGTCATTGTTTTGAATGTGTGCAAGCTTTTTGTAGGTCTTAGTTTTTTTGGTGTAGCACCCTTTGTATTTTTCAGTTAAGTTCATTTTCATGCATCTTTTTATCCTTTCTTCAAGAAATCATTAGTTTAGGTGACATCAAACAGGGAGCCAACCCATAATTTGGAGGTCTACTTTCAAAATAGGATACTCACAGCCTGAAAGTAGTCCCATGTTAGTCCAAATTTGTTGATTTCTTTCACAACTTGGTAGAGTGGTAAAAATTTAGATCTCTAATAGTTTTGGCACACTCAGTGGGACACTTATAGTTAGATTAGATTAGAAAAATACACATGTTTGTTGGTTTTGATATGCAGCCAAATTTGTTTCAGCCTTTGAGAGGTCATATAAGCATATCTGGCGACTGTGAATGTGGAAATTAGCAGTAAAAAAATGTTGTAACAACTTATGAAAAAGATTTAGACAAGGAGAAACTCTGTCCCTTTTGATTATTTACAGTTGTCACCACCTCAGAGAAGATTCAGACCAGCAACTAAAGTTCTTTCATCAAGAAAAATAGTTTCAACTCCACTTGCAATAAGAGTTCCAGGCCCTCCTATGAAGTAGCAAACCTTGGTGCCACCAATGGCAGTTCCAAGGAATCAAGTTTTTGTCACTTTTGATGGAGGCAGCCCACTGCAATTAGCTCAGCATGACAATATCCCCATGGCTGCCCTTAAAAGTGTTCCATATTTTTTAGGTGAAGATCAAACCACACCAATTGAACATGTAATGCCCTGCCATGCAACCCTAGGGGAAGTTGCAAACTACTAAACAAATGAACAATTTTATTTTTGTTTAATTACAAATACATGTAAGATTACAACACAAAGCCAACAATCCCCTAAGGTTATGAGACAAAGATTATTTAAATCACAAATTAAAACATGCATGAAATGAAACATAACAACATTCACTTAAATAATTAAAGCACATACATTCCATACATGAGATTTTCATTTAAGACCATGAGATCCTTCATGGTTACCACTAACAGAATTTATACGATTACAATTACATCACTCATTCCCAAAATGAGGTAAATCAATAACATGATTGCTTATTACAATTTCCACCTCGATAACAATGAGGGGTAAATAAAATACAAGAGCAACTAACATAAATGAAACCAAGGTAGCAACTGGATCCCACGAGCTCTCCAACACGAAAGTCTTGTCCACATAAGAAAATGCCAAAAAACAACGGAGTAAGGTGCATGTTCCACCCAACCAAGTGATACCCGAAGGCTCACCACCCCGTGCTAGGAGATAGTAACAAGGGTTTCAGGTCAAGACCAACAACCTCTAAACATAGGCAACATGACTCAACTAAAAAAGGATACGTACATGACATCACATGACACAAAGGTTACAATGCTTGTAGATTTTATGTAAATGATCACATCACGAATATAAACATAATGCTGACTTAGGAGAAGTGTCATCATAATGTTGCATGGGATATCCTGGAAAGTCTTCCTAGGTCCTATCCCCCATCTTGGGATATCCTCGTAACCTCTAACGACTCCCGACCCCACTTGCAAACCAATGCGGAATTAGTTATCTTTCGAAGGGACAAGATAACGATCTTGCCATTCTAGGCCTTCCCGTCTCATCCCAAGTCTATACAAGCACTTGCATCCATGAGCGAGGCAAAATTAATCTTTTTAAATGTTGGTACCACCTATACTAATCAATTGGTTTAAGTTTTCACTAAATTAACCAACTTACATTGAGATCTCCTGGCACCACTTTGTGTGCCATTCTTTAATGCAAGCCACTTCTCTAAGACAACATGTGGAACTATGCCACCACCAAAGGGTACTCAAGTGCAACCTATGGATAATGAATCCCTAAACACGACATAAAGTCAACGTAGCCTGTTCATGATAACCGGGTACAACATGGGACACAATTAAGCACTACCCAAGGCAAATAAGGTCGACCGACATGACAACAACCCCAAAACACATAAAAGAAAATCCTATCTGGAAGGCTCACATAGTACTGACTAGACTGCCCCACACCAAGAGGAAGCATCACAAGCAATATAAAGTATGCTACATTAGGATTTCGTAAATCCAATTCACTCAACGCATTAGTGCACTAATCAAATTAAATAAAATAATTTCTTGAACAATTACATGAGTGTGGTCTAACGCGTTGCGAATCTTTTCATAATCTACACTTGATCATTTAATCATAATGCAAAATTTTCCATAATGATAATAAACACATATACATTGCAAAAATAACTTATAGTGGTGATATTCAAATATCATTATATTTATATAAAATATATATATATAATAATGCATATACTCGATGTATATGTTATTACGCATATTTTGTATATCTATAATTAATACTTAAATATTTACTTTAATATTTTGAAATTCAGAATTAAATCATAATACCTTACTTTATTATTTAAAAAAATATAATATAAATACATTTAAATATATATATTATGTATATATATTTTAAAAGAAATTAATATATATAATATATATATATATATTGAATATATTAATTATATATTTAAATAATAAATTATTTTAAAAACACAAAAATACATTGGTGAACATATATATATATATATATATATATTAAATATGATATATATAATATATTATATATATTATACATATATTATATTTAATATATAATATATATAAAAAAAGATTGTTTTAAACAAAAAACGCATAAGTTAAAAGAGGGTTTGGGCCTGCCCTGCCCTAACAGGGACACAGCCACCATTGCTGGGGGTTGCGACCTGTGAAAGGTGACATTGCCTTCATAGGCCATCCCTAGCCATGGGGGCTGCCAGGGGTTGAAACCCCTCCCCAAATTCCACGCACAGCCTACAAAAAATAGACATTTCGCCATTCAGAATGATATATAATTTTTGACTGGTAAAAAGAAATTATGGGTAAAACCCAAAATACCAAAAAAATTCACTAATTCATTTTCCCATACAGTTTAAAAATGAATTCACTAAAATATATATATATATATATATATATATATATTTATATATATGTACATATGTATTTATACAATTGCGTATACATATATATATAGACATATATATAAAATATATATCCATAGTTTCTATTGGAAGAACCAGATACAGAATTTTCTTGTTCCAATTGAATTTTCCATTAACTGAGTTTGCTTCCTAATGGATTTTTTTCTTCAATTCGTATAGAATTTTATTGTTTTGACAAGAATTTTCACAATTTATCTGTTCAATCTTGCAACTAGTTTTTTTTTTTTTTTTATGGGTATTTTCATTGCAACAAAAGGATTGAATCTTTTAAGAGGAAACATGAACAGATTCTAAATCATTACTAAATGAAACCAAAACAAGAAAAAAAACCTGTTGTTTTCTCCAAATGCTTGAAAATTTGTTAATGGAGATCTTGCCCTTGCTTTTGAATTCAACTTCTCCAATTTTTAATCTTCCCTTCACCAATTTTCTTCAAAAGAATTCAATCCAAGTTTTGCTCTCCAAAATTCAAAGTTCAAAATTCAAAAACAAAATGAATTACCTTATGCCATTTTTTCCTCCAAATTGTCAAACCCCTAATTTGAGTTCACCCACCAAAATTTATTGCCAATTTAGATATTTTCATTTTTTGAAATTTCATAAACAATTTCATTTCCAAGTGTAATTTGCACAATATTATTTTAAAACAAAGATCTATTTTTGCAACCAAGTGATAATTAAATTTTTCCTTTTCAATAAAATTGAATTTACCAATTCACATTTAATTCATTCTCTCAACTTTATTTAAAAAAAGAAATATAAGGCATAGTTCTATTTTTTTTCTTTTTGATTAAATCTCAATATTTAATAATGCTAACACAAATATTTTAATTTAATTTATCAATAAATAAATCTAATCCATGATTAGATTATTTTATTGATTGAACTAAATTAACTAATCAATTAATAGTCACTCATTTCTTTTGACAATGCAATTAAATAAAACAAGCACCGATTTAAATTGCAAATTTAAATACAAGGGCAAGGGGAGAAGAGACCACAAAACAACTTATCCCAACTAACAACCCGACGACACACTATGGCTAGGGTGATGTCACGACACAGAAAACCTAGCTACTATCTCCCAATCGTTTTTCGTTGGACAAGGGACATGCTCAGACCTGTGGACCCATGTAGTGCCCTCCATTTGCGTTGGCTTTGTAATGCATTTCAACTCGTTGTGAGGTCAAGTATTGTTGGACTTTGAGTGCATTTGATTTATTATGGTCGATGAATGTTTTTGATCAAATTATGACATTTAAATAGGATTATAAAGTTAAAAGGTATAGTGGTTAATTAAAAGAAAATAAATAATTAAATAAATTAGTTTTATAAAATATTAAGTAAAGAATTATTAATAAATAAATAAATTAATTGTTATTTTAATGATATTGGATGATAATTAGTTGATTCAAAGGTAATTATCCCCAATGACGTAAAGGGTAAATATTATTGCCAATATATTTTACTAGATTGGCATGATTTGAATTGGTTCAATTTATTCAGTTGTGTTTGAGGTATTAAATAAAGTAAAAATTAAACAAAACTAAAAGAAATATTATGTCAGATTTAATTATAGACTCTTCGTAACTGAATCTGGTTGGAAGATAGAACATTTGGTAGTTGAAGAAAACGGTAGAATTGAAACGCAGGGGGAACAATAAAAGGGTTGGGGGATTTGGCTTTTGTTTTGGGGGGGGAGAGGAAAGAAAAAGTGTAGGGAAATCAATTGAGAATGCAGGGTGGCATTGTAGAAGATACATGAATTGAGAAAGAGTAATCAAAGGTATGCTCTGCTCGATGCCCTTCGCATAAAAATGATGTTTATATGTGAGTCTCTGTATATTTAACATCCTTGCAAATGTCTTAGGTATATATTCTTTGAAAATAAAGTAGAACTGTTCTAATATATATGGTGATTGTATGGTCATTGGAAGGCATCTTTCATATTTTTTTTGTAACTCGGCTCAGAGTATTTTCTGTGGGATAAATACAGTTCATCTGATTTTGATTCTCTGGTTCTTTTCCGCATTTAGTTCTTCTCTCAATGTTTTGGTCTTTAGCCATCCAAATTCAAAATATAAAATTAGACATGTGTCTTTGAATTGCATTAATCTACTCATTTTATTTGTGTTGTATCTCTTCATCTCTCAGATCATTTTCAAGTTATGCTACCGCTTCTTAACCGGTTTCTCTTGACATCATTAGCAGCGTCAGTTTTCTTCCCCTTAAGATGTCCTGATCTGAGATAGTCTTTGTCCCTAGCAGTATGCTAATAAAGTTTTCGAGAAGAATTAGATCTTGTGTGTCGGCCAAATGGACTTTCTAGACTGATCCACCTTACAGTTTTGATGCTACTCTCCTTCCGAATAACACATCCTTCATCATTTCTAATTCATTCTTTGTCTCTTAATTGACCATATCCTGCTACCATTGTATTCCATGAGAACCATTGTATGCTTTTGCTTCCTCGCTGGTGCTGACCTTTTGCTTCTCCAATTTTCTGAACTTCAATCTGAAAACAAGGGTTCCGATGGTTTAGGAATAAGTTTATCAAAATGGAAGTTATAGCCAAGATTTTTATTAGTGAGCACATTTAGGTTTTAGTATTACTGCATCCATTACCTTTTTGTAGTTAGTAAATGTTAGGGCAGTATCATCTGGCAAAATCCTCCTTCTCTTAAGCCGCGTAGTTGTACCTCACCTGTCTCCTTTTCTTTGGTCTTGAGGAGAACATTCGGGATTTGATAATAATGCAAGTGGATGGCGATATTTCCAAATTCCAAAATTCACTTTCTAATATAAATGGCTTCTCACATTTTCGCAACCGTAACCATCTCAAACTTGGAGGAAGCTTGGTTCGTGTGTCTTCTCTGATGCCGTCCATGAGCAGATTGTTCAAGTGAAGAAATTGAGGACCAATGAGCAGATTATTTAATTCTCTTGGTCTGCGCAATGTTTCAAGCCCTTGCCAGTCACCTCCGTTCAGTCGAAGCTGAGAGAAATTGATGTTATTGATACAGTGCTTAGATGAGCTCCTTCACATAGTTTGGTAACCTAAATTTTTAAAATCTCCCTGAAACCAGAGGCAAAACCATCACAGCTGCAACGTTAGACTTGCAAAAGTGTAGTAAATTAAATAGTTCCTCTGAAACCCTTGGCAGCCTGTCACTGTCACAGCAATTAGAGTTGAAACATTGTACATAATTAAATAGCCTCTCTGATTTCTTTGTCAACCTGTCTGAGTTATGGCATTTGAATTACCAACTATATATATGAGTGACTTTTTATTTATTTTGACTTTATACCTTTTAGATTACTATTCTTTTATATATATATATATATACGCGTATGGTTATATAAACAAGTATAGATACATAATTATAGGTTAAAAGATTTGAGTGAAGGTAGTCTTTTATATTTAGAGTTTATGAGGATATTTCAATATATAAGTAGATTTGTATGATGAGTATTATTCCAAAGAAAATGGTTCGTATTTATATAATATGTTTATAAAATAGGTATAATTTCTTTAATTGTTTTGTTTATGATTTTACGTTGGTGTAAAAGTAAAATATGAATCAAGTGTTAGAATGTTCTGTGAGATAGTGAGTTAAGTAAAAATGTAATTTTATTTTAGGTGATTAATTAGTTAAGCTGGTCCATAAACTAGAAGGTTTAATAGAGGAAGAGTTATCTTCGACAGATTCATAAAATAAATACAATAGAAACATATGAAAGTTATTTGTTTTAATAGGTAAATGAGTTGCAGGGGAGTGAGTTCAATATTAAAAACTTATAATATGAATAGATTGGATATTTGTTGAGGGGATATATAAGTAAAGGAACTTTTAGAAATAAGTTATAGGTATTTGCATGGACCTTGTCTTGTATTTATTAGAAAATTTATGGTTAGCAAAGTTGAAATAATGAATAAATAAAAGGGAAGAGTAATTACATTGATTTAGATTGTTTAAGGGAATATGGAAACAACGGTGTGGAAAATATTATAATTATATGTGTATTATGTTTATGACTAAAAAGGAAAATAAAGGTTAGTTGCATAAATTGCAAGTGAGGGATTCATTTCAATATTGAACAAATAGTAGTATTAAACATATGAGAATATGGGAGACTTAGGTTATCTTTTGACCCTGAGCATTCTTGAATTCTAGTTACGAACATCCTAGGAATCATACTATAGGATACTTTTCCCTTAAATGTATTCCTTTCTGTTTAACTCATCATATAAGGTTTATTTTAATAAGAGATTTATCTTAAGACGAATTATACACACATGTTAATCAATGGACTTATTAATATTTGGTTAATTGGAAATTATGTTTTATAGAGATTCTTTAGTAATGATTCTTTAGTAGGGTGCTTATAAGATATGGGATTATTCTTTAAGATTTTGTAATTAATGTGTTTATATTCAGAAAATGATTTATTTATAGGAGTTAGAAAATTAGATATATTAGGTAGTTAAGTAGGTTAGTAACGTGATTAGAGAAAGTTTCCTTATGTTAATTTTTGATAATTTGGGTAACATTGATAGATTAGTTTATTCTTAATTTGATTAGTTTCAAGTGGAATAGTTAACTTAGAAATAATGAAAAGTAGAGTTTTGTATGTTGTTGATGTATGTAGATAATATTGGCGATAAGGATTATTTCTGTTTAGGTGGGAGAATTGATTTATAAGATAAATGGAAGTAAATAAATTTGAAAACTTTAAATAGTTGGGTATTACGATAAAGGCTAGCGAATGATTGTAGATTCGATAAATGTTTTGATTAATTATATTTAGTTAAACAAAGGGTTTATGTAAATGAATAAAATTAGATGATCTTTTCTAAGTCAATTTCCCTCATATTCTTTTAATAGTTGATTTGTGGGATTTCTATAAGAATAGTTCTAGAAAATACTTGTGATTGATATCAGGATCAAATTGTTGGTTTGAGTGGGTTGATCTTCGAAGGGAGATTGTTGTTATAATGTGTAAATTGGAATATATTTGTGTTTGGAAGAGTATACTTGTGAGTAGTGTCTTATGGCTTAAACCATTAGATTTTATTTTCACTTCGCAATATTGTGCTATCCTTAAATGTTGGAAATGATTGATCTTTAAAATAATGTTCTTTTTAGAATGTTTCAAGTTACTTCTTATTGAATGAATGGATATATTATTAGAATGTGTGGTTTTATGGATTCTTTCGATGTGACTTTTCGTGAGTTGATTTTGAGTTGGGAATTTTCTCTCAATTAATGTATGTTGCTATTCGTTGGGAACCCATATGTTTTCTTTTGTGCTTTACCCTAAGTGGTAAATCGGTTAATGTTATCTTTGTCATGATTGATGGTTCTGCTTGAGTTGTTAATGAGTCAAATTGAAAATTTCTTTGAATTATGGGTATTCGAGAGGAGAAAATAGAGGTTTCCCTTGGATGTCCGATTTAGTTCGTATCAAAGTTGTTGATGTTGTTTAAGGGAGTTGTTGATCTTATTTTGATGTATTCTCTCATTATATTTGAATTGAAATTAGTTCTTCAAGGTTTTGCTTTTATTGTTGCCAGATTTTCATGGGGAAACCCTAGTGTAACTTTTTAAGAATCTTCCAGAGGCTTGTTTTTATGGTTGGTCAATGTTCTCTCTCTATGTGCTTTGATGTGGCAAGTGCCTTGGTATTTGGATTTTAAAAGGGTTGTACGAGAATTGTAAGATTTTGATTATGTGTTTTTAGCAAGATGGGTAATGCCTCGCATGTTTCTCTGTTGTGATCTATGTTGTTGTTATGTTGTACAACCCTTGGATTTTGGTTTTATGTTTTGAGTGTCTAGAGAGAGAGAGTGGCTCTAAGTGGGTGGTCGGTGCACAAAGGGGCACCGGGATAGCCCTCGTTAGAGTGAATTTAATAAGTGATAATTTAAATAATTAACTAGGGGGTGGGTAGAATCACATTAAAAAGATAATTGATGCCTCATCCGCTTTTGAGTGCTATCACAGACTAAAGGGGATTGAGAAGGCCGTGGTTGGCATGTTCGTTGCCTTGTCTTCGCGGAGGGTAACGGATCCGCATGAGCAACCCTATGGAGCGGCCCCTTGAAATAGGTAGTCTGGATAACCATAGATGGAGGTGGCTCCTAGCGCTCGGATTGTCTAGATAATTCGTCAGTAGACGGAGGCGGCACCTTGCGATAGGGTAGTCTGGAGAATCCATGTTAAGCCATGCGATGACACTCTCCTCTAACACTCCTTATTATGTTGCTTCTTTGGAAATCCTCTGGAAGTGGTTCTTTTTCTTGAATTGATGGATCATAGTTGTTTGAATTGATTTATGGTTTTACCCTATTTTATCTTTGGTGTACTTTGTGGTCTTGTATAAATCTTGTTGATAATTTGGGTTTCGACCTTGTACTCTTATGGTACTGTGATATGATGTTATTGTGTTGGTTAATTACAATTTGGAAATTGTATTATGTTTGGAAGTGTTTCATGATCATCCTTTGGTTATTTGTTTGTTGGTTATTGCTTTGATTTATGTGATGAGATTTATGACTCTTGGATGTAGTTGATTATGTCATTGTAATTCCTGAGTGTTATGATACTTTTGTATGACGTTGAGTCTTGTGGTTCCCTGTTGGATGTTCTTGGTTGAGGTCTCTTTCTTGTTAGCTCCTAGCACGGGGGTGGGTCTTCAGACTCACATGGTCGGGTGGAACGTGCTAAGCACCCCATTGGGTCCCCAGTTAAGGGTCGAGAGGTGCGGATTGGCACGGTTGCGGCGAATCCATAGTTGTATCCATCTTGGAGCCAGTGATGATCCTGTATATTCATCTATTCATTTGTATCATGATTCTTGTTGTATGGTTTCCATTTATGTTGGAAACACTATTGTAACATTGTACCTCTAGAACATTGTATTGTAATGTAATGTTAACTTGGTGTGGACATTGGCTATGGCAGTTGTTATTCAAAGCGTTAAGTTAATTTTGCATATGTGGTATTTATGTACACAGATGGTTTCTTATCAATGAATTTTTCATGTATGTGTTATAGTTGTTATTGTTTACTTTATATCTTTGGGTTTATTCTTTATTGCTGTTGTATGGATCTAAGTCGCGTAATGACTCTTCGTGTACCCCAAGGGATGTATGTGTTAATGAATCTATTTAAATGAAATTCATGTTATGACTTAATGTGTATGTTATGTTTATTTAAAAAAAAATTGTGCTGCAATTATTGTTGTGTTGTTGTCCTTTGGGGTTCGCACGGTGGGGCGTTACAACCCAGGTGGAGTCAATGTCCTGTACCTGCATCCTGCACACAATACGAGTGTCGAAACATGCATATATATATATATATATATTAAAACATACTGTGAAGAGGAAATTGCGAAATCACAGGGCACTCGCATGCGAGTGATGTGATCCTGTCCCCTTCACCAATACAATATCACTAACTGATGCCTCTAATCATCAATGGTATAATCAAAGCATAAAGCATCAATAATTCACATACATGCTAATTTAATCCATAACATGAAATAATAATATCATCTGATTAAAGTACCATCACATCAAAACATAATTTTTACATCGCTTAACAATTAGCGGTCAAAGTAATCAAGTTTATAACCAACGTGCTGACAAAGCAAAACATACATAACGAAAATTGTTCGATCAAAAGAAAAAAATGGAGGGGTGTTACATCCTCCCCCCTAGGGTCAGGCTTACTCTTGGAAGCTTGCAAACAAATAGGGATAAAGTTTCCTCATATGGGCTGCTACCTCTGAATCAGACTGAACTGGTACCTCTCTCTCTCTAACCACCACTGGCTCTACCTCCTGCCTAGGCCCAAGGCGGGAAAGGGTCTCCTCTAATAGCTGATGCAACTGAGTGTCCTCAATCCTAGGTGGATCCAGATTCTGATTGCCATCTCCCTAAATATTCTGAGAAGCCTATTACTCCTCATGGTCAGAAATCAGTGGAACATGTGGCGATGGGTCTTGCTGTTCCCTAATGCGACCGCCTAAATGGCCACATCTACGACCCCCACCTCTTCCATGTTTGGGAGGCATAATCCTACACAGAAAAAAAAATGTATTAAGCACAATACACAATTAAAACCCACACAACTAAAAGCTTAATGGGCTCATCATAATCCCAGAGTACCCAGTGTTTAAACCTAGGCTCTGATACCATGTGTAATGCCCCGCCACGCAACCCTAGGGGAAGTTGCAAACTACTAAACAAATGCACAATTTTCTTTTTGTTTAATTACAAATACATGTAAGATTACAACACAAAGCCAACAATCCCCTAAGGTTACGAGACAAAGATTATTTAAATCACAAATTAAAACATGCATGAAATGAAACATAACAACATTCACTTAAATAATTAAAGCACATACATTCCATACATGAGATTTTCATTTAAGACCATGAGATCCTTCATGGTTACCAATAACAGAAGTTATACAATTACAATTACATCACTCATTCCCAGAATGAGGTAAATCAATAACATGATTGCTTATTACAATTTCCACCTCGATAACAATGAGGGGTAAATAAAATACAAGAGCAACTAACATAAATGAAACCAAGGTAGCAACTGGATCCCACGAGCTCTCCAACACGAAAGTCTTGTCCACATAATAAAATGCCAAAAAACAACGAAGTAAGTTGCATGTTCCACCCAACCAAGTGATACCCAAAGGCTCACCCCCCCATGCTAGGAGATAGTAACAAGGGTTTTAGGTCAAGACCAACAACCTCTAAACATAAGAAAAATGACTCAACTAAAAAAGGATACGTACATGACATCACATGACACAAGGGTTACAGTGCTTCTAGATTTTAAGTAAATGATCACATCACAAATACAAACATAATGCTGACTTAGGAGAAGTGTCATCACAATGTCACATGGGATATCCTGGCAAGTCTTCCTAGGTTTCGGCCCCCCTCTTGGGATATCCTGGTAACATCTAACGACTCTCGGCCCCACATGCAAACCAATGCGAAATCAGTTATCTTTCGAAGGGACAAGATAACGATCTTTCCATTCCAGGCCTTCTCGTCTCATCCCAAGTCTATACAAGCACTTGCGTCCATGAGCGAGGCAAAATTAATCTTTTTAAATGTTGGTACCACCTATACTAATCAATTGGTTTAAGTTTTCACTAAATTAACCAACTTACATTGAGATCTCCTGGCACCACATTGTGTGTCAGCCCTCAATGCAAGCCACTTCTCTAAGACAACACATGGAACTTTGCCACCACCAAAGGGTACTCAAGTGCAACCTAGGGATAATGAATCCCTAAACACGACATAAAGTCAACGTAGCCCATTCATGATAATAGGGTACAACACAGGACACAATTAAGCACTACCCAAGGCAAACAAGGTCGACTGACATGACAGCAACCCCAAAACACATAAAAGAAAATCCTATCTGGAAGGCTTACATAGTATTGACTAGACTGCCCCACACCAAGAGGAAGCATCACAAGCAATATAAAGTATGCTACATTAGGATTTCATAAATCCAATTCACTCAATGCATTAGTGCACTAATCAAATTAAATAAAATAAATTCTTGAACAATCACATGAGTGTGGTCTAACGCGTTGCGAATCTTTTCGTAATCTAGACTTGATCATTTAATCATAATGCAAAATTTTCTATAATGATAATAAACACGTATACATTGCAAAAATAACTTATAGTGGTGATATTCAAATATCATTATATTTATATAAAATATATATAATAATGCATATACTCGATGTATATGTTATTAAGCATATTTTATATATCTATAATTAATACTTAAATATTTACTTTAATATTTTGAAATTCAGAATTAAATCATAATACCTTTATTATTTAAAAAATAATAATATAAATACATTTTAATATATATATATTATGTATATATATTTTATAAGAAATTAATATATATAATATATATATTGAATATATTAATTATATATTTAAATAATAAATTATTTTAAAAACACAAAAATACATTGGTGAACATATATATTTATATATATATATTAAATATGATATATATAATATATTATATATATTATACATATATTATATTTAATATATAATATATACAAAAAAATATTGTTTTAAACAAAAAACACATAAGTTAAAAGGGGGTTTGGGCCTTGCCCTGCCCTAACAGGGACACAGCCACCATTGCTGAGGGCTGCGACCTGTGAGGGCAACGATGGTGCTGCCTTCATAGGCCGCCATCCCCAGCCATGGGGGCTACCAGTGGTTGAAACCCCTCCCCAAATTCCACACACAGCCACAAAAAATAGACATTTTTCCATTTGGAATGATATATAATTTTTGACTGGTAAAAAGAAATTCTGCGTAAAACCCAGAATACCAAAAAAATTCACTAATTCATTTTCCCATACAGTTTAAAAATGAATTCACTAAAAAATATATATATATTTATATATCTGTACATATGTATTTATACAATTGCGTATACATATATATATACACATGTATATATAATATATATCCATAGCTTCTATTGAAAGAACTACATACAGAATTTTCTTGTTCCAATTGAATTTTCCATTGACTGAGTTTGCTTCCTAATGGATTTTTTTCTTCAATTCCTACAGAATTTTATTGTTTTGACAAGAATTTTCACAATTTATCTGTTCAATCTTGCAACTACTTTTTTTTTTTTATGGGTATTTTCATTGCAACAAAAGGATTGAATCTTTTAAAAGGAAACATGAACAGATTCTAAATCATTACTAAATGAAACCAAAACAAGAAAAAAAACCTGTTGTTTTCTCCAAATGCTTGAAGATTTGTTAATGGGGATCTTGCCCTTGCTTTTTAATTCAGCTTCTCCAATTTTTAATCTTCCCTTCACCAATTTTCTTCAAAAGAATTCAATCCAAGTTTTGCTCTCCAAAATTTGAAATTAAATATTCAAAAACAAAATGAATTACCTTATGCCATTTTTTCCTCCAAATTGTCAAACCCCTAATTTGAGTTCACCCACCAAAATTTATTGCCAATTTAGATATTTTCATTTTTTGAAATTTCATAAACAATTTCATTTCCAAGTGTAATTTGCACAATATTATTTTAAAACAAAGATCTATTTTTGCAACCAAGTGATAATTAATTTTTTCCTTTTCAATAAAATTGAATTTACCAATTCACATTTAAATCATTCTCTCAACTTTATTTAAAAAAAGAAATATAAGGCATGGTTCTATTTTTTTTTCTTTTTGATTAAATCTCAATATTTAATAATGCTAACACAAATATTTTATTTTAATTTATCAATAAATAAATCTAATCCATGATTAGATTATTTTATTGATTGAACTAAATTAACTAATTAATTAATAGTCACTCATTTATTTATTTTGACAATGCAATTAAATAAAACAAGCACCGATTTAAATTGCAAATTTAAATGCAAGGGCAAGGGGAGAAGAGACCACAAAATAACTTATCCCAACTAACAACCCGATGACACACTATGGCTAGGGTGATGTCACGACACAGAAAACCTAGCTACTATCTCCCAATCATTTTCCATTGGACAAGGGACATGCTCAGACCTGTGGACCCAGGTGGAGTCAATGTCCTGTACCTGCATCCTACACACAATACGAGTGTCGAAACATGCATATATATATATATATATATATATATATATATATATATATATATATATATATATATATATACACCATGAAGAGGAAATCACATAATCATAGGGCACTCACATGCGAGTGATGTGATCCCGTCCCCTTCACCAATACAATATCGCTAACTGACGCCTCTAATCATCAATGGTATAATCAAAGCATAAAGCATCAATAGTTCACATACATGCTAATTTAATCCATAACATGAAAT
Source organism: Sequoia sempervirens (assembly GCA_007258455.2). Lineage (NCBI taxonomy): Eukaryota > Viridiplantae > Streptophyta > Pinopsida > Cupressales > Cupressaceae > Sequoia > Sequoia sempervirens. The sequence continues at coordinate 50,540,183 of VDFB02047230.1, forward strand.
AATAATATCATCTTATTAAAGTACCATCACATCAAAACATAATGTTTACATCGCTTAACAATTAGCGGTCAAAGTAATCAAGTTTATAACCAACGTGCTGACAAAGAAAAACATACATAACGAACATTGTTCGATCAAAAGAACAAAAGGGAGGGGTGTTACAGAATACATCAAAGACATATCAAATATGTGTTCAGTGCATCATATAACTCAAGAAAATGTTGCTTTGAGGCTTCTAGCAACATCATTTAGAGGAAAGTCACTCCAATGGTTCAGAAGTTTAATGATCAACTCCATTAGAACATGGAATAGGTTCGAAGAAGTGTTATGCAAGAATTTGAGGACAAATATGACAACTTGTCATTAGTGGAGCAACTAACTCATATCAAAAGAGCTCCTCATGAATGGATGCCAAACTTCAACTTTCATTTCCAAAGAACATGGGACAAAATTCCAGAAACCACAAGGCCTCTAGCTAAGTATGCATTTCTTTATTTTTAAGGACCTTAAATAGTGAAGTTGTTGTTTTGATACAGTCAATGGGTGGAACCACATTACCAATGGATTATGATATAGTTGTAAGGGCTTAAAATAGCCTCATACAAGCTGGAAGAATTGCCCCTAGGCCTCCTATGCTCTTTTTCCCTAATATACAACCTCCTATAGCTTTGCCAACACCTTAAATAGCCCCTTTACCAGTTGTTGTTAGCCAAGAAATTGTTGTCCAAGGACCATCTCAAGAATTGCAAGAGATAAAGAGCAACAAACAAAAGATTGAGAATATGCTTCAGACTTTTGGAAATGAGCTTGTGAGCACTAAAAAGTAGCAGTTCCAAGGTTTTAATCCTTGGTAGCTTCAAAATCAAGGTCAAAGTCAACCATTTCAAGCTAACAACACAACCCTATCAAGGAAACTTTCAAGGTGTAAGGAAAAATCTAAATCAAAGGTGTTTTTAGCCATACAATCCAGTTCTAATTAGTGTAGCCAGAGATATGGTACCTATTCAAAATAACCTTGCAACAGAATATGAGTGGTGCTATCCCTGCAACTAGACCCATAATCAAACTACATATTCAAATGGAGTCATCAATCAAGAATTGATGGTTCAAAATGTTTCAAGTGTGCAGAGTGTGTCTAATGGTGAATCTTCACAACAATAGGATCTCATTGCAAGTGACACAACCCTCTTGAATTGGTAGGGAGAGGAATTTTGTGGAGTAAATAGTGATAGTTCTCCAATAGCAGCCAACACTCAAGTGAATAAGAGGGATTTTGAGATTGGACAAGTAGCAAATAAAGACAAGGAAGTTGTTGGCCCTTCCAATCCTCAAGTAAAACATCTTACAAAGGAATTCACAAGGCATCAATGGTGGACAGCTTGGGAACCAACCCCAATCATCCCACTTGCAGACAAACCCTATTGTTGCAAGGACCCATCAAAAGGTAAAAGTTAACACACACTTCAACATCATTGAATCCATTTAAAAAATGAATGTAAATATGTCAATGTGGGATTCTTTATCCATCCCAAGTCAAAAGGACTTGTTACAATCTACCTTAACTGATTTAAGTGTTTCAAATGATGATCCAATAGGTCAAGTCAAGGTTGTCCTTACAAATACACCTCAAGACAATAGTAAAAAACCAAGTAAGGATGTCAAAACTCCCTTATTTTATGTGTCTTTGATAATAGGGGATAAGTTGGTTCATAATTGCATGGTAGATTCAAGGGCAAGTAGTTCTATCATGCCCAAACAAATTGTAGATAAGTTAGGACTGAAATATTAGCCTCTTGAAAAGGGGGTAGTCCAAATTGCTGGGACATCCATTAAAACCATAGGTTTCATTAAATGCTTAAGCCTTACCTTACATTCCTAGCCCAATTTTTCCATCTCCCAAGATATCTCAGTCATTGATTTATGACCTCATTTTGCCTTATGTTTGTCAAGAGACTCCATTGCCAAAATAGGAGGTTATTTGTCATTGATTGGTCCCACATGATATTTAGGACTAGATATGGGACAAAAGTGGTCATAAAATTTGAATCACTTGCCAAAGAACACATTGATCCTTATATTTGAAGTGTTTCTAATGTCAATTGTGTTGTTTTTTGATGATAATGAGCTTGTTGTTGCTCAAGAACTGCAAGCTGAAAGTGTACCAGACATACTCTTAAATGAGTGGGCAGTAGAAAATGTCATTGAAAACCCAAATGATAACATTGAGGAGAGTAGTTTGGGTGTTTATGCACTGCATGAACCTAATGCAGTGATCCCAAACCTTGAAAAGAAGGTGGAACAATAGTTAGAACAACAAGGTGAAGTATGGAAAATGTTCTTTGATTGTTCTAGAAGTAAGAATAGAGCTCATGGGGTGCAATGCTTGTGTCCCCGCAAGGTGACAAATATTACTCTACCTTCATATTTTCTTTCTCTTGTACTAACAACACTATTGAGTATGAAGGTTTAATTCAAGGCTTGGAATGGGCAAGGAAAAGAGGGATTGGTTTCTTGCAATTTTATGGTGACAATGAGCTGATTGTGAATCGGGTAAGAGGTCTACACATCACTAAAAATGATTTTGTTGAAGTCCTACAAACATAGAGTGTGGGACATGATAGAAGATTTTGATGCTTTTAATCTAATTTCTATCCATAGGGATTAGAATAAACATGTAGATAGATTAGTTGCAATAGGGGCCCAGATTGATATCCTAGTTGAGATTAGGAAAGAAAAAGTGTAGCAATATGTAAAGATAGTCATTAGACCTTCTATTCCTGATAATAATGTTCATTGGAAAGTTTTTGAGAGCGATGAATAGGTCTTGATATTTATGCTGCAAGATGAATTCTTAGCAATAAACCAAGAGAAGATCAAGCAACAATATGATGATCAGATCATCCAATTAAGGACTAACAAGCTACCCAAGGGTCTAGTCACCTTGGAATCCATTTTTAGCACTGATGACCAGCTAAAAAAGAGTAAGACTAGCATGCAAGTCAAAGAAGAACATTATGAAGAGCTTGAAATTTTCAAAGGTAAGCTCCTTAAATTTGGTAAAATCTTCTCACATGTAGATAGGCAAGCTTTCATTGCTCTTTGTCAAGAGTTTCAAGATGTATTTGCATGGGAGTATTCTAATTTAAAGGGTTTTGATCCCCAAATTGTCCAACATACCATAGAACTTGAACCAACTACAAAACCTATTAGGTAGAAACAAAGGCCTTTAAACCCCTAACTTGAGCCTCTTATGGTCAAAGAATTGACCAAGTTGGCTAAAGGAGACATCATTTTTCCAATCAAACATACCTCATGGGTCTCTAACCTTGTTCTAGTTAGAAAGAAAAATGGAGAGATTAGGCTATGTGTAGATTTTGGAGACCGCAATAGAGCCTCATTAAAGGATCATTATCCACTGCCCTCAATGGAGCATATTTTGCAAATAGTAGTTGTTTAGAAAGATTCTCATTACTTGATGGTTGTTCAAGCTATAACCAAGTCCTAGTAAAAGAGGAAGACCAGTATAAGACTACCTTCACCACAAAATGGGGCACCATGGATTATAAAAGGATGCCATTTGTCCTATCCAATGCTGGTGCCACTTTTTAGAGGGCAATGGACATGGCATTTCAAGGTCTAATTCACAAACTTGTACTCATTTACCTTGATGATGTAACAATGTTTTCCAAGAAGGCTGATGAACATCTTGCACATCTGAAGCAAGTATTTGAGAGGTGTAGGGAGTTTGGTATATCCCTCAACCCCAAAAAATGCATATTTTTTGTCCATGAAGGAAATACAAGGACATATAGTGTCAAAAAAAGGGATCACCATTGATCCAGAAAGAGAGTGTCATTTTGGATCTACCTTTACCCAGCCATAAAAGGGGTTGTAAAGTTTTCTTAGGAGAATTAACTTTGTTAGGAGGTTTATCCTTGATATTGCTAATCTTTTGAAACCACTAACTGCCATGTCAACAAAAAAATACAATTTTTAGCTAGACCAAAGAGGCCAAGCATAGTTTTGAAGTTATAAAGGAGGCCTTATTAGCAGCTCCTACTTTGGTAAACCTGGAATTTTCAAAAGGCTTCATGTTGTATGCCTTTGGTAGCATTGATATCATTTCTGCAATGTTGGTACAACAAAATGATGATGGGTTAGAACAACCTATTGCTTTTTTTAGTCAACATTTAGAAGAGTATGAAAAAAGATATACTTTTGTAGAGAAACATGTATGTGTTGCCATCAGAAGTCTAAAAAATTTTAAACCTTTAATTTCTAATAGAAAAGTAATGGTTTCTCACCCTAGTGTGAAGGAGTTCTTGTTAAGCGGGGACCTAAATGAAAAGAGGGCTGGGTGGATTAAAAAATTCATGGAATATGATGTTGAAATTAAGGTAAAAAATCTTGTAAGTTGTAAGGGGTTGTGTGAATAGCTAGCTACAAGAGATGGAAGTGAAGAAAAGGTAGAAAAAGAGGTGGTTCTAGTTTCTGATAATGAACTTATAGCTGACACACCAACAACAAGTGTAGGTTGGGTGCAAGATATGACTCATTTTTTGCAAACTGGTGAGTGTCCACTAGGTTTGGATAAAGCTAAATGGAGGTATTTCAAACTGCAATCCATCCCTTATGTGTTGGTTGGTAACATTCTTTTTAGAAAATATCTTAATGGTGTGCTTTTAAGGTGTATTGATCAACATCAAGTAGATAAACTGCTTCATGAGTTCCATGATGGAACTACTGGGGGTCATTTTTCCCCAAGAACAACTACATGGAAAATAATGAGAGTTGGCTATTATTGGCCAAGCTTGTTTAAAGATGCCCATGCTTAGGCCAAAAAGTGTGTAAAATGTGCCATTTTTGCAAGCAAAGAGAGGCTACCAGCTTTACCATTGTAGCCCATTCAAGTAGAACAACCCTTTATGAGATGGGGCATTGATTTTATAGGTGCCATTAACAAACCTTCAAGTGCAAACCATAGGTGGGTACTTACTGCAACTGATTACTTCACAAGATGGACTAAAGCAGTGGCCTTAAAAGAAGCCAACGAAAGTGTTGTTTTGAATTTTTATGATGATTTAGCAACCAAATTTGGGGTACCTAAATCAATCATTTCTAATAATGCTTTAGCATTTGTTGGATTAAGAGTGAGTGATTGGGCTGAAAAGAATGATATTCACTTGAATACATCATCAAACTATTACCCTCAAGGTAATGGTTTGGATGAATCAACTAACAACAACCTGATCAGAATCATCAAAAGGATTTTGGAGGATAACCAGAGAACTTGACACAAGTTAAAATATGCCTTGTGGGCAGATAGAATAACTCCAAAAAGATCCATTGGAAAATCCCCTTATATGCTGGTACATGGTAAGGAGGAAAGGTTGTGTTTATCTATTGAGCTTCCAGCTCTTGATATAATGAACCAGCTTGAAATGTTTGAGGAAGAAGATCCAATGGTTGTTAGATATGCATAGCTCATGGAGTTGGATGAAACAATAGATAGAGCCATGAAAACAAAGGAGCTGCATCAACTCCAAACAAAGAGATTTTTTGACAAAAGAGAAACACCCAGGGTGTTTAGAGAAGGATTCGATGTTGTACTAAAGTGAGATGAGTTAAAGAGTAGGATTGGAAAGCACACTAAATTTGATAGCATGTGGAGTGGCTCGTTTGTCATTATTGAGTGCAAAGAGCACAATGCTTTTCAATTATCAACAATGGATGGAGAAGCTCTGCCTATCCCAGTCAATGGGATACACCTCAAAATCTATTTTGAGGTATGATCTAGATCTACCTTGTACAAATTAGAGTAGGTTTTTATTTCCTCTAAGTGTTGCTGCACAATTAGTTAGATTGCATTTTTCAGTTTTCCCTAAGTACTATTTTGCATAGGTAGGAAGTTGCTTTGTTTTCTGGTCTATTTTGAATAAGTTTCCAAAGTGTCTCATGCTGGTCTAGTGAGTTAAAGCAACATACAATGTTGTTTTAAAGATGTGTCAGCTTTTAGATGACTTAATACCCAATCGATAAATTTCAAGCAACTGGTCACAATGTTTAGTAGGAAAACATATAGTAGATGTCACCAAAAATTTTACCCAATTTATGTTTCTAGCTAAATCAAGTAACTTATTGTTGTGTTTGCATTTAAAAAAATTAAAAGATACATAATTTTCTACATAAAGTTCATTAATTTTCATAAAGGAGATTGTCAAAATACATTGCATTATCGCAACTTTGCAATTACATACAAATAAGAAAGAGAACCAATATGTATTTCAAATGTAATCTTTATTGATGATCATGAGTGTATAATGTCCCTCACAAGCCAAGGGACTAGCTATTCTAATGCTTATAAAGAAAAGACTATACGCCTATAGATAAACAGAAAGGAAATTGCACATAAAATGAAAAGGGACCCGTCATTTCCTAGTGGAATGACGAATCTCATTGGCTTGGTCCCACATCATCTCAGTCTTTCCCACTGCTTTTCTTCCATTTGATGCTCTCCTCATTGCTCCTAGGTTTCTTGCATCTAAAAAAATAGTGTTGTTAGAGCAATGAAAGGTCGCTGATCAAAATATGTGCAAAACATCCATAAACATGTAATTTGATGTCCATAAGCATTAAAATAGACAACATACCATAAGTGTCGGGGAAAACAAGAAAGGAGTAATCAAACACACCTATGATATGCTTTTTTTATCTAACTGGTCTATTCCTTGTGCAAATTTAGGACAAGTCTTTATTATTGTTATGATTCAGCTGATTACAACATGTGGGGTAAAATGTGGCTCCTATGAGGGTAGATCCCAACATGCTACCCTCTGATGTTTAAAGAGGGATAGGAAATTCAGCAACTTGATCAAATCAATGATAAACATATTCTTGATGCATTAAATCATTATTTAATCACACCAATTGATCAACATTCATTATTAGATTCAAAAGATGCAACAAATAATGTAAACGGCCAAGAGAGTTACCCTTCATCTTTTCACAATGAGTCAATCAATAGGCTGTCATCATGTCAAAAGGGTAGTATATTTTATTGGATATGTCTTTCAATCTTCTTAAGTGGATCAAAGATACATTTTTATTAAAGAAGTAAATGATTTTTGTGATGCATCAAGTTCAATTATAGATGCATCAATTAATATAATCAAGGAGATATCAAGTCATGCCTAAAACCATCATGAGTCATATGGAGTAGCAAGAAAGAACAAGGGAAATCATGCATTGTTGCATGAAAGACAAAGTCCAATTCATCTCACTTCAACCCTATTGGACAAGCACACATCACATAGGATGGTAAGCTTTCAGGTCACCACCATAAATGACACATGTCTACCCAGTAGGATTAAAGAAAAAGGAATCGTAGTCAATACTAATATTCATTAAGCAATTAAATAGTGGGAGATGAAACTCATTTTTGAAGCCAAGATCATGATCCCAAGTGAGTATAACAATAACATTTAATATTTTGCAAAGGGAAGTCTTAAGTGGATAAGGAGACAACAACAATGATCTCATGAAAGGACAACAACAAATCATGCTACATCTCATGAAGGTACAACAATGTTGGGTGCATGCTACGAGGCAGCAAGGGGAGATTTCTTGGTTTCAAGTTAGAGTTATCAAGCATTTCCAAAATACAACGAGAAGGCCATGAATCTAAAATGGTGGGAAAAAACTTCATTGAACATGCATTCACATGTTTTATGATCATAGCATACAAGGATAAGTGAACAATGTCATGACAGAAAGTGACAAATATCACTCAAATAAAAAGCATGGACAACCTCAAGTGGACAATTAAAGCATGAAATCAAGCAACATGGACTAAATTAAAGAGAAGGTAAGTGCATTCAATCTATTTTGTACTTGTGAAGTATAATATGTGCCTTTACATTAAAAGACAGTGACTTCAATACATGGGAAAATCATTGAATGCATAAGCATAGTTCATTGAATACTCAAACTATAATGAAGTGAACATGCAACAAGATGTGCTCCTGTATTCTTGACATGTCAATCAGTTGAAAACATAGTCACCATAGTAGTCCATGCTAGTCTAAGATTACATTCAAATGAGACAGCCATCTACAATAGCTTGTAGTCACATAACATGTCAGTCTCAAGAGTTTTTGCATTTGTTGAAAATAGTGAAGACATGAAGCTTTAAGGAGGAAGATAGTGGTTTGTGTTTAGAATGAAGACCCCAACCTTTGATCTTGGTCATTGCAATATAGGCTTATTGTCAATAAGTTAGGACAGTCTTCATATGTTATTTCACCATGAATATTCTAGAAAAGGCTGATTTGAAGACAACATAAACTCAACTTATGTATGAGCAATGAATAAATGACACAAGGATGAAAAATTCATATGAGATATCCAATGGAAACCACTATCAAAGAGTGGTAAATAGAACTCATTCTAGGGGACTCAAAGACTCAAGTATCATATAAGGGTTTCAAATCTTTCCAAAGGTAAATACAAGCAGCTTGAGGACTTCAATTTTCCAATTAACAGTCATTTGATGCTGAAGGACAACAAGGATCAAAAGACAATTAATTTCAAACAACTATGAGCAAAATGGTAGAAATAACATGTGTTGGAAGTGCAATGGAGGAAATAGTCAGAATAGCCACCATATATATCAGCATACCATGCATGAAAAGGAATCAAACAATGAGAGATGAGGTACAAACATGCATTATGTTTTATATCTGAGATAAATACCATTCTTTTAATTTTTTATTGGTTTTCAAATGGTCAAATAGGTTGTTTCCTTTCAGTATGTCTAAATGCTTTCATTTAAGGACCAAGCCAGCATGTTAAAAAGGAATAAATGAGTGGGCAACCATTTATATTTAAACATAGCCATGTATGAAATGCAAGCATGAGGATGAAAGAAAAATCACTCAAGCATGATGATAATTTAAAGATAGAAGAAATACAAGCAAACATTAATTTTGGTTTGAAGGCATTCAAGAAGGCACAAAAGTGTTGTGTGTGAATCATCTTGAGGCAGATGTAGTTCTTGAATGAAAAGGGGTCTCTCTATTTTTGGATACAAATGTCCACATTGTTATAAGAGAGGTGGCCTTGATAAATTTATGATGACACCTCACCCTTTTGTTATTGAGGGTTTCATCCTTAGTTCATTTGAGTAAAAGATTAAAGAAAGCATACAGTTGGGGACCAACAGTGCAAAATGATGCAAAAGGTCACTAAGAGCAGTGACTATACAACAAGTAACTTTAATGGTTTCAAAAATGCATAAAACCTCGTGGCCATGAGAGTCATGAAGAGAGAATAGTATCCATGGAGTTCAAAATATGAATTCACCAATGTGCTAGTAATAACAAGAATGCAGAGAAAACAAAAACAGAGCCTCCATAATTCTTAGGAATTTATAGAATGGAAAAATAACATAGATTTTCCGTGAAATATACTTATACTATTCAATGACATTAAATCATGTAGCAAATCATTTTTCCTTAGGGGGTTTTGTTTTAAATACAGTGAATACTAAAAAACCTAAAGAGGTATCTGTAAATAGAGGCTTGTGATTGAAAATTAGTAAAGAAGAGAATCACATACCTTTCTTCTATTATTCATACAAATGGTATCATTTTCTGAAAATGATACAAGTTCTACATACAAAATGTATCATAAGAAGACCATGAGGCTGAGCTCACAAATGAAATGTTAAGAAGAGAGAACACAAAGGAGTTTCTTTTCACACAATGACAAGCCCACTTTGGGGTTTAGAATTCAAACCATTCTATAGAAAATGCAAAAGTATATCAAAAAACCCATGCATGCTTTCATGGTCATGGCCAAAGAACCAGTTTTCTTCACAAAATCACCTACCCACTTGGGGTCTTTTGCATTAACATTCAAATAAAGAGAGAAGAGCTAAATTTTCTTCATTTTGACACTGGTTAAGCTCAAAATGAGCTTTATTTACAGAAAAATGGAATTATATGAAGCTGAATGAAGCTTACCTAAGCTTGAATGCCTTGTTCTTCACAAAATATGCAAGCATTTTAATACTAAAAAGCTTCCATTTAAGCTTCAAGAAACCTCAACCATGGCAGCTGAAGACAAAAGAAAACCCACAGAAAAATGGAGGTCAACAAATTACATCGGAAAACACTTACGGTCATGGCCTTTGTTCATGAAATGGCCAAGAGAATGATAAAAAAGATAGATTTTGTTTAAACAAATCATAGTTAGCTTTTGTTTTTCAGTGGAAACCACAATAATCTATAAGAAATCTGCCAAGAAATCCATTTTCCAGGCTACCCTACAAACCCCAAGGCAGTAGAGTGGAGCTCTCCAGAAGGCTCGATACAAAATGAAGAATTTTTTTCTTTTTCCCATTGATTTTTTTTAGGGTTAAAAACCCTATCGAGGCTGACCAAGGTATTTTACCTTGTGATTTTTAAAAATTGCAAAGCAATTTAATTGCTACGTGGGCTAAGTGATTGTGTCTTATGCCTTAGGCATGTTTTTCTTATGTGGCCTTCACAATCTGACTTAGGTAATCTTGCCTTGTGTTACGTTTTGGAGACCAACCCTATGCCTTTGGTGTTTTTTCACTATCTTTGCAATATGCTAAATCTTCCAAGACTTTGAAATCTTCCTTCCAAAAAATTCGGAGTTTTCTTATGCTCACATAGGCCGAACCATTGACCCATTTTGCATATATTTGAAAATATGAAATGTTGACCAAGTGATATGGCTTTGAAATGTAGAAGTGGGGGTGAGTTAAATTTCACCAATGCCTTGGAGGAGTTTTAATTTTGATTGAATATTTTTACAAGCATTTGAAGTATATCATATTTTGCATTTTTTTATCAATTGTAACACATTATTTAAGTGATTTATAAATCACTTTAATTTGATGTTGTTTATAATGCAAATATTGTTGTAATCCAAAGAGGTGGTGGGGCCTGTGAATGAATACAAATCTAATGGCAAGAGGAGAGATTTAGGATTCTACTAGTGATCTCAGATTTAGAACTCTACAAAACTCAGACACAGATTTTCGGCTTCCAGAGAGACACAAAATTTAGACTTCCAGATTTGTTAATTTTTAATGTGCTGAATGCAGAACATTGTCAAATTTCTATGTCTGCATATCAGGGAAGGATTTGCCATATATAAGTGCAGAAACCTTGCCTCTAAGAGACACGTCTCATGAGAGGACGTGTCTCCACGAGTGGAGGCACGTCCACTCATGGGACGCGTTCTTTAGAGCGTGGGTTTACATATAGGTTAAAACGTTAGTATAACACATTCATACTAATCAGCGAATGAACATATAAACTTCGATTATAACATTAAGTGTAATTCAAATTTTATACGCGTAAGACATGAATTTTTTAGAAATCTCAAATGACGATAAGCTTCAATCAGTTATGACAGACGATGGTGCTTGCAGCAATCGTTCAGATCTGACCGACGCTATCATTCATCAACACTCCCTCTTAGCTAGGGAAGATATAACAAAACAAATAACTAGAGATATCACCTAAACACGTGATATCTAAGACATAATATGATTTCTCAATATTGTCAAGTCACATGACATTCTTCATATCATATCTTATTATGGTATGTGCACTGACATCAAGTCACATGATGTCTACCATAATTCATGGTATATCCATGGATATAAATATCCACCATGATTATCTCTTAAGGATCATAATGATCTACAAATGATATCAAGTCCCATGATATCAATAAGAGATATTATCATGACATGTCCATAATATCAAGTCACATGATATTTATCATGATAGTTTGATCATTGTAGAGTCGTCACTTTACAATGTCAATTACAAGTATTCATTATTAGAAAGATCGTCACCTTTCAATAATGCATACAGGAAAGAAGGCCCACAAAGTCATGGAGTCACACACATGACAAAAGAGTTTACACATTAAACATCTTTATATATTAGTACAACTTATAAACAATTTGTATTTGAAACATAAATAACAAATTACATTTCAACCATACCAAGTTTCTTCTTGAAGTGTTCCAACTTGATTCGGGAGAGAGGCTTGGTGAGAATGTCTGCAGTTTGATCATTTGTACTAATATACTCCAACTGAATTACTTTCTTTTCCACCATATCTCTTACATAATGATAGGGGATCTCAATGTGCTTCGATCTATCATGAAAGACTGGATTTACAGAAAGTTTGATGCAACTTTGATTGTCACAATGAATAATTGTTGGATCCAAGGGCTCACCAAAGAGTCCCACAAGCAATTTACAAAGCCAAACTGCTTCTCTTGCTCCCATTGAGGCTGCAATGTATTCAGCTTCTGTTGAACTCTGTGCAACTGAAGATTGTTTTCTGCAAATCCAGGAGATCATAGCCGATCCTAAACTGAAGCAACATCCTGATGTTCTTTTTCGATCGGTTACACTTCCATCCCAATCTAAATCAGAGTACCTGTGAAGATCTAATTGAACATTTTTGTAAAGAAGACCATATCCAATAGTGCCTTGAAGATATCTCAAAATATGTTTCACAACCATTAAGTGTATTTCCTTTGGCTCACACATGAACTGGCTGAGAACATTCACTGCATAGCAAATATCAGGTCTGGTGTTAACCAGATACATCAAGGATCCAATCATTTTTCTGTAAAGGGTTGGATCTGCACACTTGGATTCTACTGCTGCTTCTTTTAATTTGTGAAGGTTGGTTTCCATAGGTGTAGACATCGGTCTACAATCCAACATTCCAAATCTTTTCAGAATGTCTATAGTATATTTCCCTTGGTTTAGTATAATGCCTTCTGATTTCTGCCATACTTCTAAACCTAGGAAGTAGTGTAGGATACCCAAGTCTTTCATGTCAAATTCAGAGATTAGATCCTGCTTTCCTTGAGTAATGAGGTGATCCTCTCCTGTTATTAGCAGATCATCAACATATAAAATAATTATTAGCATATCACCTTTGATTACCTTAAAGTAGATATTGGAGTCAGCCTCATTCTTGGAAAATCCTAATCCCAAGAGATAGCTGTCAATTCTTTCATACCAGACCCTGGGAGCCTGTTTAAGTCCATAAAGAGCTTTCTTCAATCTGCATACATGTGAGTCAGGTTTATATATCACAAAACCTTCAGGCTGTTCCAGATAGACTTCCTCTTCAATGGTTCCATTCAGAAAGGTCAGTTTTCACATCCATTTGATGGATCTTCCAACCTTTAGCTGCTGCAATGGCTATCACTGCTCTCACTGATGTGTAACGGGCAACAGGTGCAAATGTTTCTTCGTAATCAATGCCTTCCTTTTGAGAAAAACCTCTTGCCACAAAACGTGCTTTATATTTTTCTATACTGCCATCAGCAGCATGCTTGATTTTAAAGAGCCATTTGGAAGAGACAACAGATTTCCCTTTTGGTCTAGGCACTACATCCCATACATCATTCTTTAGAATGGACTGATATTCCTCCGTCATAGCATCTTTCCATGCTTGATGTTGAAGGGCTTCTGAAACACTGTCAGGTTCTGAGTTTAAGATGTTGTTTATTAGAGCAACATAGCCAGAGAAACGTTTGGGTCTTTTACTCTCCCTGAACGTTCCTTTGGGTGCTGCATGAACCTCAGCTTCTTTGAGCATCTTCTTGGCCCAAAGTGGTCTCTTATTATCATTTGGATTCTCACTTGATGGAAGTTTGAGTGACATTTCCTCAAAATGCTCCCTCTGAATTTCAGAATCAGGTTCCACCTCAGGTACTCTAGGAGAAAGGGTTTCTAACTCAGAGGAGCTTCTTGCCCTTTTGAATGCAATGTCTTCTTCAAAGATGACATCTCGACTCAACTCAATTTGATTCTGCCCGGGAATGTAAATCCTATATGCTTTGGAATTTTCACTATAACCCATAAACACCCCCTTCTTTCCGGAAGGTTCTAGTTTGGATCTCTTCTCTTTAGGTACATGAATATAGACAGGACAGCCAAAGATCCTAAAATGACTGATGTCAGGTTTCACACCGGTAAAGGCTTCTTCAGGAGTTTTGTTATCAAGATGTGAATGAGGACATCTATTTTGAATATAGACAGCAGTCCTAGATGCTTCTGCCCAAAAAGAAGTATCAATGTTTTGGTCAAGTAGCATTGCTTTAGCAGCTTCTACAATGGTTCTGTTTTTCCTTTCAGCAACCCCATTTTGCTGAGGATTGTAGGCAACTGTGAACTCCCTCTTAATTCCAGCTTCTAGGCAAAATTCCTTAAAAATCTCAGAGGTGTATTCTTTCCCATTGTCTGTTCTTAAGATTTTTATTTTCTTTCCGGAGAAATTTTCAGAGAGGGCTTTGAACTCTTTGAACCTTTTGAGGATTTCTAATGATTCTTTACACTTAAGGAAATAGATCCAGGTTTTCCTAGAGAAGTCATCTACAAATATGACATAGTAAAGAAATCCTGCTTTAGAGGGTACAGACATGGGTCCACATAAGTCTGAGTGAACCAATTCTAACACATTAAGAGTTTTGCTCAAACTAGAGGGAAAGGATCCCTTTGAATTCTTCCCTAAGGCACAACCTTTGCAAGTTCCTTCATGAGATGGCTTTAACTTAGGTAAGCCTGTTACAAGTTTTTCCACAGAAGGTAGGGCACGAAAATGAAGGTGACCTAATCTTCTATGCCAAATCTCATTTGAATCAAAGGTGTCAAGGGTAAGGGCTTGATTAACTTCAGTGCATAGTTTATAAAGGTACCCTTGTCTTACACCTATGGTGAGGGCTTTCTTGATAGATGAGTTTTTAGGCCAAGCAAGAACTTTTCCATCTATAAAGTTAACTCTATAACCATTGTCTTCAAGGGAAGAGATGGATATAAGATTCCTCTTTATTCCAGGTACAAACAAGACTTCAGAGAGTTGAAGAGAGAGCCCAGATTTCAACTTGATAGAGCAAGTTCCAACCCCTCTTACAGGGTGTGCTGAATCATCCCCGATGGTTACTTCTTCATCAAACCTTTCGGTCAAAGTATCTAAGTGTTCTCTGAATCCTGTGATATGTCTAGAAGCACCACTGTCAATCACCCAGTTGAGAGTGAGTTCGGATACTTGACTAGAAAGGGCTGAATGGAACACAAAGTTCTCAGGTTCATGATCTGAATTTGACTTTCCTACTTTAGCAAAGGAAGTTTGTTGTTTAGTCCTATCAGGGCACTTCAATGCATAGTGACCATATTGATCACATCTAAAGCATTGTACTTGAGAGATATCTTTCTTCTTATGAGGACCCTTTCCATTGGAATTTCTCTTTCTTTTGAAAGACCCTTTCTTGAAGGATTTTTTCTTACTCTGTTTATTAGATGTTGAGTTGAGTGCAAGAATGTCTTCATCTATTTTCTTTTGTTTATTCTCTTTAGAAGAGAGTCTGGATTCTTCTTGAAGACAGTCAGATCTTAGCCTATCAAACTTAGGGAGTTTAGATCTTGCACTTATACCTTGAACAAAAGACTCCCAAGAGTTTGGAAGACCTCCTAGAGCAATTAGAGCTAACTCTTTGCTGTCAATCTGATATCCAATGGTGGATAATTGATCTCTCAGTTCAGTAATTCTCATGAAGTATGCATTAATGGACTCTCCTTTGTTTATCTGAACATTGTTGATTTGCCTTTTCAAAGCAAGAGTCCTACAGGTGTTGTTGATCTCATAGGTACTCTCAAGAGATTTGAACATAAGGTAGGCAGATTCATGTTTAGCTAGGATAGGCACTATGTGATCCCTAACTGCATCTACAAGTATTTTCATGGCCTTTTCATTGTTTTCTACCCATTGAGTTCTCTCAGGTTCAGACTTGGGTTGTTCCAAATTTTCTCTTACAAGTGAGTCTACCTTATGTTCCTTAAGGATCATCATGATTCTAAATTTCCATGATGTGAAGTTTTTTGCTCCTGCAAGGCGATCTTCAAATCTGATCACGCTTGACATTGTGAAGAATGTGATTGAATTTGATTTTAGAAAATGCGAATTTCCAGGAGCAAAACTGATATTAGATTTGTATAGGAATTGCACAACTTGGCTCTGATACCATGTGAATGAATACAAATCTAATGGAAAGAGGAGAGATTTAGGATTCTACTAGTGATCTCAGATTCAGAACTCTACAAAACTCAGACACAGATTTTCGGCTTCCAGAGAGACACAGAATTTAGACTTCCAGATTTGTTAATTTTTAATGTGCTGAATGCAGAACATTGTCAGATTTCTATGTCTGCATATCGGGGAAGGATTCGCCATATATATGTGCAGAAACCTTGCCTCTAAGAGACACGTCTCATGAGAGGACGTGTCTCCATGAGTGGAGGCACGTCCACTCATGGGACGCGTTCTTTAGAGCGTTGGTTTACATATAGGTTAAAACGTTAGTATAACACATTCATACTAATCAGCGAATGAACATATAAACTTCGATTATAACATTAAGTGTAATTTGAATTTTATACGCGTAAGACATGAATTTTTCAGAAATCTCAAATGACGATAAGCTTCAATCAGTTATGACAGACGATGGTGCTTGCAGCAATCGTCCAGATTTGACCGACGCTATCATTCATCAACAGGGCCTCTTTTTGCATTTGTTATGAAATGTAAAATAGTTTGATTAAGTGATGTTATTATGAATCACTTAATTAGATTATTATTTTAAATGCGAAATGGAGTCTTTTGCTTTTTTAAAAGCACTAAAAGTGTGGGTCAAATCTCTTGGAGGAAAATGATGACTGGTAGACATGGGAAATGTGTGGAGGGTTGTATTTGACTATTTTTGGAGGGAAGAGACTATTTGGAGGCATTTTTGTCACATTTTTTGTGTGACTATGGTCTTGGCTTGACCTAGCTTCATGTGGAGGACAGTTTGGAGTGATTTTAGAAGGTTCTTTTCAACATTTTCTGTTGCATCTGACAAAAACCTTCTAGATGGAATTTTTTGTTTGATTTGTTGGAGTTTTGCTTAAGTAACTTCAATCTGAATTATTGGATTTAGTTCTTTCTTTCCAACATAGTGATAGCTTGATGTTGGAGTTATCTTTTTAGGAGTAGTATTGTAACTCAAAGATGGACTTGTATACCAGTTGACTACTTTAAATCAATGACATTAAGTAGTTTCCTTCTCATTTCTTGTTTTATTGTGTGTGGTTAGTGGTCGATCAAATTAATTTTGAAATCTTGCTTTCCTTGTAGTTTTGTCTCATTGTTAAGCACCTTTTTAGTAGAAAAGTGCATTGTTGCAGGTTATAAGTTGTGTTGGTGAATGTTGATGTTGTTAGTTGTGAAATTTTTCCTTCTAAGCGTTTTGCTAAAAACCTCCTTATAAATTACTTATGCAAGAATGCATGCAAAAATGAGTTGTGTGAACCAAGTTTTGTCATTGTTTTGAATTTGTGCAAGTTGTTTGTAGGTCTTAGTTTTTTTGGTGTATCACCATTTGGATTTTTCAGTTAATTTCATTTTCATGCATCATTTTATCCTTTCCTTAAGAAATAATTAGTTTAGGTGACATCAAAAGGGGAGCCATCGCATAATCTAGAGGTCTACTTTCAAAATAGGATACCCACAGCCTGAAAGTAGTCCCATGTTAGTCCAAATTTGTTGAGTTCTTTCACAACTTGGCAGAGGGGTGTAAATTTTGATCTTTAATAGTAGCATGGTTGGTTTAGGTCCACATAATCCCTCCTTAATACCTATTTGAATGTCACTATAATTAGGCGGATCTTCATCTACAAAAGGAGTTTGTACTTATCATTGCTAATCTCCTTGAAAAAGGAGCCTTACAATTTTTGGTTGCAAAGATGAATTGGAGCGTCTAGACCACTCATGATTCCAACAAAAAAATAACCAAAATCAAAAGAAAGCATAGTGGAGGATACTTTCCAACTTAACACAAGCTTAATGACTATTCTTGTAAGATGAGCACAATATTTATAGAAAAATGTGAGCTGAAAGAGGTTGTGAACAAAAAAAAAATTCTCATCAAATGGTGATAAAAAATATAAGTTGGCGTTAAGGATTGAAAGGAAAATCATATGAAGGAGATTTTGTAAAGCCTTGAAGAATTAATTCAAGTGCTAGAAATTAATGATCATATATACGACCTACTGCCATGTGTTTGTCACCTTCATAGATGCCAACCAGCTTGCTCATGTGAAAATATGTTTTTTAAAGCCACCTCTTGCTTAATTAATATAAATTTATTTTCAAAAACACACTTCCTATTGCTCCAGGTTATCTTTCTCCAAGGTAGGCATAAGGAATGTACTAATTTCATTCCTATAGCGAAGTTAGCATTTTTGAGAAGTATGGGCCCCCACTCCACACTATTGCCTTGTTGGTAATGCTTAAAGGGCTATCGATAATGACAATGCATTTACTACATCTAATTGTAAACCCTTGAGTAGAAGCTTCTCTAAGACATGATTCTATAGAATTCTTTTAGGAACAAAAATGGTAGAGGTGTCATCTTTCAACAGAAATGTTAAAAGTTTGTTCTCCAAACTTGGGTATGTCAACATATTGGAGGGGTCTCTTATGCCAATGCTCTAACACCACAAGAATAGAGCTTTCTGCATACCAAAATCATACAGCCAAACAACCACATAAAAATGAGGTAGTCAAGCACTTCGTTGATAATATGTTTGACCCCAAGTTGTAGACAAAACCCAAAGGCCTTCAAGAAGGGGCATTGTAGAGAATGACTGCCAAAAAGTAGGCTAATGGCCTTGGAGTAAAACTTTGGCATTATGGTCTACCAAAATACATGCTACCCTCCAAGCATCCATGCCCAAATCTGATAGACATATGTGTAGAGAAGTTGGACGAAGGCACTTGGGTTATCAGTGGTGACAAGTTAAAAATTACCATTAATGCGGTAGCTATCAAGGATATGCTATGCATCCATTCAAACATGACAACTGAGAGATTCGTGTGAAGAAGCATCGAAGATTTATGGAAAAAAAGAAGAGAAAAGTTGAAATTCTACAATGATGAAACAAACCAAGAGCCTGAAAATGGAGAAATCATTTTCCCTCTGTCATTTAAACAATTTCATTTGGACTGAAAGACCATATTTTCAATGCTAGCATTTGCATATGGCTTAGAAAGGGATGAAGAGGTTTTCGAACACTAAATGGACCTAGATTTCATGTTGAAGAAGGAAAAGAGTAAGAAGTGATTCGACTTCACTGAATCAATCACAGACAAAATGCTTTCACAATTTAGTGGGTATAACCATTCTTTTAAATTTAGGTATTCCTTTTTTTTGGTACATTTGATTTTACATCAAAACCCTAAGTTCTTTAGTAGTCATTTTTCACTCAATATTTTTGATGCATTGGGGTTATATAAGCCACTTTTAGTCTAGACCCATGTGCTTTCAAGCATGTGGGATCATTATGCATTTATCAACTATTTCCTCCAACTTGTGCTTCAAGATTTATCATAGAGGCCTTTGCATAGGTTTTCTTTTGAGGGTTTAGAATGGATAAAGAATCACCAAACCCCATAGATTATTTAATGGGAGTTGATTTTAATTTTATTAGATGCCATAGATTTACAAAGGATTCCATTAGATTGTCAAAATTTGTTACAGATAGGACATTTTCCCTAGAGTTATGTATGTTGGTTAATTTTAAAGAACCAAGCAGATCACACTAAGCATATATGAATTTTCCAAATTCAATTCTCAAATACTTAGGAGATGATTGGCCAACGAATGAGAGGAAGCTAGGATTCTTCCCTCTTGCACTTTGGGATTTGTAAGACCTTGGAGGGTGTTCTCACAATGTGTATCATACAACCTTGCTACACAATTATACCACACATTGCACAATTAATAGATACATTCTCATCCAAATGCTAAATAAATGAAATCTTTAAAGAAACTAGCAATTTCTTTGAAAGATCACACCTCTAAAGCTGAGAATTCACACAACACCAACCATAAAAAGGTAGATTGATTAAAATATTATTTATGAATATTGTTCTCAAATTAGATAACCAAAACCATGGGAAATGCATATAATATAAGATCAGTGTCATATCTTTGGGCAAGGAGTCAAAACACAACAAATTGAACTATAAGGTAATTTTAATTCTAAACATCCATGATCTTCATGAAATTGTCTTGTAATTCACATATCAATACTCAGACTCTATGACTACTTATCAAATCCACTAAACATGTATACAAATTCTTGTTTTAATCAAAGCATTTTAACTAATCCATTGAACCAGAGCCAAAATTAAAACATACATCAAAGCCAAAAGATAATGAAGATTAATGAAATGATCATTAATCAAACTTTCATTAATAATTCACATACAATAATAAAGTTGGAGAGACAATAGACTCGAAATATTTTCATTATTATTCAGATATGCTTAGAAACCATATAATTGAAAAAATTCACTTGCCCGACTCAAAACTTAAGATACAAACTTCATGTGTATTCTTTGTGTGTTCAAAATTTTCATAATTTGGATCTAGAACTCAATAAGAGACCCATACTAATGGCCCTAAATTTCATTTTATAAGAAAAAGGGAGCAAAATAAGCTTCAAGCCAAAAAGTACACATGTCACATTTCAATTTGACTGCTATAACATAATTCCATTTGCAGTTATATTTACACTTTCAATTGGAGGGAACATACATGAGACAATTTATTTCCATTTGTTGAAGAAAGAAAACCCACCTTCCAAAAGGCACATGTTCAAAAGAATAATCTTCTAACCATTGAAACATATTCATTCCTTTGAGAAAAATGACAAAAAAATGCAAAAGATGGAAAAGGTGAATAAACATCCAAGTCAGCATCCTAGTCATCGGTAATCAGCATTTACTTGTAGTGTTTTCAATTTGGAGACACATATCTTTTATGCATTGTAATCTCTAAGGCCAGACCTGTACTACACTTGACCAAGTATATGTATTCTCCATTCTCATGTTCACAAATCCAATTCATCAATAAACATCATCTTCCATTGCTCATATTCTGCATCAAATGGCCAATTGAAATCAATGATTTAATCCATCTTCTTTCTATTTGGAGAGTACTTTGTCGTCACTAAATTGGCTTCTTTGTCTAAATCTTCTAGGAAGCTGATGATGAATGATAATTTCTCAAGAGTATTCTTCAATATATCAATGTCAACAATCTCACAAACAAGAGCTGCTTGAGAAACAATAGTGGTATCCACTTGATGCTTCCATGTTTGTAGAGGCTTGAACTCATCATATGTATGTTGGATGTCTGGGAGAAATTCCAAATCCATCTCATCAAACTTAGCCTTCAATTCTATTATTTTCTACTCTAATGGGGTAGCATACACTTGAAATAGTTGCTCTCTAATTCCATCAACAAATCTATAAGTTTGAACCACCCTTGGATATATATCCTCCTACTGCTTAGCCCCAACAGCCATAAGCTTCAAATCACCAACTTTAGGAATCCACTTATCCAGTATTGAGATAGCTATATCCTTATCTCTTTGGGACAACCTTATTGCTTGTAGCATCAAAGAATAATTTGCATGAACACTATTTAGTTTTCTTTGAATTTTCTTATTCATATGTTTAAGTATTGTATGAACAATATTGAAATTGTTCTCATACATGGTGTCCCAAGACTGTTCAATAAATTTCTTGTACACATCATTTTTTAAGAGCTATTGTGCTTTGGTAGGCTCATTTGGTGGAATTGCACTTGATGTGCTTGGTTCCTCTACTATAACTGGTTCTTGAACCATGTTATATGGCACTATTGCCAAGGCTTGTTTTGGTGGAAGGGGAGATTGAGGCTACATAATTGGAGGAGAAGGTGGTACATAACTTGAGCTAGCTAGGCCTTGTTCCCTCAATACTTTTATTTGTTTCTTGTATAATACGACCTCAGTTTCTAGTACAACCACCTTTTCTTGAATCACATTATATTCATCTACTAGTTCATTGTACTTACTCCTATACATATCCCTTTCAAGAGTAAGGCTCTCTATTGATTCTTTAGAAATTTTTGAAACATTTACTACCATATCAATTGCTTCCAAGGATAGAGTTTTAGAGACTCTCTTTATAACCAATTGTTTTTTGAAGTTAGTTGGTTCAAAAACTACTAGATTTTTGGATCCCAAAGACAATGACCAAACTGCCAATGCATCCCATTCTTCACTGAATGTTGATCCCTGAATTGCTAATTTTTCATCTTCCTCATTTTGAAACAGGGGCTTTTCATACCTCCTTATGGTGTCCAACACAACTACATCGGCTATGTCTCCCTAAGGTAACAACGATACACCACTCTTTTGTACAAGTTCTCTAGCCTCCTTAGCTGTAATGTTTTAGAACTCATCCCTCATAAATTTCCTTAGATTTGCCTAAATGGTATCTTTAGGGAGTTCCAAATGTAAGATCCTTTCTCTGGCCAAATTTTTTACATATTCTGAGGCTTTTTCTCTCTCTATATATAAAATCCTTGAATGCCTTGGTTTCAATAAAAGAATCATCTTCCATGAATGCTTTGCAGGCTTCCTACCTCAAATCATCTACATTGTTTAAACCACTAAGATCATCCTTTCCAAGATTAAGGACACTTTCTCTTGAACTTGAGGAAACACCACTTATGGGAGAAGGTATTCCTTGATGCATTTCTTGTAATAAGAATATCATCCTCCTCTATATTAAGGAGTCAACTACCCCTTTAACCTCAATATTTTTCTTCTTAGCAGGTGGATGCTCCAATGGAGAAGGACTTCTAGGAGGTGAATCTACATCAATCATAATGGATGGAGCCTATCTTGGGGGTGATTTCATTGATCTCTCAAGAGAAGTTTCCATTGATCCCTTTGATGTAGTAGGGGTTGGAAATATTTTCTTTTTTTGTACTATCTTCTTCTTCTTGAAATATTTTCTTATCTTTGATAGTGGCTGGTAAGAGGGTATCTCCTCTAATACTACATTTGGAGGAAAGTCTGATTTCCCATTATCTATAACCACACATCCTTCCCTCAAGACACCCACTATGCTCTCAAAATTTTCCATAACATGCATAATTCTATTGAACTCACCCTTAATATTGGGCATAGGATCATAGTTGGGATTAGATTTGTTAACATTATCCACCATCTTATTGAAAGAAAAATATTTTGATTCCCTCTCCTATAGCTCCTGGAAGTCAAAAAAATTCATGATTACATCTTCGGGATAGTAAAAATTGTGTACAATGGAGCCACTTCTATGCTTCACCTTCATTAAGCAATAAAGCCTTTAGGGTCATGGTTTCTTGGCTGCACAGTGTTCAATTTGTATGGGGCAAGGAGATGCACCAAATTCTTCCATCCTCCCTTTATCATTATAAAATCAACAAACGCTATGTGTAACGCCAAAATAAAATGCTTGCACAATAGACAACAAGGAAGATTAGAAGCACACATGCATACAATACTAACTCTAAAATTCAAATTTATTCGTTAAGCAACAAAGAACATAGGAAGTCAAAACGTAAACAAAACTAGAACAATCTCACCAATTTCAAACGTATTTCCATGATTCATCTCAATTTCCCTTCTCCATTTTGCTTGTGTCGTATAATTGCCCTCAGATTTTTAGTAAATTCGTGCAAATATAGCCTAAGATAGTGATTAGCAAAATATCAAAGATTCAAGACAAAGTGCTCTCAAAAGTCATAAGATTTCGTGAGATATTGGAATGATGAATGACAAATCAATTTATAGAAAATTGATTATTTGAATGACAGGTCAAGATTGAAAGATCAACGGATGGTTGAGATCAACTGATTAGACATGCATTCTGATAATTGTCAGTAGTGACATGAGTGATATAAATCAAAAATAGAATTAAAGATTAAATAAATGATTTAATCTTCAGTTCGGTATTCGAAAACATAAGAAATATCTTTGCATGACAAATATGAAGATTGATTATAACGACTCTCTATTCGAATGCATGCATGAGGTTTAATTAATTAAATAAGAATATTTAATTAATCCGCATGTACACACAAATGAGTTAGAACTAGAGGATTGAATGAATTGACGAAGAGATTACTCGAGACAGCCACTCAGACATCAAATCAATAGTTAACTGAATGATTAAAATAGATGTTGAGTTGAGTAAAAGTGAATACTTAGATAACTCACATGATTATCTAAAATATAGAGGAATGTGTTAAAATAGAATTAATGAATTAAATAATTCATTTAATTCAAGACCCGATATTCAAAGAATAATTAAATAAATAAAGAATTTATTTAATTATAGTTGAAATATGATAAACATATCAGGGAATTTTCTACCATATGCATAGATGTTGCTTATGACCCTACGTATCTTATGAGACTATTTCCAAGAAGTCTTGTAGGAATTTCACTAGAATGGTTTTGGGATCTCGATTCTGGCATTAGATCTTGGGGTGAACTAGTTGAGAAATTTGTGGAGCAATTCTCCTTCAACATTGACCATGAGATAAATATAGCAACTTTGTGCCACACAACGCAAGACGAAGGGGAAACATTCATTGCTTTCTTCCAGAGATGGAGAACTATTGCTAGTAGGTGTCCTGTTGAAATACCCGAAAAACAAAAGGTTACAATGTTTCAGGAAAACCTTCATCTGAAACTCAGGAGTAACTTAAGGGTACATTGTTGCATATCTTTTTCAGAACTAGTGGAAAAAGGGGTGATAATAGAGAAGGATCTCATTGAAAAGGGTGAACTCAACATGACAACATCAAATTGAAACCCAATTGTACAAAACACCCCCACGGATAGAAATAGATTTTGGTCTTGCAACAAAAATGTCACCAATGATGGGGTGGTTGATGCTAAAACACTACAAGTAGGACCCCTCCTCACATTACAAGGACCTCATACTTTTGCAAACATGCTTAATGTTGTCAATCAACCTCCTAACGTGGTCCAAAACACTCAACATCCACCGCAAAGGAGATTTTAGAAATGTGAGTTCACTCCCTTAGGGGAACCCATTGAGTCGGTGTTCAAACAACTATTACAACATAACCTCATACAGCTGCAGGAACCAAGACAATACGATCCATGACAATTTAAACCAGCTTGGTGGGATGACAATGCATTTTGTGATTATCATAGGACTAAGGGACATAACCTACAAAAATGTTAACAACTGAAGAATATCATACAGGATCTTGTCGAAAGAGGAATTATTGAAGTTAGTGGACAAAAACAAAAGACATCGAACACTGATCATCAAGTCTTTTCAAACCCACTACATGACCATGGGAAAGGAACTATCCCCAGTTTGAGTACTAAGACCAATATGTCAGCTAACTATGTGAGTATCAAACATGATTATGATAGTGGCAAAATCATTCATTGCCTTCATGCCGCTGATCAAAATATCAATACCATCACTATTAATGCTAATCCTGAGTGTGCAGTCAATACTCATCATACTAAGTTCACTATCTAGGGCCCTCCATCGCAGAAAACACCACAACCTTCCAAGTTACAATATAACCTTCTTGACCAGTTGGAGAAGACCCCAGCACAAATTTCAATCTTGGAATTGTTGCATATTTCCCCTGAGCATCGATCCATCCTTGATAAGGCTTTATAGAACACCACAGTCCCTAATGACCTTGATGTTAATCATTTCCAGGAAATGGTGGGCTACTTGACCAATAATCACCATGCCACATTTTCTGAACAAGAATATGCAACAGAAAAGACAAACCACAATGACCCTTTACTTCTAGAAGTCCTTGTTGACGACACCAAAGTTCGACGAGTTTTGGTAGATGGAGGAGCAGGGTTAAATCTATGCACTTTAAAACTAATTAAGGCATTAGGTATTTCAGAAGCATGTGTAGACACCACCAAGAGTATTGTCATTAAGGCTTATGATGATGAAGAATGGAAATCAAAGGGGGTGGTAACACTTCCTATCAGAATTGGTCCTGCGGTAATGGAGACAAAGTTCCAGGTCTTGGATCTCACCCTCCCTTATAATCTTATTCTAGGTAGACCATGGATTCATGCCATGAAGGCGGTCCCTTCCACGTATCATCAGTGTCTTAAATTCTCTTACAATGGCATTGAAATAACTATAGATGGTGATCCCGATCCTTTCTAGTATTGTACCAATCTAAAGGAGATCCCTCAACGCTAAGTGCTAGTAAACCACGAGGCCTCATCGTCCAATTCATCTTCTTATGTTGATCCATCCACACTCACTCGAACATCTGCTTCACCCCCACTTCCTACCACTCCTAGGGTCGAGATCCAAGACAAGGGTTGTGGAGAGTATTACATGAGGACTTCTTATTGTGTTAGTCATTTGGTTCCTCCTAAGTCATATGGTTTACCTACAACAGGTAGGGTACAGTCTATGATCACTATACATGTTCCCCCCACAACAACTTTCACTAAATGGGGTGAATTAAGCAAAGAGGCTATAGATGCAGAAGATGTCACTTCCTGGTTGTATATGGAAGATAATCAGGAACCCCTTTCACTTGCTCATATTCCTACAAATCTATATGGAAAGGGTTTCAAAATCATGAAAAGCAAAGTATATGATGGACAAAGTGGTTTAGGCTTAAACCAAGATGGTAGAATTGAACCAATATTTGTTTCTCAGTGGCCAAA
Organism: Sequoia sempervirens; assembly: GCA_007258455.2. NCBI lineage: Eukaryota > Viridiplantae > Streptophyta > Pinopsida > Cupressales > Cupressaceae > Sequoia > Sequoia sempervirens. The sequence goes on from VDFB02047230.1 coordinate 50,566,882, forward strand.
AGGAGTAGGGCTAGGGTTTCAACAGATTCAGATTGGCATTCCTAGTACTCCATTACCCTTACTTGAGGAAGTACGTGCTTCAAAAGATATTAAGACATCTCACGAACCAGTAGACCAATATCATTCTGACTCCCCCGATGCTAACGATTATGAGTGGGATTCCTTATCCTCTACTTCTTCCATGGACCTTGACAAATTATTTGGAGAACTTGACTTGATGTTCAGTTCCTCACCAAATCCTTTAAATGCCTGTCCACCAAAGAAAATGACAAAAGAGGAATGGTTTAAACACTAATATTGGGAATCACTTGATCCTACCTCTTGGCAACCTGAGCCACCTGTTTCTAATAGTCAAACCCTGGTGTTAGGACCATTTATTCACCCACCTAGACCGAAACCTAAGAGCAAAGAGGACTTGGTAAAATATTTTTGCAACCACATGAATAATTCGATCTTTACCTTGACCCCATTAGACTTTGATAACTCCGATGATGACATGCCCTTATTCTACCCCTAGCTCATTGATTGGGATCAACAAGACACACCCGTCTTAGACACTTTTGAGAATGACGAAGCAATTGCTGAGTTCCTGGGATTACGAGAAGGCATACCTAACAGGGATCATAAAGATAGTTTTACCATTGACTTGGACAACAAAGCATATTTTGGGGAATCTATTCAACCCTCCAGTCGCAAAAATGAGAAAAAGAATAAACAAGATAAAAAGGATGAGTCTCTAGATGAAAACCGAAAGGCACCTTTAGACAATGAAAAAGTAAAAAGAAAGGACGCATCTGAAGGTGAAAACCTCTCTGAGGCACCTAAGGATGGAGGTTTGAACATTCTCCCCATTGCGTAGGAAAATTCACCCATGCTCGTTGAAGAATCCGTAGAAGTCAACATAGGCACAAAGGAGAATCCTCGACTAGTTTATTTGGCAGCGTCATTGACAACAGAAGAGAAATCAGAGTTCCACGACTTCTTTGAACACAAACAGATAAATTTTGCTTGGTCATATGCCGACATGCCACGGTTGGACCCTGATCTTGTTCTACCTCACTTGCCTTTACAACCAGGTGCTAAACCAGTAAAACAAAAGTTGAGAAAAATGCATCCACAAATTGCTTTATTAGTCAAGGCAGAACTCAAGAAACTATTAGATGTTGGTTTTATAAGATCAATCGACTATGTCGATTGGATCTCCAATCTTGTACCAGTCACTAAACCAACTGGGGGCATCCGCATCTGCACTAATTTTAGGGATATCGAAAAATCTTGTCCTAAGGATGACTTCCCTTTCCCTAACATAGACATGATAGTTGACATGACAACATGATATGAGATGTTATCCCTTATGGATGGATTTTCGAGATATAACCAGATTAGAATTGCTATTGAGGACCAACCTAAGACAACTTTCACTTGTCCTTGGGGAACGTATTGTTGGAATGTTATGCCCTTCAGACTCAAGAATGCAGGAGCAACCTATCAGCGTGCCATGACTACTATCTTTCATGATCTAGTACACACTTGTATGGAGGATTATGTCGATGACCTTATCGTAAAATCCAAGACAAGGGCAGAACATCTACAGGTTTTAGACAAGATATTCTAGAGGCTGGAAACGTATAAAGTGAGACTCAATCCAAAGAAATGTGTGTTTGGAGTCAAGTCAGGAAAACTATTAGGTTATATCATTTCTAGACGAGGTATTGAAGTGGATCCGGCTAAGGTAAAAGCAATCATGGACATGCCTCCACCCATTAATGTTAGTCAACTAAGGACACTACAAGGAAGGTTGCAATCTATCAGAAGATTTATAGTGCAGCTAGCAGACAAGACACATCCTTTCCAACATCTACTTAAGAAAGGAGTACCCTTTGCATGGACAACTAGGTGTGAAGAGGCTTTTTAACTGATTAAAGAATATTTACTCCAACCACCTGTCTTAATGCCACCTGTCGAAGGAGGACCATTGATTCTCTATATTATAGCAACCCATTCATCACTCGAAGCATTGCTTGCACAAAATGACGATGAAGGTCATGAAAGGGCAGTCTATTATATCAGCCAGACTTTGGTTGGCTATGAGCTCAACTATAGTAACATTGAACGTGCCTATCTTGCAGTAGTATTTGCTACCCAAAAACTAAGACACTACATGCTAAACCATCAAACAATGCTGATTGCTAAAATAGACCCTTTGAAATATCTTCTCAGCAAGGCAGCATTAACGGGGTGACTGGCCAAATGGGTTATGATACTTAGTGAGTATGATATCCAGTATGTAGAAAGAAAAGCTATTAAAGGACAAGTCATTGCTGATCAGTTAGCTGACGCACCCATACAGGAAGATTACCCATTAGTTGCAGAATTTCCTGATGAGTTCATATTCACATTGGACACAAACATAACATGGAAATTGTACTTTGATGGCTCACATACAAATCATGGTTCAGGGGCTAGGATATTTTTTATCACACCACAGGGGTATTTTATCCCTAAGTCATTCAGGATTGCATTACCATGCACTAACAACATGGAAAAGTATGAAGCTCTAGTGATAGGGTTATGCATGGCGGTCAAGTGGAAACTTAAGCTTTTACAGGTATATGGCGATTCCCAACTAGTAATCAGACGGGTAAATGATGATTATGAGACTAAGGATGAGAAGCTTGCTCCATACAAGCACATGGCTGATAGCTTTAAAGAGTACTTTGACAAAGTCAAATTTCATCAAATACCTCATGTTTTAAACAGGGCCACAGATGCTATGGCTACAATTGCATCACTTCTTAACATTCCTAACAACTTGCCTAAATTTGAGTTCTTGGTCGAATAGCTTTTGGTCCCAGCCTACGATATCCTAGATTCTGAAATGGTGTGTGATATTGTTGGTCCCGATTCCACATGGTACAAAGAAATCTATGATTACCTTCATGTCGGAGTCATACCCATTGGCCTATCCAATAACCAACGCAGGACATTCCTCCGCGAGTCAGCCAAATACACCATCGTTGGAGACACCCTATATAGACGTGCCTTAGATAATACCCTACTGAGATGTCTTGATTCTACTGAAGAACAAGCAATCTTGCATGGGGTGCATGAGGGTATATGTGGTTCCCATTCTAGTGGTCCTACCTTAGCCAAAAAGATTATGAGACTGGGTTATTACTGGCCTACTATGGAAAAAGACTCATATGTCTTTGTAACGAAATGCTGCCAATGTCAAGTTCATGGAGATTTGATACATGCCCCAGCATAGGAGCTCCATCCTATCACGTCACCATGGCCCTTTGCTCAATGGGGACTTGACCTTATAGGTAAAATCCACCACACATCATCTAATGAACACAAGTTCATTATCACTGCCACTGAGTACATTACAAAGTGGATTGAAGCCATTCCTATGACATACATTACCGGCACATAGATTTCTAGATTTATCTTGAACTATATCATCTGTCGGTATGGTGTCCCTCAGTCCATAATCACAGATAATGGCCGCCCATTCAAGAACCACAAAGTTTGTCATCTGTGCAACGAATTTCATATCCAACATCACTTTTCCACACCATACTACCCACAAGGTAACGGCCAAGTAGAGGCATCTAACAAGACCATCATTAGAATCCTCAAGAAGACTGTCAATGATGCTGGTCGTGACTGGCATTTACAGCTTAACCCTGCCTTATGGGCTTATCGCACAAGTATTCATACTCCTACTGGTGCTACCCCATATTCACTCATTTTTGGGTCGGAAGCCATTTTTCCTATTGAGGTTGAGATTCCTTCCCTAAGGGTATCCCTAAAAGGCCATATTGATGATGAAGAGTACCAAGTGTCGCGACTCCATGCACTAGAATTCCTAGATGAGCGAAGACAAAAGGAATTGGACCATCTCCAAGCATATCAAAATCGCCTTCGTCGTAGCTATAATAGGAAAGTTTTGAACAGAAACTTTGACATTGGTGACTTGGTTTTAATGGAGAATCCAAAGAATCAAGCAGAAAGAGAAAAACCAGGAAAGTTTGAACCTAATTGGTTAGGACCTTATGTTGTTACAAAAGCTTTTGGATCAGGAGCATACCAACTCTCTACTCCTGAAGGGGAACCATTGTCCTCACCAATTAATAACATGCATCTAAAGAAGTTCTATGCATAGCTTCTGGGAGCCTTTGTCTTAATTAGCAAAAATACAAAAAAATTAGAAAATCATAAAAAAATCGTTATCAAGGTGAAAACCTGGCAAACAAGCATCTTGGTAATACCAAAAAATTTAGATAATCTAGAAAATAGTAAAGACAAATCATTCATCCAATAGTGAAAACCACTTCGGTGGCACTTTGGATAAGTACCATGGTGAAAACCTAGCAAACAAGCACCATGTGTAGCTTAACTTTGCTCCTTTGTCTACTATTATTTTGTACATAGTCATTATCCTTGTCTATAATCCACTATCCCTATACATACACCACATCATTGTATATATACCTACCCTGTACATAGTCCTTATCCCTTTACATACTACCTATCCCTGTACATATCCCTTATATTTCCTATCCATCATTTGTATATACCATTCATAATAAGTGGTAGTCTTTCCCATAACTTGGAACGATTGACATCGAGAGTATTTCATATCCCCCGTTTTACCCTATTCATAATCAATTGGTCTTATACTCGACTGGGGGCAAACACTTGACATGTCATATTGGTTGTTACATTGGTTGTGTTGAAGACGTAAAACCATGGAAAATCCACAAACCTCCCAAAATGACCTGAGAAAACACAAAAACATCAAAAAACTTCAAAAAGACAAAAAAATCAAAACATTTCAAAATTACAAAAATAGAGTCAGAGTCAGTCACACTTGTCAGTCTTTGTTGTTTGTAGAACTACGTTGCCTCTATGATTGGATGTAGGCAAGGCCATCTGCCAATGTGCCCTTGAGGTATTAGGTCAGTCCATTTATATTTGTCTATATAAAGTCATGAATCAATCCATATGTCTATATGACAAGGTCATTGGTTGTGTCGAACTACGAGGTCTCTGCGTGTACAATGTAGGCAAGGCCATCACACAATGAGCCTCCGAGGCCGCACTAGGTTAGTCCATTAGGGTTCGTCACATTCACAAGCACACACGTCTTCTATTTGTAGTCAGTCTTGTCGGTTGATTCAAGTTGAACTATGAGGTCTCTGCATGTACAACATAGGCAAGGCCATCACACGATGAGCCCCCGAGGCCGCACTAGGTCAGTCCTTTAGGGTTTGTCATCACACACAATCAATTGTCAACACTTCATATCAAATCATGTGTCAATCTGGTGAATAAGTTAGCAATGTCTCTAAGTCAAATCAAACAACTTGCAAAACAAAACAATTCAAACAGATCAACCAAAAGTCTGCTACAGGATGTGTCCTTCTTGGAAACAGACGTTATCAAAACAAACAACCTATGTCTTATTCAGGATGAGTCCTTCCTGCATAATTGGAAAGGTCAAACAATCAAACATAGCCTTACATAGGTTATCACATCAACGGCATCTGACTCAACGTCTTATACGATACATGTCTTTTTGAAACCAAGCTTTGTCATGCCTTATACAGAAAGTCATAATATCGAAACTAGACTCACAGTCTTATCCGGTATGTGTATCTCCTGAAACTAGGCTCTATCCAACAATCCTTTTATCAATCAAACAAATCAAACAAACAAGACCAAGTTTTGGAAAATATTTTTACTGGCTTTTTGACTCTATGGCTTATTTATCTTATCATTTATCTTGAATTGATGACTGGGATTCATGTTACTAGCTTTCTCAAGGATGTCCCATGAAGGATTTAGAGAAGTAACGACGTATCAAAATTCTATTTTTCTTTGACTGCTATCTGTCGACTGTCTTTTTAAATTTTATTTTGAGTCATGTTACTAGTTTCCTCAAGGATGTCCCATGAAGGATTTAGAGGAGCAATGACGTCTCATGACCCATCTTTTCTTTTGTTTGCTATCTGTGGTTTGTCTCGACAAAAAGACTAGGGCAACTTGTGCCCTTTGTATGAGTTAATGACAATCCTTGTCTGCGACTGTTTGTTATTGGCAAGTGGATGACCTTGCACACCTTGATCTATGTCATATCATGGTGTTTTTCTCCATTTGTATTAGTCCCGCCCAATGATGATAAAGTGCAATACCTTTTGTGATACAACAAAATATCAAGATTCAAGACAAAGTGCTCTCAAAAGTCATAAGATTTCGCGAGAGATTGGAATGATGAATGACAAATCAATTTATAGAAAATTGATTCGAACGACGGGTCAAGATTGAAAGATCAACGAACAGTTGAGATCGACTGATTAGACATGCATTCTGATAACTGTCAGTAATGACATGAGTGATATAAATCAAAAATAGAATTAAAGATTAAATAAATGATTTAATCTTCAGTTCGGTATTTGAAAACATAAGAAATATCTTTGCATGACAAAGATGAAGATTGATTATAACGACTCTCTATTTGAATGCATGCACAAGGTTTAATTAATTAAATAAGAATATTTAATTAATCCGCATGTACACGCAAATGAGTTAGAACTAGAGGATTGAATGAATTGACGAAGAGATTACTCGAGACAACCACTCAAACATCAAATCAATAGTTAAGTAAACGATTAAAATAGATGTTGAGTCGAGTAAAAGTGAATACTTAGATAGCTCACATGATTATCTAAAATATAGAGGAATGTGTTAAAATAGAATTAATGAATTAAATAATTCATTTAATTCAAGACTCAATATTTGAAGAATAATTAAATAAATAAGATTTATTTAATTAAATGATGAAGGGATTTTAAATGAATAATTAAATAAATAATGAATTTATTTAATTATAGTTGAAATATGATAAAGGAATTTAAATCTAACAAGAAGAATAAGGTTAATTAGTAACATAATTAAATAAAAAGAGTTTATTTAATTAATCAGATAGAATAAAGAAAATATGAATTAATTAAATAATTAAGATTATTTAATTAATAGAAGAATTAATGTTTAAGATGAATTAATAGAAGATGAATTAATTAAATAATTAAGATTATTTAATCAATGACCATGAAGAATACGAAATATGAAGAATATGGAAGTCGCTGGCTTAAACCAAATTTCGGTGTCTACACTATGTATTCTAGGAAGAATGATCCCTTTTTTAGTGTCTCAGCTAGGTATGTGATTTGAGCTCCTCCTAGTTGCCTCATGATTTCCAAAAATCCAATCCTCAGTGGCACATCTCTTAGTAATACAAATGGATTCACATTTGTGCCATAGACTCTAAAGATTGTTATGTTGGGATATGGGATTATGTCTCCCCAATTGTGGCTCAAATTCAAATTTTCTTTCCTTTCCATGGGCTTCAGGAAGTCATGGATTTCCTTGGGGATCTTTGGTGGATCATTTACTAGGAACCTCCTCAATTTTGAGGCAAAGACATTGTGGAAAACCACATAATCAAAATTTTGGTCATCTTTGTCAAGAATTTGGGTCCAGCATTGGATAGGTAGGTCAATGTCATCTCCCCTTTTCTTGAATGTCATATCCTTCTCAAAATTATTCTCACCTTTATACAAGAAGAAATGCATTAAAAGAGAATACCACCAAAAATGTACCCAATCCCTTCCACTTTTTAAGTCAACCAAACCCTTGTGGATGTGTTCTAAAAAATATGTGGCACAGTCATAGACTACATTGAAGACTAGGTGCTACAGATGTGCTTCCATATAACTACACTCTCTTGGTAAGGTGTCAGGTGGAGTGAAACCAATGATTTGGCACAAGTAGTATACAGTTTTCTTGAAGTAATTAGCAAAATATTTCATGGGGAAGGGTTCAAGTTAGTCCCTACCAATATTTATTTGCTTCTTATTCTTCCCAATCCCAATACTAGCAGTATGCATAGGTAACATTGTTCTTCTAAGTAGCACCCTGGTGTTCTCATATTCCTTTTTGAAAACATCCATGTCAAGGGGAATCATATCATTGTTCCACTCGTAGTTGGAAAATCTCTACAATTTCTTCTCTAGTTATTTTTATCATCTCTTTACCATCAAATGTCCTAATAGCCTTGGGGACTGGGTCATATCTTGTAGCAATATCCTTCAATAATTTGAAATCCATGTATACATTGGGAACTACTAGCCTTCCCATATCCAATATCTAAGGATTACAAATAGGCACACCAAGATTTCTATTTCCAAACCAATGCTAGAACAATTTCCATCCAATGACTGGCACTTCAACATCCTTAATAGAACACTGCTTGTCCATGAATCCTTCTTTGATTCTTGGGCCATAAAACATAAGTTTTCCCTCAACCTTTTGTTAGTGGAGGGTTCTAATAAGTCAAAAATATCTTGGGAAAGTGGTCTAGATGGTGTTACAGAGCTAGTGGTTTGTGTTTTGGGTGCCATTAGTAGTAGGATACATTCAAAATAATTTAGGGCTTCAACACATAAGGATTTAAGACCTAGCTATTAATTCAAACCTAGGGCTCAACTTGAAGGTATAAAATTTGAAGGTTTGATAGAATTGTGACCTTTTAAAGAAAATTCAAACCTCAGTAAAGCAATTAAAACAAAGCAAAAAATCCAATTTGACTAAATACATAGTGAATATTAACCCTAATTTCAGACAGTTTGAATAAAGCACATAAAGCTGCATTTATTTTACTTGCAGCTTTTTACTCATAGGAAACCTTAATGTTGATCATGTTGAACTTTGTAAATGCCTTTTCTCAATCTCCTGTGCTCTCCAAATTTGTTCACAATTCTTAATTATGCAAAAACCAATCATTTACATCTAGTTTGAGTGATATTGGGTAGCTTTGGAAGTCACTAATTCCATTACTGCTCACTCAAGCGAAGAAAAAATGGCTACCATGTTTGTACCTTCAACTTTGAATGCCTACCATTGATCTCACCATGAGATGACCTTTTGGATGACTTAGATCGAGTCAATGATGTTTGAATTTCCATCAGTGTCATGCACTACTCCATTGGCCAATAATATTTTTCCAACTGGATGCTAACTCATCTACTTGCTAGGATCCACCCTTTCTCTTTCCACATGACCAAAAGATCAATGTGGCGGTAGCTTGTTGACCCTAAAACATTTAATAAAAGTTATTTTAATCATGCAAGGTGGGAAGGGAATAGATGAGATTTAATCTCACTATCACATCTTGGTCATGGATCTAAAAACTTAAGATGTTGGTTCGATAATGAAGACCAGGACCCACACCCATGGTGGTTTACGTATCAATATTTTGTTGACCCTGCAACTTCTCTGTGATGTCACCAACACTCCTCGTGGGGCTAGCGGGGAATAGCCAAGATCAACCCTTGAGATCAAACAGTCATCTAATTTGCACATGCGGTAAAGTTAGTTTTAAAAATGGGGCCATGACTAGGTCAATGAGAACTTAACCCTCAAGAAAAAAAGACTTCTAACTTAAGTCTTTTATCATATGAAATATTTGGCTTGACTATGGAGAAATTAAAATGATAAACTTACAGATGGTGACTGACAGACTTAGAAAAAAGGGGTCGGTGTGAATAATGATTTCAATGGCTCAAGTTACCACTTAAGTGACTAGTAATTAGGTGTAATAGGTCAACAGATGATTAGAATATTCAAGGTTCATGACTACATGAATTTTGAAAAGAGGGTGTTTAACCTAAACCCTAAACACAGAAGCTCAGAAATATCACAAGGAAAGATCCATCCCAAAAAAAAAATTCAAAAAAAAATTCAGTAGCTCTACCAATGGCTCATGCTCAGGGATGCATACCCCTAGTGGGTATGGCGAGAATCTAGATCTCATGGTGAAGAAGACCAACATAGAGGGACAAAAACATAGGAGCTTTCCCAGACAAGGCAAGCAAACACAACCGAAAGCAAACACACCAAACCTATGTACACTTAATTACAAAAATATTCAATGTATTATTTATAAAAATATACAATGTACATGGAAGAGAACCTATTTCAAGAGAAATAGGACTTCAAGAACTTTCCATGTATTGAAAGTTCCATAATTTCACATGTCAAGGATTGCAAGAAATATGAGTCCTCTCCATGTGTATCTGCAATCAAATATGGCCCAAGCCATAGAGGATCAAACTTCCCATGTTTTCCTTTGTCTTCCATCCTTGCATTCCACATCAATACCATGCATCCAACTTCAAATTTCCTTTAAATGGCCTTATTATCATACAAATGTTTGACTTGAAGTTGCAACTTCTCATTTCTTTTATGGGCTTCTCTTCTAGTTTCATCAAGCTCAATTAGCTATTTCATCCTATGTTGCATCTCATCACATATGTCAGTATCATACTCTTGAAAAAACTTGTAAATCTTTAACAAGTTATTATGAGGTATCCTTGCTTCTACTCCATAATCAAGGTTAAATGGTGACTGCCCAATGACCTTCTTAATTGTAGTCCTATGTGACCACAATACAAGCTGAAAATTTGAATCCCATGCTTTCTTGTTCTTCTCAATCATCCATTTGATGATCTTCATCAAACTCTTGTTGTTGGATTTTTCTTGTGTGTTCCCTTAAGGGTGATAGGGAGATGAGTAGGAGATACATATACCATGCTTATTGAAAAAATTAGTAAGTTCCTTGGATTTGAAGCACATGGCATTGCCAAAAATGATTCTTTCTAGGACTTTGAATCTAATCAATATATTATTCATCAAAAAATCAATCACCACTTTACTTGTTGCCTTCCTTATGGGAATTTATTCTACCCACTTTGTAAGGTAATCTGTTGCAACAAGGATCTAGGAGTGCCCCCCACTTGATTTCTCTAACATATTGCTAATAAAATCAATGCCCCATTTTTGAAAAGGAGCCTGAACTGAGATTCGCCTAAGAGGAAGATTACCTGAGAACTTTAATTTACCAGTGAACCTTTAGCACACATCACATCTCTTAACAAACTTGTGAGCATCTTTGAATACAATTGGCCACCAAAATCCTGCTCTCAGTATTTTGTGAGTAGTTTTTTTTTCCATGTAGTGACCTCCACATACTCCTTTGTGCATTTCAATCAAGATATCTTCTGCTTGATCTCCATCTACACATCTTAGTAATACACCTTTTGGGATTTTCCATTAGAGTTCACCATCAATAATGATATATTTGATAGTCTACAGCTTGAGAGTTCTTCTTTCATTATTGGGCATGCATTCAGGGCATTGCATTGTCTGTAGGTATTCCACAATTCTTCTATACCATACACAAGTCTGCATGTCACATATGGACGCAACATTTTCATGTTCAACTTGATTTATTTGATTGGATTCCCAGTTAGTCTTGGCCATCAACCTAGCCAGACCTTGACCTCTCATGAGCTTTGTAATCTAGATATCAATATTGAAATCCTGGATCCTATTGATCCACCTACATCTTTGACCTGTGGTCTCCAATTGAGTAAAAATATCTTTAACTACTCCACTTGGGACATAAGCTACTAAAGTTGCTCCCATCAAATATGTCCTAATTTTTTTTATAGATTTGACCAATGCATAGGTGTGCTTCTCTATGGCATCCTACTTAAGCTCAATATCCTGTAAAGACTTGCTGAAGAAAGCGATAGGTTGCTCAAAGCCTTCATCGTTCTTTTGTAATAACACTTCTGCCATAGTATGGAATGAAGCAAAAGTGAATAGTTGAAATGGTTTTGAATAATTAGGGGATTTTAGCATAGGTGCCTCTTTGATGGCATCCTTTATGAATTGAAAGGCTTTGGTAGGCTCTTGTGTCCATGGCACCTTTTCTCCTTCAACATTTTAGAGATAGGCCTAACAATTTCAGCAAAGTTTATTACAAACCTTCTCACAAAGTTAATCTACCCAAAAAATGATTGAATCCCCTTTGCATTTCTAGGCTATGGAATTTTGTCTATGGTTGTTACACATTCAGGATCAATCCTGACCCCTTCTTTAGACACAATATTTCCCAAAAACTTACCTTCCTTAACCCCAAAAGCACATTTCTTAGGATTCAAAGAAATCCCATATTCAAGAGCTCTGAAAAATATTTTATCCAAGTGAGAACAATGATCTTCTTCCTTCTTGTTGTGTGTAGTCAAGTCATCCTAATATATAGCTAGGAATAGATCAATAAAATTTGCAAAGGCCGCATCCATGGCTCTTTGAAATGTTGCACCCACATTGATTAGGCCAAATGGCATTCTCACATACACATAGGTTCCCCATGGTATAGCAAATGCAGTCTTGTATTGTTCAAATTATTTCACCATGACGTGATTGTTGCCTAAGAACCCATCCATCATTGATAGCAATTCACATCCTATCACCTTCTATAAAATTTCCTCCATATTAGGCAAAGGATAATTGTCTTTCAAGGATGCTACATTTAGATTCCTAAAATTAAGAAAAAAGCCTCAAGTCACCATTCTTTTTTCTAACTGGGACCAAGTTTGAAACCCATGAAGAATGCTTGATAGGCTTAATAATTCCAACATCCCAAAATTTTGTGAGTTCCTCTTGCATTTTGGGTTGTAGTGTAGGATTTATTAGTCTTTGCTTCTACCTAAAAGGTTTTACATCAGGCTTCAAAGGTATCTCATGCTGAAATAGATCTTCCCTATAATCCTTTAGGTCATCATATGACCATGCAAACACATCTTTGTACTTTCTTCATAGGGAAATCAGCATGGTTCTAACATGAGGCTTCATCTTCTTTCCTATGTATACCTTTTTGGGAGAATTCTCAATTCCCAAATTAATTTCTTCCAAATCTTCCTTGTGGGAAGATTTTTGCTTAACATTTGTTTTATCAAGGCCATCAAAGACCATCTCCAACACAATTAATCATTTGGGCATCTTATTGGTTTTTAGTTGGATTACTTCATTCCCAAATAGTGTTTATTTACCATCTACCTCCACCACCAATCAACCAAAATCAATTTCTTAGCTTTCATATTGATCAATACAATGCAAAAAATTCAAAATATCACTGTCATCATCAAATACTTTCCAGTTGAAAATATTGTCAGACACTGCAATGCCATCAAAAGTGATATCATCTAATCTGACAACAATATTTGCTAAAAAATCTGCCCTGACATTCATTCCCCTTTCTATCTAGTCTATGTTAAAAGCATCAAAAGCCTCTATGGTATCCCATTTGTGTTCCTATCTAGCTTAAGCCTTTTATTTTTAGAAAAAAATTTGGATCTAATGTGGGAAACCACTAATTCAAAATCTCCCAACACTTTTAACATCTTAATACCATGCTTTGAAGCTAATTTCAAACCAAGCAACAAAACCTCATATTCGGTTACATTATTTGTGCAAGAAAATTTCAACAAGAAGAGTACTTGAATGTTTTACCTTGTGGGGAAATGAGGACAACTCCTATACCTGACCCTTCCTTGGAACAAGATCCATCAAAGTACATAGTCCATAGAGAATCTCCTTGTGGTGTATCTAGGACTTCTCTATCAATTGATGCAGGCTTAGCCTCTTCCTCTTGTTTCAATTCTTCAACCCAAAAAGTTTCCAAACCAATATCCACAAAGTTGATTATCACTAGTTCTTCTAGCTCTTCTATAAATTTAATCATGTGACGGGCTCTTGGCTTCCTAGCAATTTTTACATCCTTTTGGTCAATGGAAAAAGTAGCAAAAGATAAATCACACTTAATGCTTCCACCTATGGATGCACTCCACTGTCTTGATAGCAACATCCCATAATTTGGTGGGATATCCACCATAGTGATACTCATGTACAATTCATTCTTAGGGGATGTTGCAAGCTTGTATGGGACTCTATTAATCACTCCTATGACATGTACTTCTCTTGAGTCTATAGTGTAACACTTTCCATAAGCATTATCAATCTTCAAACCCATTTCCTTCATGATTTCTACTAGAATCACGTTGTTTGAAGCCCCTGAATAATCTTGCAGTTCTAACAACTTCTTATCAATGATCAAACTTAGGAAGAACAAATTAATATAACTTAGGCTTTTAGTAATTGTGGTGGCCAAATATATCTCAAGATTTTTATTTCCTACTCCTTCCACTTTATCACTCTTTTCTTGATTCTTGACCACTTTGGGTGGATCAACCACCAATTTTTCATTAGAGGCTACAACTACACTATTGATGAGGGAAACTATCTTATTTTTATGTTCATCAATCCTCATCATTTCCAAAAGTGGGACTGTAACCTTAACCTGAGACAACACTTGAAACATATCCATAGGAGTATATTTTGGTAATGCAGGAAAGACTACTTCCTTTTCTATCATTTTATCAGCTTGTTTCTCACCCTTTTCAACATCATGCTCCTACTCTTTATCCTTCACTACTGGAAAAATGACTTGATCATCTACCTTGGCTTTACCCTTCTTAGCCCAAGTTTTGGCTCCTTTATTCTCTTTGCATTTTTTCTCATCTTTCATGTTTTCTACTTTAGTCCCCTTGTCATCTACTTTCTTCTCTTTAATGAACATACTACATGGTTTACCTTGATCACCATTCACAACTCTATTTCTCAAATGATAATTACTCATTGCTTGATTAGCCAATGCAACTATCATATTTTCAATCTCTTCATTTGAGGGTCTTCTCAAACATACATTACCTACTTCAAGATTATAGACATGTTAGTCATCTCTCTCTTCATCAGAGAATACTTGTTGATGGTGTGCACTTACTTCTTTCCTTTGCATATCAACATCATCTCTACAAGGCTCATCATCAGAAGAATACTCATCACAAGAAAAATCAGATGTAGTCAATAGTACATTTACTATATCATCTTGATCTTGAGGAGGCTCAAAATCTCCTTGATCATCTTGTGACTCCTCCACATATTTTGCCACTACACATTGTTGATGCGAGGTAATTGACATACCATGCACCATGGTAAATCTTCTGTGACATTTGTAGAGTGCTTTTCTAATGGGTTAGGTGTGCCTTGTGTCCAAACATTTCTCTTGTTGTTGTGAACTAACTTTCCATTATTCCAATTAGTATGATAGGGGTAATATTGTAAACTTGGTGTCCTTTCATTTCTTTGGAATTGAGGTTTTTCATTCTCTTCCACCATATGCAATAGACTAATAACCTAGTCCAATTTCTCCTCAGGAGCTGCAACTTTACCAACCTTTTTCATTTTGAACTCTAGGATTCTTTAGAACTTTAGGGTCATCTCTTCTCCCCACTTTACCTAATTCTCTCATGTATCTTTCTATATACACTTCCATTTTGTAGGACTCTCTCAAGTTCTGTGGATTCTTATCTCTGAGTAAGTAACACATTTTTGAATCATATGCATTACAATATACCACTAGGCATGCATTTTCATTAGGCCTCAAATAACTAGGAACTCTATTCATATCCTTTTATAATCTTGCATTAAATTCAGTTGTCATTTCATTACTTATGTCCCTTTGTGATATTGTTAAAATCATTTAACCTAAACCTAGGATTGGTTTCTCTAAAGATTCTATATAAAGCATCATTTGAATCAATACTTGCATCAGACAAGCTCTTGTACCAATCCCTAGCATCTTCAGTTAGTGATTGCATAAAATATTTCATAGCAACATCATCATCCCATAGCTCAAAATCTTCCACAAAACTTTGAAAGGCTTTCAAATGATCATCACCACTGAGAGCATTGTTACTAGTAAATTTGGGTACATGTTTTCTTGCATTGTCTGGGACAAGATTTAGGTACCCTGGATGTTATCAAAACATTTTTACTTATATCTATTAGTATGCAATAATCTTCTTCCAAAGGGTCATTCTTCCTCATTTTGATTGTCATGATTCATTCCCATTTCATAATTGTTTTTGGGCCTTCATGGTTGGTAACCATATTGATCATACTACCAGGTTCTCCTAGCCCTATTCTTTGGCTATAAAGATGAATTGGAATGATTCACATTGTATGAAGGGTTTTCATTCACATGGGGGATTGAAGATGGTGTATGGGCTTGAGGGATCTAGGTATCAAGGATAGTAGCCTTTATGGTAGACTCTAGGAAACCTAGTTTCTACTTCATTTCAGTGTTAATGACTAGTAGTTCCATCTCTTGCACTTTCCTTAGCAATTCCTCATTTTCTTTTATCAACTTATTAGCCAGTGAAATGGAATCATTTTGTGTTGTGTCCTTCTTAGAATAACCTCCCTCATTTATCTTCACACCTCCAATAGGTTTATTTCCCTTAACCACAATCTGAGGGATTTCCTCAATATTATTAGGATCCTTTGTCACATTTTCCTTAACTATAGGATCAACTATTTGGGTAGATTGAGCAGCTAACCTTTTTAGTTCTTCCATTTGCAAAAAAATTATTTGTAGCATCTCTCTCAATCATGGCTTCCCTTATCCTTTTTTCTTTCTCTTCATCCCTAGTCTTTCTCCTATTTTCATCACATCTTAATTCTCTTTCTCTAAGTTGTTACATATCATTAAAAATTTCTTCCTCATCTGGTAAGGTAGTATCAGCATCATATGTTACTACAATTTCAACATGGCTAGGGGTGTTCTCATGGGAATGTTCATGGGCATACTCATCAAAACCAGTTAGCATGTCTTGAGGAAGAGAAGTATTTATGATAGAAGTTGTGGCCAAATTCCCTACAACCCTAGGATGACTAGCACTCACATTATCTTGTTGGATTCTCTCCCTCTCCCTTCTTTGTTTAGTCATTAAGGCTTGATATGAATGCTTCTTACTCACAATATTTTTCATTATAACTTCCCCTCTTTCAAGAGAAGTATTATCACTAAAAATTAACAAGTTTCTTTCATGTTTAGAACCAGAACTAGAATGAAGTTCACATTCAAGGGTAGGATGAGGGGTAGACTTATTTGTTCCTACATATTTTTCTTTCACCCATTGTCCATGAGTGTTCTTGGGAAATTCTCCTTTCATTTTATGTTCTGGATGTTTCTTCATGTGATGACGATTTCCTCACATTTGTGCTTGAATCTTCTTTTCTTTTGTCAACCTTTGCAATTTTCTTCTATTCTTCTTCTTTAGTTCTTTGATATCTCCAAATATTGGAATGCACTAGTGCAAAGATTTTAGAGTCACCATCTGAATTGCTTGGGATAAATTTGTTGCAATTGTGTTACAATTTATCCAAATTTCACAAGATCCTTACAAACTCATACAAACTTAACAAATGTGAAGTGCTTTTAATTGAAATTTGAGAAATAACTTTATAGCACAAAAATTGGTGGGAAAATTTGACACAAGCTTAAGAAAAGGTGAGAGAAACATCAAATATATTGACTCTATGAATAAAAATCACTATAATTCATAGTGATTGTAGACAAGGCTTTCTGGAGAATAAACTTTATCAGATATATCCCCAACAGAGTCGCCAATCCGTTGGTTAATTTTAAAGAAGCAAGTTGATCCCACCAAGCATCTATGAATTTGCTAGATTCAATTCTCAAATACTTAGGAAACAATTGGAAAATGAATAAGAGAAAGCTAGGATTCTTCCCTCCTGCACTTTGGGCTCTATAAGACCCAAGAGGGTGTTCCCACAATGTGCATCTTACAACCTTGCTACACAATTATACCATACATTGCACAATTAACAGATACGTTCTCATCCAATTGCTAAATAAATGAAATCTTTAAAGAAATTGGCAATTCCTTTGAAAGATCACACCTCTAAAGCTAAGAGTTCACACAATACCAACCACAACAAAGGTAGATCGATTAAAAGATTATTTATGAATGTTCTCAAATTGGATAAGAAAAACCATGGGAAATACATATGATATCTAAGATCAATGCCATATCTCTGGGCAAGGAGTCTAAACACAACAAATTGAACTATAAGGTGATTTTAATTCTAAACATCCATGATCTTCATGAAATTATCTTTCAATTCACATATCAATACTTAGACTCTATGACTACTTATTAGATCCACTAAACATGTATATGAATTCATGTTTTAATCAAATAATTTTAACTAATCCATTGAACTAGAACCAAAATTAAAACATACATTAAATCCAAATGACAATGAAGATTAATGAAATGATCATTGATCCAAATTTCATTAATAATTTACATACAATAATAAATCTGGAGAGACAATAGACTCAAAATATTTGCATTATTGTTCAAATATGCTTAGAAACCATACAATTAACAAAATTCACTTGCTCAACTCAAAACTTAAGATACATACTTCATGTGTATTCTTTGTGTGTTCACAATTTGCATAATTTGGATATAGAATTCAACAAGAGACCCGTACTAATGGCCCTAAATTCCATTTTATAAGAACAAGGGAGAAAAATAAGCTTCGGGTTGAAAAGTACACATGTCACATTCCAATTTGACAGCTATAACATATATTCCCTTTGTAGTTATATTTACACTTTCAATTGGAGGGAACATACATGAGATAAAGTTTATTTCCATTTGTTGAAGAAAGAAAACCCACCTTCCAAAAGGAACATGTTGAAAAGAATAATCTTCTAATAGTTGGAGCATATTCATTCCTTTGAGCAAAATGACAAAAATATGCAAAAGATGGAAAAGATGAATAAACATCCTAGTCATCAGTAATCTACATTTACTTGTAGTGTTTTCAATTTGGAGAAACATATCTTTTATGCATTGTAATCTCTAAGGCTAGACCTGTACTATACCTGACCAAGTATATGTGTTCTCCATTCCCATGTTCAAAAATCCAATTCATCAATAAATATCCTCTTCCATTGCTCATATTCTACATCAGATGGCCAATTGAAATCAATGATTTCATCCATCTTCTTTCTATATGGAGAGTACTTTGTCATCACTGAATTGGATTCTTTGTTGAAATCTTCTAGGAAGCTGATGATGAATGATAGTTTCTCAAGAGTATTCTTCAATATATAAATGCCAACATTCTCACAAATGAGAGTTGTTGGTGCAAGGGAACCATGTTATTCCATTGATGTAAATAAGGTCTTGTTTCATGGTTTTAGGTGGTTTGATTCTTATTTTTTCCAATAAGTTCATAATAGACCATTTAAAATGTATAAGGGGTTCATTTTGGGTTAATGTTGTCAAATTTTGTAATTCCTTCAAAAGTTGTCATATTGAAATATTGTAAAAGTTGCAAAAATGCACAAAGTGGAAGGCCAATGGCCATGAAGCTTAAAAAGTAGTTTGAATTGGTTGAGTTAGATTTTTTTTGGAGGAATAAGTTTAAATATGCTTGAGAAACTTGATGTAATCTCTCTATTGAAGTTTTGTTTAAGACAAGCAATGCAAAACCATTGTTTTCTGTGTGTTTTCTAAAAAACTTGTTGCTATAGGTGACTGTACGAATCCATATAGAGGAGTATTGCTCTAATTTTTTTTTAATGTGATGGAGACCTGAAGTATCTTTGTTTTGGTTTTTATTTGATCAAGTTTCATAGAGATTTAAGGGTTTTATTGGAATTTTTTTTAGGTAGGTTGGAAGCCCTATTTTAAGGGTTTGAAAGTGATCAAAATGTATTAATCACCCATTCCACCAATAGAATTGCTTGTAAATTGGTGGAATGGGTGCATTAGGGTAGGTTTAGATGTTAGGATAGGTTTTATGAGTAGGGAGTATGATTTTTATGGAGTTTTATTTCTACCCTAGTGGATGATTCATGAGCTTTTGGTTTTAATTTGATGGCTAGATGCTAGGGTTTGTATAAAGGTCTTTGGAATTGGTCATGTAATGGTGGAGTAAGCATGTGCAGACAATATTTGAAGTGTTTGAAGTTTTGGTTAGTAGGATAGAGGCTTTGATTATGGACTTTCAATAAACCCTTGTTGTTTCAAACATGGAAATGGCTTAAACAAGGGTTTGGTGTCTTGGTGAGTTTGTGAATGATTTCCCTAATAAAATTCATGGATTTGGTTTTTTTTTGTAACCTATTTAGAACATTGGAACAATAATTTAGGATTGAGAAGATGTTTGGAGTGCACTTGCTTTGAAAAACTTGCCTAACTTGGCCTTGGGGTAGCATAGTAGCAGTGTTTTAGAGATGATGGTCCAAAGTGACCATAAGAGATTTCAAGATATGTTAAAGTAAGCCATAATGGGTATCTATAAAATGATGTTTGGTTTGTGTGTCTTCATTGTATTTTGAAATATATGGACAAAAACCTCTATTTGCAATGCTACAAGGAGATTGTGAAGGAATTGTGAAAAGTTGTTAAGTTGGAGTTTTGAGGGCAGAAAGATTGATTGAGTTTGATCAGATTGTGATTGTTGGTGTTACCCATTTTTTATATTAGCTCAAGTAGGTTGACCTTAAGTGATTACAAATGAAAATATATGTACATTTTTCTACTAGATTACATTTCATGTCCATAAAGAAATCAGAAGACTATTCTACCATATTATAGTATGCAATTGCATATAACATAGGAGAAGATTGCATAAATATTTTTAGAAAACATAGTCTTTATTGATAATGTAAATGTGTATTATCTCACACAAGCCATGAGACTGGCTCTTTTAATGTACATGAATGAAAATAATATACATTTACAGATATCAAAATGAATGCATGCACACATAGGGAAAGAAGACCAGTCATTGTTTGAACGACTAGTTCTAGTTGGCTTGCCTCACATTGTCTTCAGTCTTGCACTTGTCCTGCTCTAGTTTTTGCTTCCTTGTTGCTCCTAGTTTCCTGCATCTATGAGAAAGAATGTTGTTAGAGCAATGAAGGTCTACATTCAATATATGCACATACCTCTATAAACATATAAACTAATCAACCATGTGCATTAAAAGAGACAGTTTACTACTAATACCCAAGAAAACAAGGAGCGTAGAGCAATGTAGATGACATATCTGTCATCTACACATATTTTTCTAACATGTTTGTTTCCTTTGCGGGTATAGGAAAAATAATTTTTTTGTTCTAATTCATCTAATTAAAGAACGTGCGATTAAATGTGGCTCCCATAAGGGTTGAGCCCAACATTCTTTCATTTTGTGCTTTGACGAGATAGGCTTGTGAAGTCTCCATGATAGTGTAATGAAATCAAGGATTCATTTTATTGTTCATATCAGTGAAGTTCTTCTATCCACTGGTATAAACAATAATGCATTCTCAATGGAATTACAGTGTCTTAGAAGGCTAAACAAGCATTTTCCCAAAAAAGAGTGAAGTGATCATAAGACATCATGTTCATTTAAAAGGTTCAGTCCTTTGACAAAAGTAGTACAATCTATGTTCACCTTGTTAAGAGTTCACAATGATTTCCAACAAGCAAACCATAAGGAAATTAGCATTGCATTTTGAAGGATCTTTAGGGTCTGTCATGAGAAAAATGCAATAATTTATCAAGTTTATATTCTTATTCTTGATGATTTTTTGTTAATATGGAAAGTTCACCTCTTTATGGTTTACTAAGTCAAACATACATCAATTATGGCAGTGAGGTTTTTACTAGCTTAAGTCACATGTGTTTGCTAAGTAAAACATAAAGGATGAG
>VDFB02047230.1:50588541-50698137 GCA_007258455.2 Sequoia sempervirens
ATCCATTGGAAATTCCCCTTATATGTTGGTATATGGTAAAGAGGCAAGGATGCCTTTATCTATTGAGCTTCCAGCTCTTGATATAATGAACCAACGTGAAATGTTTGAGGAGGAAGATCCAATGGCTGTCAGATATGCACAACTCATGGAGCTGGATAAAACAAGAGATAAAGCCATGAAAACAATGGAGCTACATCAACTCCAAACCAAGAAAGTTTTTGACAAAAGAGCAACACCTAGGGTGTTCAGAGAAGGAGATGTTGTACTTAAGTGGGATGAGTTAAAGAGCAGGCTTGGAAAGCACACTAAATTTGGTAGCATGTGGAGTGGCCCATTTGTCATTACCAAGTGCAAGGAGCACAATGGTTTTCAATTGTCAACAATGGATGGAGAAGCTCTGCCTATCCCAATCAATGGGATACACCTCAAACTTTGTTTTGAGGTATGATATAGATCTACCTTGTACAAATTAGAGTAGTTTTTATTTGCTCTAAGTGTTGCTGCACATTAGTTAGAATGCATTTTTTTTATTTTCCCTAAGTGCTATTTTTTGCAGAGGTTAGGTAGTTTGCTTTGTTCTCTAGTGCGTTTTGAATAAGTTTCCAAAGTGTCTCATGTTGGTCTAGTGAGTTACAACAACATACAATGCTATTTTTAAGTTATGTAAGCTTTTAGATGACTCAGTACCCAATGGATAAGCTTTAGGCAACTAGTCGAGATGTTTAGCAGGAAAACATATAGCAGATGTCGCCAAAAATGTTACCTAATTTTGGCTTCCAGCTAAAATTAGGTAACTTATTGTTTATTCTTTTGTGTTTACATTTAAACATTAAAAGATACCTATTTTTCTGCAAAGTTTCATTAATGTGCATAAAGGATATTGTCAAAACAAATTGCATTATTCCAGTTTTGCAATTGCATAAAATAAGAAAGAGAACCAACATGTATTGCAAATGTAATCTTTATTGATGATCATAAGTGTATATGTCCCTCACAAGCCAAGGGACTGGCTATTCTAATGCTTATGAAGAAAAGACTATATGCTTATAGATAAACAGAAAGGAAATTGCACATAAAATGAAAAGGGACCCGTCATTGCCTAGTGGAATGATGAATCTCGTTGGCCTGGTCCTGCATCATCTTAGTCTTTTTGGTTGCCTTGCTTCCATTTGACGCTCTCCTCGTTGCTCCTAGGTTTCCTGTATTTGAAAAAAGAGTGTTGTTAGAGCAATGAAAGGTCACTGATCAAAATATGTGCGAAAAATCCATAAACGTGTAATTTGATGTCCATAAGCATTAAAACAAACAACATACCATAAGTGTCTAGGAAAACAATAAAGGAGTAATCAAACACACCTATGATATGCTTTGTTTATCTAACTAGTTTGTTCCTTGTGCAGATTTAGGACAAGTCTTTGTTATTGTTCTCATTCAGCTGATTACAGAATGTGGGGTAAAATGTGGCTCTCACGAGGGTTGATCCCAACATGTTGCCCTCTGATGTTTAACAGGGATAGGAAATTGAGCAACTTGATCAAAGCAGTGATAAACATACTCTTGATGTATTAAATAAATATGGAATCACACCAATTGATTAACTTTCATTATCAGATTCAAGAGATGCAACAAATAATGTGAACTGTCAAGAGAGTTACCCTTCATCTTTTCACAATGAATCAATCAATAGGCTGCCATCATGTCAAAAGGGGTAGTATATTTTGCTAGATATGTCTTTCAATCTTCTCAAGCGGATCCAAGATCCATTTTATTAAATAAGTAAATGATTTATGTGATGCATCAAGTTCAAATATGCATCTATTAATATAATGAAGGAGATATCAAGTCATGCTTGAAACCATCATGAGTCATATGGAGCAGCAAGAAGGAACAAGGACGATCATGCATTGTAGCATGAGATACACAGCTCAATTCATCTCACCTCGATCCTATTGAACAAGCACACATCACTTAGGATTGTGAGATTTTAGGTCCCCACCATAAGTGACATATGTTTTCCCAGTAGGATTAAAGCAAAAGGAATGGTAGAGTACTGATATTCATTAAGCAATCATGAAACATAGAGATGAAACTCATTTTTGAAGCCAAAGTCATGATGCCAAGTGAGTACAAAAATGAATTTTAAGAGTTTTCAAAGGGAAGTCTTGGGTGGATAAGAGGAAAACAACAATGATCTCATGACAAAGACAACAACATTGAGTGCATGCTACAAGGCGACAAGGGGAGCTTTCTTAGTTTCAAGTTAGAGCTATCAAGCATTGCCAAAATACAATGAGCAGGCCATGACTCTTTAGTGGGTAGTAATTTCATTAAAATATACATTCACATGTGTTATCTACATCATAACATTCAGGATAAGTGAACAATGTCATGGCGAAGGTGACAATTATCCTCAAAAGCAAAATCATGGATAGCCACATTAAACATTGTGAGAGATGAGGAGGATATATGGTGTTAGTTTGTTACACAAAGATCCAAAGGACCTAGATGATTCTGAATACCAAGTAACAAAACCTTTGGGGAAGCAAGCAATTTTTAGGGAAATCCATGAATTTTAGATGCAAGTCATGATGCAAAGGGAATGACTACTAAGCTTCAAAATCAATGCAATAAGAAGACAACGAAAAGTCATTCATCTTGCATCAAAGAGATAGTACTTCAAACTTCGATGCCTTACATTCAAATGATCAGCCATATGCCTCCCTATTTCCAATGGAATAGACATAAAGAATCAAATGAGTGGGGAGATGAGACCAAGCAAGCATGTGAAGCAACCATATGTATTAGTTTAGCCGCCCGGTAATATCAACTCCTTGATGATAGTAGTCACAATGAATATAATGCATTCCAAACAACAACATATGGCCTTCTAATAGCAACCTTGCAAAGGAGCACTCGAAATATGTATGGATGAGGATTAAAGGTCCTGAAAGAACATTGTCATGTATTGCAGAAAATAAATAAGAGGCATTAATGTTGATACTCCATAAAAAGAGTTCACTAGATGGAATGAAGAAAGCATTGTAAACATAGATATAGAGAGTAAAAAAGAAAAAAGAATAGGGATGTTGAGATGATAGGCACAACCCAAAAGACATGGTTAAGCAATCTTGGTTCAAAACTTTCAAGTGGGAATTCATTGCAAATGATGTTAAGATACAATAAGTCTCCATGAACTCAAAGAGCTAGGCACTCACATGTTTCCAGCTTTTGAAACAACAATAAACAAAGTGGAGTAGCCCCAAGCATCATCATTGCAAAATACTATTTGGAGGAAATGTGTTTCACAAAGGATGTTGACATTGAACATTTGAAAGCATTGGAAGGAGACAAACAATTAAGTAATGTAAGACAGTGCACAATGAAGGAGACAGTCAAATAGCTACCACAAGCATCAAGTAACCATACATAAAAGACCAAACAGTCAAAGATGCTCAAATTGAATGGGAAAAAGGTATTGAACATGTTTTATTTTGTATCCAAGATGAATATCATTCTTTCAATATTGTTGCTTTTCAAATGGTCAAATAGGCTATTGCCTATCAGTAAGTCTGAATGTTTTCATTTAAAGACCAAGCCAGCATGTTAAGAAGGAATCAACAAAAGAGTTCAACCATTTGATATCAACTCATCAACACTGAGTTGCAAGACAATGCATTTCAAATAACTATGAACAAGTGGAATAGTTCTTGATCATTACAGTAGCAAGACAAGTGATAGTGCTATAACAATGAACAATGACAATCTTCTATGATAAGAGTCAATGCATTAAGAACAAAGATACAAATAGTGATATTGTGAGTACGGTTGTACAAAAAAGAACAAAGTACATTTATTGGAAGACAACCATAATATTTTGGCAATCATCATGCCATGAGAACAACATACAAGAGACTAATGGGTATAAGTAAGGCCTTTGTAAGGTGCAGGTCTGTCAATGGTTCCACAGGAAGACCAACACTTGTTCAAAGAAATTAAAATCTGATATATTTTCAATCACATGCATTATATAGGACAACCTATGTGTGAAAGCTACAACTATAGGTATCTTAGAGTAATAACATCATTCACAATCTTGACTCATGAAAATATAATTTTTATGCAAACCCACAGAGCTGACATGAGCTCTTTCCATTTCAATTACAAAAGAGCAATGGTTATTTGTTTCATATTTTTCATGAAGGAATAGAAAAGATACATAGAGTTTCCATGAGATATACCCATACTATGCAATGGAATTAAATCATGTAGTAAGTCATTTTTCTTTTCATAAGAAAATATAGGGAAATGTAAAATTGAAACACCTAGATTGCATCAGGGAGTTCTTTCGTAGAATGAACAGAAAATGTTAAAACCCATTTCACTCCTTTATGGCCATGGTTATTTGGAGTAACTTTTCTTCACAAAAGTGACAAACCCACTTGGGGTTTTTATCAGAGGATTGCAAATGCAAAAAAGGGGAAAGTCTCTACTATTTTTCTTCTCAAAATGCATATGGGTTTCAAACCCATCTACAGAAATCAATGAATACCCGGTTCATTTTCATGTTGGTGGCTGGAAAAATGGGGTTTTCTTCTCAAGCAAAAACCCATGCGGGTTTGTGTTAAAATTACCAAATACAAAAATGATGAAAGATATAGATTTCATGGAAGCATTCAAAACAATCATAGAATAGAAAAGACCCAATGTATTATTCATGAATGGCAACCTATAGACCATATTTTCTTCATAAAATCAAAAGCCATTTTTGTTTTACTTTAAAATGCAAATACAGAGGTGAAGATGAGGATTTTCTTCACACTTGAAAAAACCCATTTGGGTCTGTTTCAAAATAACAACTCAAAGATATTGAAAGAAATATCATGGATATATTCAAAACAAAGTAACAAATGCATCAAACCCCAATTTTTCTCTTCATGGCCGCAGCCTGAAGAGTCATCTTTCTTCACAAAGCACAAAAAACACTTCGGGTTTTTTGAATCAAGCATCAAATATAGAAGGAAAATGTTAAACTTTCACCATTTTTACTATGGAGCTAGCTCGAAGTTTGAGAAAAACTTGCATAAACATTAGAGGTATGAGTCCGATTGAAGCTTACCTGAGCTAGAAATTGCTAATTCTCATCAAAATATAAGTTTTTTTCACCATTAAAGCTTCCATTTTAGCTTCAGGGAGTCACATCAATGGCGGTTGAAAGTAGATAGAAAACCCACAGAGAAATAAAGCAACAAAAAGTGATCAGAAAATGCTTATGGCTACAACTTTAACTCATGAAATGGCCTTCAAAAGATGGAAAAAAACCATATTTTGTTGAAAAAACCACATTATCTCTTGTTTCCCAGTGGAAACCACAAGAATCCATTAGGAAATTTGCTAAGAAAGCCATTTTTCAGTGCTACCCTAGAAACGCCATGGCGGCAGAGTGGAGCTCCCCAAAAAGTTTGAGCAAAATGAATGAGTTTTCTTGCTTTTTCCATTATTTTGTTTAGGGTTAGAAACCCTATGGAGGTCGACCAAGGAGTTTTTTCCTTTTTAAAAAAAATTCCAAGCACAATTTAATGTGCTACGTGGGTTTGGAGCTAAAGTTTATGCCTTAGGGAATGTTGCCTTATCCTGCATTTTCAAACTTAATCAATTATGCCTTGTATTACATTTTGAAGACCATATTCCTTAGTAAAATTTTGCCTCTTTGCAAAATGCAATGCCTTCAAGACTTTGAAATGTGCCTTCCAAAAACCTTGTATTTTCCTTATGCTCACATGGGTTGAACCATTGACCCATTTTGCATATATTTGAAAATATGAAAGGTTGACCAACTGATATGGATTTCAAATGAAGTGGGGGTGAGTTAAATGCCTCAGAGGAGTTTAATTTTGCTTGAATGCTTTTACAAGAATTTGAAGTATATCATTTATTTTGAATTTTTATCAATTGTAAGACATTATTTAAGTGATTTGTAAATCACTTTTACTTAATGTTATTTATAATGCAAATATTGATGTAATCCAAAGAGGTGGTGGGGCTTCTTTTTGCATTTGTTTTGAAATGTAAAATAGTTTGATTAAGTGATGTTATGATGAATCACTTAATCAAATTATTATTTTAAATGTAAAATGGAGTCTTGTGCTTTTGCAAAAGCACTAAAAGTGTGGGTCAAATCTCTTGGAGACAAAATGATGACTGGCAGACATGAGAAAGTTGTGGGGGGTTGTATTTGACTATTTTTGGAGGGAAGAGACTATTTGGAGGCATTTTTGTCACATTTTTAGTGTGACTATGGTCTTGGATTGACCTTGCTTCATGTGGAGGATAGTTTGGAGTGATTTTAGAAGGTTCTTTTTGGCCTTTTTTGTTGCATCCGACCAGAACCTTCTAAATGGACTTGTGTGTGGGATTTGTTGTATTTTTTGCTTAAGTCACTTCAATCTTTGTTATTGGAGTTAGTTCTTTCTTTCTAGCAAAGTGATAGCTTGATTTGGGAGTTATATTTTCAATAGGAGCAATATTGTAACTTAGAGATAGACTTGTATACCAGTGAGTACTTTGAATCAATGACATTGAATATTTTCCTTCTAATTTCATGTTTTACTATTTACAGTTAATGGTTGATCAAATTACTTGTGAAATCTAGCTTTCCTTGTAGTTTTGTCTCATTGTTAAGCAGTTGTTTTGCAGAAAAGTGTATTATTGCAGGTTATAGGTTGTGTTAGTAAATGCAAAGTGCTTTTGGTTGTGAAATATTTTCCTTCAAAGAGTGCAGCTAAAAACCTTCTTAGAAATTATAGATGCAAGAATGCATGTAAAAATGAGTTGTGTAAACTAGGATTTGTCACTGTTTTGAATGTGTATAGGTTGTTTGTAGGTTTAGTTAGATTTTGGTGTATCACCCTTAGTACTTTTCAGTTAATTTTTATTTTTAAGTATCTTTTTACTCTTTCCTCAAGAAATCATTAGTTTAGGTGACATCAAAAGGGGAGCCAATCCATAATATAGAGGTCTACTTTCATAATAGGATACTTGCTTGAAAGTAGTCCCATGTTAGTCCAAATTTCTTTGAGTTCTTTTCACAACTTGGCGGAGGGGCCTGGGTGGAGCTATAATAGTTTTAGCATGGCCAGGTGGGATGCTTCTAATTAGATTAGATTAGAAAAATACACATGTTTGTTGGTTTTGATATGCAACCAAATTTGTTTCAGCCTTTGAGAGGTCATATAAGCATATCTGGCGATTGTGAATGTGGAAATTAGTAGTAAACCAGTGTTGTAACAACTTATGAAAAAGATTTAGACAAAGGAAACCCCTACGTCCTTTTACTATTTACAACTCACCACCACCTCGGGCCGGTAGAACAACAAATAAATTTTTGTTTCATCAAGAAAACATTGTTTTGAGGGCTGCTAAGCGGTATCATTTAAGAAGGAACTCCAATGGTTCAGGAGTTTAATGGGCAACTCCATTAGAACATGGGATAAGTTCGAAGAAGTGTTATGTAAGAATTTGAGGACAAATATGACAACTTATCATTAGTGGAGCAACTAACTCATATCAAAAGAGCTCCTCATGAATGGATGCCAAACTTCAACTTTCGTTTCCAAAGAACATGGGACAAAATTACAGAAACCACAAGGCCTCCAGCTAAGTATGCATTTCTTTATTTTTAAGGGCCTTAAATAGTGAAGTTGTTGTTTTGATACAGTCAATGGGTGGAACCACATTACCAGTGGATTATGATATAGTTGTAAGGGCTTAAAATAGCCTCATACAAGTTGGAAGAATTTCCCCTAGGCCTCTTATGCCCTTTTTCCCTGATATACAACCTCCTATAGATTTTCCAACACCTTAAATAGCCCCTTTACCAGTTGTTGTTAGCCAAGAAATTGTTGTCCAAGGACCATCTCAAGAATTGCAAGAGATAAAGAGCAACCAAAAAAAGATTGAGAATATGCTTCAGACTTTTGGAAATGAGCTTGTGAGCATTAAAAAGCAGCAGTTCCAAGGTTTTAATCCTTGGTAGCTTCAAAATCAAGGTCAAAGTCAACCATGTCAAGCTAACAACACAACCCTATCAAGGAAACTTTCAAGGTGTAAGGAAAAATCTAAATCAAAGGTCTTTTTAGCCATATAATCCAGTTCTAATTAGTGTAGCCAGAGATATGGTATCTATTCAAAATAACCTTGTAGCGGAATATGAGTGGTGCTATCCCTGCAACTAGGCCCATAATCAAACTACATGTTCAAATGGTGTCATCAATCAAGCATTGATGGTTTAAAATGTTTCAAGTGTGCAGAACATGTCTAATGGTGAATCTTCACAACAATAGGATCTCCTTGCAAGTGACACAACCCTCTTGCATTGGCAAGGAGAGGAATTTTGTGGAGTGAACAATGATAGTTCTCCAATAGCAGCCAACACTCGAGTGAATAAGAGGGATTTTAAGATTGGACAAGCAGCAAATAAAGACAAGGAAGTTGTTGGCCCTTCCAATCCTCAAGTAACACACATCTTACAAAGGAATTCACAAGGCATCAATGGTGGACAGCTTGGGAACCAACCCCAATCATCCCACTTGCAGACAAACCCTATTGTTGCAAGGACCCATCAAAAGGTAAACGTTAACACACACTTCAAAATCATTGAATCCATTTTAAAAATGAATGTAAATATGTCAATGTGGGATTCTTTATCCATCCCAAGTCAAAAGGACTTGTTGCAATCTGCCTTAACTGATTTAAGCGTTTCAAGTGATGATCCAATAGGTCAAGTCAAGGTTGTCCTTACAAATACACCTCAAGACAATAGTAAAAAACCAAGTAAGGATGTCAAAACTCGCTCATTTTATGTGTCTTTGATAATAGGGGATAAGTTGGTTCATAATTGCATGGTAGATTCAAGGGCAAGTAGTTCTATCATGCCCAAACAAATTGTAGATGAGTTAGGACTGAAATATTAGCCTCTTGAAAAGGGGGGTAGTCCAAATTGATGGGGCATCCATTAAAACCGTAGGTTTCATTAAATGTTTAAGCCTTACCTTACATTCCTAGCCCAATTTTTCCATCTCTCAAGATATCTCAGTCATTGATTTACGACCTCATTTTGCCTTATGTTTGTCAAGAGACTTCACTGCCAAAATAGGAGGTTATTTGTCATCATATTGGTCCCACATGATATTTAGGACTAGATATGGGACAAAAGTGGTCATAAAATCTGAATCACTTGCCAAAGAACACATTGATCCTTATATTTGAATTGCTTCTAATGTCAATTGTGTTGTTTTTTTGATGATAATGAGCTTGTTGCTGCTCAAGAACTGCAAGCTGAAAGTGTACCAGGCATACTCTTAAATGAGTGCACAGTAGAAAATGTCATTGAAAACCCAAATGATAACATTGAGGAGAGTGGTTTGGGTGTTTATGCATTGCATGAACCTGATGCAGTGATCCCAAACCTTGAAAAGAAGGTGGAACAATAGTTAGAACAACAAGGTGAAGTATGGAAAATGTTCTTTGATTGTTCTATAAGTAAGAATAGAGGTGATGGGGTGCAATGCTTGTGTCCCCGCAAGGTGAAAAATATTACTCTACCTTCATATTTTCTTTCTCTTGTACTAACAACACTGTTGAGTATGAAGGTTTAATTCAAGGCTTGGAATGGGCAAGGAAAAGAGGGATTGGCTTCTTGCAATTTTATGGTGACAATGAGCTGATTGTGAATCAGGTAAGAGGTCTACACATCACTAAAAATGATTTTGTTGAAGTCCTACAAACATAGAGTGTGGGACATGATAGAATATTTTGATGCTTTTAATCTAATTTCTATCCATAGGGATCAGAATAAACATGCAGATAGATTAGTTGCAATAGGGGCCCAAATTGATATCCTAGTTGAGATTAGGAAAGAAAAAGTGCAACAATATGTAAAGATAGTCATTAGACCTTCTATTCCTGATAATAATGTTCATTGGAAAGTTTTTGAGAGCGATGAACAGGTCTTGATATTTATGCTGCAAGATGAATTCTCAGTAGTAAACTAAGAGAAGATCAAGCAACAATATGATGATCAGATCATCCAGTTAAGGACTAACAAGCTGCCCAAGGGTATAGTTTCCTTGGAATCCATTTTTAGCACTGATGACCAGCTAAAAAAGAGTAAGACTAGCATGCAGGTCAAAGAAGAACATTATGAAGAGCTTGAAATTTTAAAAGGTAAGCTCCTTAAATTTGGTAAAATCTTCTCACATGAAAATAGGCAAGCTTTCATTTCTCTTTGTCAAGAGTTTCAAGATGTATTTGCATGGGAGTATTCTAATTTAAAGGGTTTTGATCCCCAAATTGTCCAACATACCATAGAACTTGAACCAACTACAAAACCTATTAGGCAGAAACAAAGGCCTTTAAACCCCAAACTTGAGCCTCTTATGGTCAAAGAATTGACCAAGTTGGTTGAAGGAGACATCATTTTTCCAATCAAACATACCTCATGGGTCTCTAACCTTATTTTGGTTAGAAAGAAAAATGGAGAGATTAGGCTATGTGTAGATTTTGGAGACCTCAATAGAGCCTCATTAAAGGATCATTATCCACTGCCCTCAATGGAGCAAATTTTGTAGATAGTAGTTGGTTTAGAAAGATTCTCATTACTTGACAGTTATTCAGGCTATAACCAAGTCCTAGTAAAAGAGGAAGACCAGTATAAGACTACCCTCACCACAAAATGGGGCACCATGGCTTATAAAAGGATGCCATTTGGCCTGTCCAATGCTGGTGCCACTTTTTAGAGGGCAATGGACATGGCATTTCAAGGTCTAATTCACAAACTTGTACTCATTTACCTTGATGATGTAACAATGTTTTCCAAGAAGGCTGATGAACATCTTGCACATTTGAAGCAAGTATTTGAGAGGTGTACAGAGTTTGGTATATCCCTCAACCCCAAAAAATGCATCTTTTTTGTCCATGAAGGAAAGATTAGGACATATAGTGTCAAAAAAAGGGATCACCATTGATCCAAAAAGAGAAAGTGTCATTTTGGATCTACCTTTACCCAGCCATAAAAGGGGCTACAAAGTTTTCTTATGAGAATTAACTTCGTTAGGAGGTTTATCCCTGATATTGCCAATCTTTTGAAACCACTAACTGCCATGTTAACAAAAAAATACAATTTTTAGCTAGACCAAAGAGGCCAAGCATATTTTTGAAGTTATAAAGGATGCCTTATCAGCAGCTCCTACTTTGGTAAACCTGGAATTTTCAAAAGGCTTCATTTTGTATGCCTTTGGTAGCATTGATATCATTTCTACAATGTTGGTACAACAAAATGATGATGGGTTAGAACAGCCTATTGCTTTTTTTAGTCAACGTTTAGAAGAGCATGAACAAAGATATACTTTTGTAGAGAAACATGTACTTGTTGCCATCAGAAGTCTAAAAAATTTTAAACCTCTAATTTCTAATAGAAAAGTAATGGTTGCTCACCCTAGTGTGAAGGAGTTCTTGTTAAGCGAGGACTTGAATGAAAAGAGGGTTGGGTGGATTACAAAATTCATGGAATATGATGTTGACATTAAGGTAACAAATCTTGTAAGTTGTAAGGGGTTGTGTGAATAGCTAGCTACAAGAGCTAGAAGTGAAGAAAAGGTAGAAAAAGAGGTGGTTCTATTTTTTGATAATGAACTTATAGCTGACGCACCAACAACAAGTGTAGGTTGGGTGCAACATATGACTCATTTTTTGCAAACTGGTGAGTGTCCACTAGGTTTGGATAAAGCTAAATGGAGGTATTTCAAACTACAATCCATCCCTTATGTGCTGGTTGGTAACATTCTTTTCAGAAAAGATCTTAATGGTGTGATTTTAAGGTGTATTGATCAACATCAAGTAGATAAAGTGCTTCATGAGTTCCATGATGGAACTACTAGGGGTCATTTTTCCCCAAGAACAACTACATGGAAAATAATGAGAGATGGCTATTATTGGCCAAGCTTGTTTAAAGATGCCCATGCTTGGGCTAGAAAGTGTGTAAAATGTGCCATTTTTGCAAGCAAAGAGAGGCTACCAGCTTTACCATTGTAGCCCATTCAAGTAGAACAACCCTTTATGAGATGGGGCATTGATTTTATAGGTGCCATTAACAAACCTTCAAGTGCAAGCCATAGGTGGGTACTTACCACAACTGATTACTTCACAAGATGGACTAAAGCAATGGCCTTAAAAGAATCCAACGAAAGTGTTGTTTTGAATTTTTATGATGATTTAGTAACCAGATTTGGGGTACCTGAATCAATCATTTCTAATAATGCTTTAGCATTTGTTGGATTAAGAGTGAGTGATTGGGCTGACAAGAACAATATTCACTTGAATACATCATCAAACTATTACCCTCAAGGTAATGGTTTGGATGAATCAAATAACAAGAACCTTATCAGAATCATCAAAAGGATTTTGGAGGATAACTAGAGAACTTGGCACAACAAGTTAAAATATGCCTTGTGGGTAGATAGAATAACTCCAAAAAGATCCATTGGAAAATCCCCTTATATGCTGGTATATGGTAAGGAGGAAAGGTTGCATTTATCTGTTGAGCTTCCAACTCTTGGTATAATGAACCAGCTTGAAATGTTTGAGGAAGAAGATCCAATGGTTGTTAGATATGCATAGCTCATGGAGCTAGATGAAACAAGAGATAGAGCCATGAAAACAATGGAGCTGCATCAACTCCAAACAAAGAGATTTTTTGACAAAAGAGAAACGCCCAAGGTGTTTAGAGAAGGATTTGATGTTGTACTAAAGTGAGATGAGTTAAAGAGTAGGCTTGTAAAGCACACTAAATTTGATAGCATGTGGAGTGGCTCATTTGTCATTATTGAGTGCAAAGAGCACAATGCTTTTCAATTATCAACAATGGATGGAGAAGCTCTGCCTATC
The DNA here is from genome assembly GCA_007258455.2 of Sequoia sempervirens. Taxonomy (NCBI): domain Eukaryota; kingdom Viridiplantae; phylum Streptophyta; class Pinopsida; order Cupressales; family Cupressaceae; genus Sequoia; species Sequoia sempervirens. Next base: position 50,601,481 of record VDFB02047230.1, read on the forward strand.
CCAGTCAATGGGATACACCTCAAAATATGTTTTGAGGTATGATCTAGATCTACCTTGTACAAATTAGAGTAGGTTTTTATTTCCTCTAAGTGCTGTTGCACAATTAGTTAGATTGAATTTTTTTAGTTTTCCCTAAGTACTATTTTGCATAGTTAGGAAGTTTCTTTGTTTTTTGGTATGTTTTGAATAAGTTTCCAAAGTGTCTCATGCTGGTCTAGTGAGTTAAAGCAACATACAATGTTGTTTTAAAGATGTGTCAGCTTTTAGATGACTCAATACCCAATCGATAAATTTCAAGCAACTGGTCACAATGTTTAGCAGGAAAACATATAGTAGATGTCACCAAAAATGTTACCCAATTTATGTTTCTAGCTAAATCAAGTAACTTATTGTTGTGTTTGCATTTAAAAAAATTAAAAGATACATCATTTTCTGCATAAAGTTCATTAATTTTCATAAAGGAGATTGTTAAAATACATTGCATTATCCCAACTTTGCAATTACATACAAATAAGAAAGAGAACCAATATGTATTTCAAATGTAATCTTTATTGATGATCATGAGTGTATAATGTCCCTCACAAGCCAAGGGACTAGCTATTCTAATGCTTATAAAGAAAAGACTATACACCTATAGATAAATAGAAAGGAAATTGCACATAAAATGAAAAGGGACCCGTCATTTCCTGGTGGAATAACGAATCTCATCAGCTTGGTCCCACATCATCTCAGTCTTTCCCACTGCCTTTCTTCCATTTGATGCTCTCCTCGCTGCTCCTAGGTTTCTTGCATCTAAAAAAATACTGTTGTTAGAGCAATGAAAGGTCGCTGATCAAAATATGTGCAAAACATCCATAAACATGTAATTTGATGTCCATAAGCATTAAAATAGACAACATACCATAAGTGTCAGGGAAAACAAGAAAGGAGTAATCAAACACACCTATGATATGCTTTGTTTATCTAACTGGTCTATTCCTTGTGCAAATTTAGGACAAGTCTTTATTATTGTTATGATTCAGCTGATTACAACATGTGGGGTAAAATGTGGCTCCTATGAGGGTAGATCCCAGCATGCTACCCTTTGATGTTTAAAGAGGGATAGGAAATTCAGCAACTTGATCAAATCAATGATAAACATATTCTTGATGCATTAAATCATTATTGAATCACACCAATTGATAAACATTCGTTATCAGATTCAAAAGATGCAACAAATAATATAAACGATCAAGAGAGTTACCCTTCATCTTTTCACAATGAGTCAATCAATAGACTATCATCATGTCAAAAGGGGCAGTATATTTTGCTGGATATGTCTTTCAATCTTCTTAAGTGGATCAAAGATACATTTTTATTAAAGAAGTAAATGATTTCTGTGACGCATCAAGTTCAATTATAGATGCATCAATTAATAAAATCAAGGAGATATCAAGTCATGTCTAAAACCACCATGAGTCATATGGAGTAGCAAGAAGGAACAAGGGAAATCATGCATTGTTGCATAAAATACGCAGTCCAATTCATCTCACTTCAACCCTATTGGACAAGCACACATCACATAGGATGGTGAGCTTTTAGGTCACCACCATAAATGACACATGTCTACCCAGTAGGATTAAAGAAAAAGGAATCATAGTCAGTACTAATATTCATTAAGCAATTAAACACTGGGAGATGAAACTCATTTTTGAAGCCAAGGTCATGATGCCAAGTGAGTATAACAATAACTTTTAAGATTTTTCAAAGGGAAGTCTTAAGTGGATAAGGAGACAACAACAATGATCTCATGAAAGGACAACAACAAATCATGCTACATCTCATGAAGGTACAACAATGTTGGGTGCATGCTACGAGGCAGCAAGGGGAGATTTCTTGGTTTCAAGTTAGAGTTATCAAGCATTTCCAAAATATAATGAGCAGGCCATGAATCTGAAATGGTGGGAAAAAACTTCATTGAACACGCATTCACATGTTTTATGATCATAGCATGCAAGGATAAGTGAACAATGTCATGACAGAAAGTGACAAATATCACTCAAAGCAAAAGCATGGACAACCTCAAGTGGACAATTAAAGCATGCAATCAAGCAACATGGACTAAATTACTATGAAGAGTCATATGAAAAAAATTAAAGAGAAGGTAAGAGCATTCAATCTATTTTGTACTTGTGAAGTACAATATGTGCCTTTACATTAAAAGACAGTGACTTCAATACATGGAAAAATCATTGAATGCATAAGCATAGTTCATTGAATACTCAAACTATAATGAAGTGAACATGCAACGAGATGTGCTCCTATATTCTTGACATGTCAATCAGTTGAAAACATAGTCACCATAGCAGTCCATGCAATTCTAAGATTACATTCAAATGAGACAGCCATCTACAATAGGTTGCAGTCACATAACATGTCAGTCTCAAGACTTTTTGCATTTGTTGAAAATAGTGAAGACATGAAGCTTTAGGGAGGAAGACAGTGGTTTGTGTTTAGAATGAAGACCCCAACCTTTGATCTTGGTCATTGCAATAGAGGTTGATTTTCAATAAGTTAGGACAATCTTCATATGTTATTTCACCATGAATATTCTAGAAAAGGCTGATTTGAAGACAACATAAACTCAACTTATGTATGAGCCATGAATAAATGACACAAGGATGAAAAATGCATATGAGATATCCAATGGAAACCACTATCAGAGAGTGGCAAATAGAACTCATTCTAGGGGACTCAAAGACTCAAGTATCATATAAGGGTTTCAAATCTTTCCAAAGGTAAATACAAGCAACTTGAGGACTTCAATTTTCCAGTTAACAGTCATTTGATGCAGAAGGACAACAAGGATAAAAAGACAATTAATTTCAAACAACTATGAGCAAAATGGTAGAAATAACATGTGTTGGAAGTGCAATGGAGGAAATAGTCAGAATAGCCACCATATATATCAGCATACCATGCATGAAAAGGAATCAAACAATGAGAGATGAGGTACAAACATGCATTATGTTTTATATCTAAGATAAATACCATTCTTTTAATGTTTTACTGGTTTTCAAATGGTCAAATAGTTTGTTTCCTTTTAGTATGTCTAAATGCTTTCATTTAAGGACCAAGCCAGCATGTTAAAAAGGAATAAATGAGTGGGCAACCATTTATATTTAAACATAGCCATGTATGAAATGCAAGCATGAGGATGAAAGAAAAATCACTCAAGCATGATGATAATTTAAAGATAGAAGAAATGAAAGCAAACATTAATTTTGGTTTGAAGGCATTCAAGAAGGCACAAAAGTGTTGTGTGTGAATCATCTTGAGGTAGATGTAGTTCTTGAATGAAAAGGGGTCTCTCTATTTTTGGATACAAATGTCCACATTGTTATAAGAGAGGTGGCCTTGAGAAATTTATGATGACACCTCACCCTTTTGTTATTGAGGGTTTCATCCTTAGTTCATTTGAGTAAAAGATTAAAGAAAGCATACAGTTGGGGATCAACAGTGCAAAACAATGCAAAAGGTCACTAAGAGCAGTGACTATACAACAAGTAACTTTAATGGTTTCAAAAATGCATAAACCCTCGTGGCCATGAGAGTCATGAAGAGAGAATAGTATCCATGGAGTTCAAAATATGAATTCACCAATGTGCTATAATAACAAGAATGCAGAGAAAACAAAAACAGAGCCTCCATAATTCTCAGGAATTTATAGAATGGAAAAATAACATATATTTTCCATGAAATATACCTATACTATGCAATGGCATTAAATCATGTAGCAAATCATTTTTCCTTAGGGGGTTTTGTTTTAAATATAGTGAATACTAAAAAACCTAAAGAGGTATTTGTAAATAGAGGCTTGTGATTGAAAATTAGTAAAGAAGAGAATCACATACCTTTCTTCTATTATTCATACAAATGGTATCATTTTCTGAAAATGATACAAGTTCTACATACAAAATGTATCATAAGAAGACCATGAGGCTGAGCTCACAAATGAAATGTTAAGAAAAGAGAACACAAAGGAGTTTCTTTTCACACAATGAAAAGCCCACTTTGGGGTTTAGAATTCAAACCATTCTATAGAAAATGCAAAAGTATATCAAAAAACCCATGCATGCTTTCATGGTCATGGCCAAAGAACCAATTTTCTTCACAAAATCACCTACCCACTTGGGGTATTTTGCATTAACATTCAAATAAAGAGAGAAGAGCTAAATTTTCTTCATTTTGACACTGGTTAAGCTTGAAATGAGCTTTATTTGCAGAAAAATGGAATTATATGAAGCCGAGTGAAGCTTACCTAAGCTTGAATGCCTTGTTCTTCACAAAATATGCAAGCATTTTAATACTAAAAAGCTTCCATTTAAGCTTCAAGAAACCTCAACCATGGCAACAGAAGACAAAAGAAAACCCACAGAAAAATGGAGGTCAACAAATTACATCAGAAAACACTTACGGTCACAGCCTTTGTTCATGAAATGGCCAAGAGAATGATAAAAAAGATAGATTTTGTTTAAAAAAATCATAGTTAGCTTTTGTTTTTCAGTGGAAACCACAATAATCTATCAGAAATCTGCCAAGAAATCCATTTTCTAGGCTACCCTACAAACCCCATGGTGATAGAGTGGAGCTCTCCAGAAGGCTCAATACAAAATGAAGAAAATTTTGCTTTTTCCCATTGATTTTGTTTAGGGTTAAAAACCCTATCGAGGCTGACTAAGGTATTTTACCTTGTGATTTTTAAAAATTGCAAAGCAATTTAATTGCTACGTGGGCTAAGTGATTGTGTCTTATGCCTTAGGCATGTTTGTCTTATGTGGCCTTCACAATCTGACTTAGGTAATCTTGCCTTGTGTTACATTTTGGAGACCAACCCTATGCCTTTGGTGTTTTTTCACTATCTTTGCAATATGCTAAATCTTCCAAGACTTTGAAATGTTCCTTCCAAAAAATTTGGAGTTTCCTTATGCTCACATAGGCTGAACCATTGACCCATTTTGCATATATTTGAAAATATGAAATGTTGACCAAGTGATATGGCTTTGAAATGCAGAAGTGGGGGTGAGTTAAATTTCACCAATGCCTTGGAGGAGTTTTAATTTTGATTGAATATTTTTACAAGCATTTGAAGTATATCATTTATTTTGCATTTTTTTATCAATTGTAAGACATTATTTAAGTGATTTATAAATCACTTTTATTTGATGTTGTTTATAATGCAAATATTGATGTAATCCAAAGAGGTGGTGGGGCCTCTTTTTGCATTTGTTTTGAAATGTAAAATAGTTTGATTAAGTGATGCTATTATGAATCACTTAATTTGATTATTATTTTAAATGCGAAATGGAGTCTTGTGCTTTTTTAAAAGCACTAAAAGTGTGGGTCAAATCTCTTGGAGGAAAATGATGACTGGTAGACATGGGAAATGTGTGGAGGGTTGTATTTGACTATTTTTGGAGGGAAGAGACTATTTGGAGGCATTTTTGTCACATTTTTTGTGTGACTATGGTCTTGGCTTGACTTGGCTTCATGTGGAGGACAGTTTGGAGTGATTTTAGAAGGTTCTTTTCAACATTTTCCATTGCATCCGACCAGAACCTTCTAGATGGACTTGTGTGTTTGATTTGTTGGAGTTTTGCTTAAGTAACTTCAATCTGCATTATTGGAGTTAGTTCTTTCTTTCCAACAGAGTGATAGCTTGATGTTGGAGTTATTTTTTCAGAAGGAGCAGTATTGTAACTCAAAGATGGACTTGTATACTAGTTGACTACTTTAAATCAATGACATTAAGTAGTTGCCTTCTCATTTCTTGTTTTATTGTGTGTAGTTAGTGGTTGATCAAATTAATTTTGAAATCTAGCTTTCCTTGTAGTTTTGTCTCATTGTTAAGCACCTTTTTAGTAGAAAAGTGCATTGTTGTAGGTTATAAGCTGTGTTGGTGAATGTTGATGTTGCTAGTTGTGAAATTTTTCCTTCTAAGAGTTCTACTAAAAACCTCCTTATAAATTACTTATGCAAGAATGCATGCAAAAATGAGTTGTTGTGAACCAAGTTTTGTCATTGTTTTGAATTTGTGCAGGTTGTTTGTAGGTCTTAGTTAGTTTTTTTGGTGTATCACCATTTGGATTTTTCAATTAAGTTCATTTTCATGCATCTTTTTACCCTTTCCTTAAGAAATCATTAGTTTAGGTGACATCAAAAGGGGAGCCATCCCATAATCTAGAGGTCTACTTTCAAAATAGGATACCCACAACCTGAAAGTAGTCCCATGTTAGTCCAAATTTGTTGAGTTGTTTCATAACTTGGCAGAGGGGTGTAAATTTTGATCTTTAATAGTAGCATGGTTGGTTTAGGTCCACATAACCCCTCCTTAAGACCTATTTGAATTTCACTATAATCAGGCGGATCTTCATCTACAAAAGGAGTTTGTGCCTATCATTGCTAATCTCCTCGACAAAGGAGCCTTACAATTTTTGGTTGCAAAGATGAATTGGAGCATCTAGACCACTCATGATTCCAACAAAAAAATTACCAAAATCAAAAGAAAGCATAGTGGAGGATACTTTCCAACTTAACACAAGCTTAATGAATATTCTTGTAAGATGAGCATACTATTTATAGAAAAATGTGAGCTGAAAGAGCTTGTGAATAAAAAAAATTTTGCTCATCAAATGGTGATAAAAAATATAAGTTTGTGTTAAGGATTGAAAGGAAAATCGTATGAAGGAGATTTTGTAAAGCCTTGAAGAATTAATTCAAGCGCTAGAAATTAATGATCATATATACGACCTACTGCCATGTGTTTGTCACCTTCATAGATGCCAACCAACTTGCTCATGTGAAAAGATGTTTTTTAAAGCCACCTCTTGCTTAATTAATATAAATTTCTTTTCAAAAACACACTTCCTATTGCTCTAGGTTATCTTTCTCCAAGGTAGGCATAAGGAATGTACTAATTTCATTCCTATAGCGAAGTTAGCATTTTTGAGAAGTATGGGCCCCCACTCCACACTATTGCCTTGTTGGTAATGCTTAAAGGGCTATCGATAATGACAATGCATTTACTGCATCTAATTGTAAACCCTTGAGTAGAAGCTTATCTAAGAGTTGAGTCTATAGAATTCTTTTAGGAACAAAAATGGTAGAGGCATCATCTTTCGACCGAAATGTTAAAAGTTTGTTCTCCAAACTTGGGTATGTCAACATATTGGAGAGGTCTCTTATGCCAATGCTCTAACACCATAGGAATAGAGCTTTCTGCATACCAAAATCATACAGCCAAACAACCACATAAAAAATGAGGCGGTCAAGCACTTCGTTGATAATGTGTTTGACCCCAAGCTATAGAAAAAACCTAAAGGCCTTCGAGAAGGGGCATTGTAGAGAATGATTGCCAAAAAGTAGGCTAATGGCCTTGGAGTAAAACTTTGGAATTATGGTCTACCAAAATACATGCTACCCTCCAAGCATCCATGCCCAAATCTGATAGACATATGTGTAGAGAAGTTGGACGAAGGCACTTGGGTTATTAGTGGTGACAAGTTAAAAATTACCATCAATGCGGTAGCTATCAAGGATATGCTATGCATCCATTCAAACATGACAGCTGAGAGATTCGTGTGAAGAAGCATGGAAGATTTATGGAAAAAAAGAAGAGAAAATTTGAAATTCTACAATGATGAAACAAACCAAGAGCTTGAAAATGGAGAAATCATTTTCCCTCTGTCATTTAAACAATTTCATTTGGACTTAAAGACCATATTTTTGATGCTAGCATTTGCATATGGCTTAGAAAGGGACGAAGAGGTTTTCGAACACTAAATGGACCTAGATTTCATGTTGAAGAAGGAAAAGAGTAAGAAGTGATTCGACTTCACTGAATTAATCACAGACATAATGCTTTCACAATTTAGTGGGTATAACCATTCTTTTAAGTTTAGGTATTCCTTTTTTCTGGTACATTTGATTTTACATCAAAACCCTGAGTTCTTCAGTAGTCATTTTTCACTCAATATTTTTGATGCATTGGGGTTATATAAGCCACTTTTAGTCTGGACCCATGTGCTTTCAAGCATGTGGGATCATTATGCGTTTATTGACTATTTCCTCCAACTTGTGCTTCAAGATTTATCATAGAGGCCTCTACATAGGTTTTCTTTTGAGGGTTTATAATGGATAAAGAATCACCAAACCCCATAGATTATTTTATGGGAGTTGATTTTAATTTTATTAGATGCCATAGATTTACAAAGGAGTCCATTAGATTGCCAAAATTTGTTATAGATAGGACATTTTCCCTAGAGGTATGTCTGTTGGTTAATTTTAAAGAACCAAGCAGATCACACTAAGCATCTATGAATTTTCCAAATTCAATTCTCGAATACTTAGGAGATGATTGGCCAATGAACGAGAGGAAGCTAGGATTCTTCCCTCTTGCACTTTGGGCTCTGTAAGACCTTGGAGGGTGTTCTCACAATGTGTATCTTACAACCTTGCTACACAATTATACCACACATTGCACAATTAATAGATACATTCTCATCCAAATGCTAAATAAATGAAATCTTTAAAGAAACTAGCAATTTCTTTGAAAGATCACACCTCTAAAGTTGAGAATTCACAAAACACCAACCACAAAAAAGGTAGATTGATTAAAATATTATTTATGAATATTGCTCTCAAATTAGATAACCAAAACCATGGGAAATGCATATAATATAAGATCAGTGTCATATCTTTGGGCAAGGATTCAAAACACAACAAATTGAACTATAAGGTGATATTAATTCTAAACATCCATGATCTTCATGAAATTGTCTTGTAATTCACATATCAATACTCAGACTCTATGACTACTTATCAAATCCACTAAACATGTATACAAATTCATGTTTTAATCAAAGCATTTTAACTAATCCATTGAACCAGAGCCAAAATTAAAACATACATCAAAGCCAAAAGATAATGAAGATTAATGAAATGATCATTAATCAAAATTTCATTAATAATTCACATACAATAATAAAGTTGGAGAGACAATAGACTCAAAATATTTTCATTATTATTCAGATATGCTTAGAAACCATATAATTGACAAAATTCACTTGCCCGACTCAAAACTTAAGATACAGACTTCATGTGTATTCTCTGTGTGTTCAAAATTTTCATAATTTGGATCTAGAATTAAACAAGAGACCCGTACTAACGACCCTAAATTTCCTTTTATAAGAAAAAGGGAGAAAAATAAGCTTCAAGCCAAAAAGTACACATGTCACATTTCAATTTGACTGCTATAACATAATTCCATTTGCAGTTATATTTACACTTTCAATTGGAGGGAACATACATGAGACAATTTATTTCCATTTGTTGGAGAAAGAAAACCCACCTTCCAAAAGGCACATGTTGAAAAGAATAATCATCTAACCATTGAAACATATTCATTCCTTTGAGAAAAATGACAAAAAAATGCAAAATATGGAAAAGGTGAATAAACATCCAAGTCAGCATCCTAGTCATCGGTAATCAGCATTTACTTGTAGTGTTTTCAATTTGGAGACACATATCTTTTATGCATTGTAATCTCTAAGGCCAGACCTGTACTACACTTGACCAAGTATATGTATTCTCCATTCTCATGTTCACAAATCCAATTCATTAATAAACATTCTCTTCCATTGCTCATATTTTGCATCAGATGGCCAATTGAAATCAATGATTTCATCCATCTTCTTTCTATATGGAGAGTACTTTGTCATCACTGAATTGGCTTCTTTGTCTAAATATTCTAGGAATTTGATGATGAATGATAGTTTCTCAAGAGTATTCTTCAATATATCAATGTCAACATTCTCACAAACAAGAGCTTCTTGAGAAACAATAGTGGTATCCACCTGATGCTTCCATGTTTTTAGAGGCTTGAACTCATCATATGTATGTTGGATGTCTAGGAGAAATTCCAAATCCATCTCATCAAACTTAGCCTTCAATTCTATTATTTTCTACTCTAATGGGGTAGCATACACATGAAAAAGTTGCTCTCTAATTCCATCAACAAATCTATAAGTTTGAACCACCCTTGGATATATATCCTCCTACTGCTTAGCCCCAATGGCCATAAGCTTCAAATCACCAACTTTAGGAATCCACTTATCCAGTATTGAGATAGCTATATCCTTATCTCTTTGGGACAACCTTATTGCTTGCAGCATCAAAGAATAATTTGCATGAACACTATTTAGTTTTCTCTGAATTTTCTTATTCATATGTTTAAGTACTATATGAACAATATTGAAATTGTTCTCATACATGGTGTCCCAAGCCTGTTCAATAAATTTCTTGTACACATCAATTTTTAAGAACGATTGTGCTTTGGTAGGATCATTTGGTGGAATTGCACCTGATGTGCTTGGTTCCTCTACTATAACTAGTTCTTGACCCATGTTATATGGCACTATTGCCAAGGCTTGTTCTGGTGGAAGGGGAGATTGAGGCTACATAATTGGAGGAGAAGGTGGTACATAACTTGAGCTAGCTAGGCCTTGTTCCCTCAATACTTCTATTTGTTGCTTGTATAATACCACCTCAGTTTCTATTACAACCACCTTTTCTTCAATCACATTATATTCATCTACTAGTTTATTGTACTTACTCCTATACATATCCCTTTCAAGAGTAAGGCTCTCTACTGATTCTTTAGAAAATTTTGAAACATTTACTACCATATCAATTGCTTCCAAGGCTAGAGTGTCAGAGAATCTCTTTATAACCAATTGTTTGTTGAAGTTAGTTGGTTCAACAACTACTAGATTTTTGGATCCCAAAGACAATGACCAAACTGCCAATGCATCCCATTCTTCACTGAATGTTGATCCCTGAATTACTAATTTTACATCTTCCTCATTTTGAAATCGGGGCTTTTCATACCTCCTTATGGTGTGCAACACCACTACATCGGCTATGTCTCCCTAAGGTAACAACGATACACCACTCTTTTGTACAAGTTCTCTAGCCTCCTTAGCTGTAATGTTTTAGAACTCGTCCCTCATAACTTTCCTTAGATTTGCCTAAATGGTACCTTTAGGGAGTTCCAAATGTAAGATCCTTTCTCTAGCCACATTTTTTACATATTCTAAGGCTTTTTCTCTCTCTATATATAAAATCCTTGAATGCCTTGGTTTCAATAAAAGAATCATCTTCCATTAATGCTTTGCAGGCTTCCTACCTCAAATCATCTACATTGTTTAAACCACTAAGATCATACTTTCCAAGTCTAAGGCCACTTTCTCTTGAACTTGAGGAAACATCACTTATGGGAGAAGGTATTCCTTGATGCATTTCTTGTAATAAGAATATCATCCTCCTCTGTATTAAGGTAGTCAACTACCCCTTTAACCTCAATATTTTTCTTCTTAGCAATTGGATGCTCCAATGGAGAAGGACTTCTAGGAGGTGAATCTACATCAATCATAATGGATGGAGCCTATCTTGGGGGTGATTGCATTGATCTCTCAAGAGAAGTTTCCATTGATCCCTTTGATGTAGTAGGGGTTGGAAATATTTTCTTTTTTTGTACTATCTTCTTCTTCCTGAAATATTTTCTTATCTTTGATAGTGGCTGGTAAGAGGGTATCTCCTCTAATACTACATTTGGAGGAAAGTCTAATTTCCCATTATCTATAACCACACATCCTCCCCTCAAGACACCCACTATGCTCTCAAAATTGTCCATAACATGCATAATTCTATTGAACTCACCCTTAATATTGGACATAGGATCATAGTTGGGATTGGATTTTTTAACATTATCCACCATCTTATTGAAAGAAAAATATTTTGATTTCCTCTCCTATAGCTCCTAGAAGTCAAAAAAATTCATGATTACATCTTCGGGATAGTAAAAATTGTGTACAAGGGAGCCACTTCTATGCTTCACCTTCATTAAGCAATAAAGCCTTTAGGGTCATGGTTTCTTGGCTGCATAGTGTTCAATTTGTATGGGGCAAGGAGATACACCAAATTCTTCCATCCTCCCTTTATCATTATAAAATCAACAAACACTATGTATTCTAGGAAGAATGATCCCTTTTTTAGTGTCTCGGCTAGGTGTGTGATTTGAGCTCCTCCTAGTTGCCTCATAATTTCCAAAAATCCAATCCTCAGTGGCACATCTTTTGGTAATACAAATGGATTCACATTTGTGCCATAGACTCTGAAGATTGTTATGTTGGGATATGGGATTATGTCTCCCCAATTATGGCTCAAATTCAAATCTTCTTTCCTTTCCATGGGCCTTAGGAAGTCATGGATTTCCTAGGGGATCTTTGGTGGATCATTTACTAGGAACCTCCTCAATTTTGAGGCAAAGACATTGTGGAAAACCACATAATCAAAATTTTGGTCATCTTTGTCAAGAATTTGGGTCCAACATTGGATAGGTAGGTCAATGTCATCTTCCCTATTCTTGAATGTCATATCCTTCTCAAAATTCTTCTCACCTTTATACAAGAAGACATGCATTAAAAGATAATACCACCAGAAATGTACCCAATCCCTTCCACCTTTTAAGTCAACCAAACCCTTGTGGATGCATTCTAAAAAATATATGGCACAGTCATAGACTACATTGAAGACTAGGTGCTACAGATGTGCTTCCATATAACTACACTCTCTTGGTAAGGTGTCAGGTGGAGTGAAACCAATGATCTGGCACAAGGAGTATATAGTTTTCTTGAAGTAATTAGCAAAATATTTCATGGGGAAGGGTTCAAGTTCATCCCTACCAATATTTATTTGCTTCTTATTCTTCCCAGTCCCAATACTAGCAGTATGCACAGGTAACATTATTCTTCTGAGTAGCACCCTGGTGTTCTCATATTCCTTTTTGAAAACATCCATGTCAAGGGGAATCATATCATTGTTCCACTCATAGTTGGAAAATCTCTGCAATTTCTTCTCTAGTTATTTTAATCATCTCTTTACCATCAAATGTCATAATAGCCTTGGGGACTGGGTCATATCTTGTAGCAATATCCTTCAATAATTTGAAATCTATGTATACATTGGGAACTACTAGCCTTCCCATATCCAATCTCTAAGGATTACAAATAGGCACACCAAGATTTCTATTTCCAAACCAATGATGGAACAATTGCCATCCAATGAATGGCACTTCGACATCCTTAATAGAACACTGCTTGTCCATGAATCCTTCTTTGATTCTTGGGCCATAAAACATAAGTTTTCCCTTAACCTTTTGTTAGTGGAGGGTTCTAATAAGTCAAAAATATCTTGGGAAAGTGGTCTGGATTGTGTTACAGAGCTGGTGGTTTGTGCTTTGGGTGCCATTAGTAGTAGGATACATTCAAAATAATTTAGGGCTTCAACACAGAAGGATTTAAGACCTAGCTATTAATTCAAACCTAGGGCTCAACTTGAAGGTACAAAATTTGAAGGTTTGATAGAATTGTGACCTTTTAAAGAAAATTCAAACCTCAGTAAAGCAATTAAAACAAAGCAAAAAATCTAATTTGACTGAATACATAGTGAATATTAACCCTAATTTCAGACAGTTTGAATAAAGCACATAAAGCTGCATTTATTTTACTTGCAGCTTTTTACTCATAGGAAACCTTAATGTTGATCGTGTTGAACTCTGCAAATGCCTTTTCTCAATCTCCTGTGCTCTCCAAATTTGTTCACAATTCTCAATTATGCAAAAACTAATCATTTACATCTAGTTTGAGTGATATTGGGTAGCTTTGGAAGTCACTAATTCCATTACTGCTCGCTCAAGCAAAGAAAAAATGGCTACCATGTTTGTACCTTCAACTTTGAATGCCTGCCATTGATCTCACCATGAGATGACCTTTTGGACGACTTGGATCGAGTCAATGATGTTTGAATTTCCATCAGTGTCATGCGCCACTCCATTGGCCAATAATATTTTTCCAACTTGATGCTAAATCATTTACTTGCTAGGATCCACCCTTTCTCTTTCCACATGACCAAAAGATCAATGTGGCGGTAGCTTGTTGACCCTGCAACATTTAATAAAAGTTATTTTAATCATATGAGGTGGGTAGGGAACAGATGAGATTTAATCTCACTATCACATCTTGGTCGTGGATCTGAAAACTTAAGATGTTGGGTTCAATAATGAAGACTAGGACCCACACCCATGGTGGTTTACGTATCAATAGTTTTTTGACCCTGCAACTTCTCTGTGATGTCACCAACACTCCTTGTGGGGCTAGCAGGGAATAGCCAAGATCAACCCTTGAGATTAAACGGTCATCTAATCTGCACATGCGGTAAAGTTAGTTTTAAAAATGAGGCCATGACTAGGTTGACGAGAACTTAACCCTCAAGAAAAAAAGACTTATAACTTAAGTCTTTTATCATATGAAATATTTGGCTTGACTATGGAGAAATTAAAATGATAAACTTGCAGATGGTGACCGACAGACTTAGAAAAAAAGGGCCGGTGTGAATAATGATTTCAATGGCTCAAGTTACCACTTAAGTGACTAGTAATCAAGTGCAATAGGTCAACAGATGATTAGAATATTCAAGGTTCATGACTACATGAATTTTGAAAAGAGGGTGTTTAACCTAAACCCTAAACCCTACCCTAAACACAAAAGCTCAGAAATATCACAAGGAAAGATCCATCCCAAAAAAAAATTTCAAAAAAAATTCAGTAGCTCTACCAGTGGCTCATGCTTAGGGATGCATACCCCTAGTGGGTATGGTGAGAATCTAGATCTCATGGTGAAGAAGACCAACATAGAGGGACAAAAACGTAGGAGCTTTCCCAGACAAGGCAAGCAGATGCAACCGAAAGCAAACACACCAAACCTATATACACTTAATTATAAAAATATTCAATGTATTATTTATAAAAATATACAATGTACATGGAAGAGAACCTATTTCAGGAGAAATAGGACTTCAAGAACTTTCCATGTATTGGTAGTTCCATAATTTCACATGTCAAGAATTGCAAGAAATATGAGTCCTCTCCATGTGTATCTACAATCAAATATGTCCCAAGCCATAGAGGATCAAACTTCCCATGTTTTCCTTTGTCTTACATCCTTGCATTCCACATCAATACCATGCATCCAACTTCAAATTTCCTTTAAATGGCCTTATTATCATACAAATGTTTGACTTGAAGTTGCAACTTCTCATTTATTTTATGAGTTTCTCTTCTAGTTTCATCAAGGTCAATTACCTCTTTCATCCTATGTTGCATCTCATCACATATGTCAGTATCATACTCTTGAAAAAACTTGTACATCTTTAACAAGTTATTATGAGGTATCCTTGCTTCTACTCCATAAACAAGCTTAAATGGTGACTGCCCAATGACCTTGTTAATTGTAGTCCTATGTGACCACAATACAAGCTAAAAATTTGAATCCCATGCTTTCTTGTTCTTCTCAATCATCCATTTGATGATCTTCATCAAACTCTTTTTGTTGGATTTTGCTTGTGTGTTCCCTTAAGGGTGATAGGGAGATGATTAGGAGATACATATACCATGCTTATTGCAAAAATTAGTAAATTCCTTGGATTTGAAGCACATGGCATTGTCAGAAATGATTCTTTCTAGGACTTTGAATCTAATCAATATATTATTCATCAGAAAATCAATCACCACTTTACTTGTTGCCTTCCTTATGGGAATTTCTTCTACCCACTTTGTAAAGTAATCTATTTCAACAAGGATCTAGGAGTGTCCCCCACTTGATTTCTCTGACATATTGCTAATAAAATCAATGCCCCATTGTTGAAAAGGAGCCTGAACTGAGATTCGCCTAAGAGGAAGATCACCTAAGAACTTTAATTTACCAGTGAACCTTTAGCACACATCACATCTCTTAACAAACTTGTGAGCATCTTTGAATACAGTTGGCCACCAAAATCTTGCTCTTAGTATTTTGTGAGTAGTTTTTTTTGCCATGTAGTGACCTCCACATACTCCTTTGTGCATTTTAATCAAAAGATCTTCTGCTTGATCTCCATCTACACATCTCAGTAATACACCTTTTGGGATTTTCCATTAGAGTTCACCATCAATAATGATATATTTGATAGTCTACAGCTTGAGAGTTCTTCTTTCATTATTGGGCATGCATTCAGGGCATTGCATTGTCTGTAGGTATTCCACAATTCTTCTATACCATCCACAAGTCTGCATGTCACATATGAACGCAACATTTTCATGTTCAACTTGATTTATTTGATTGGCTTCCCAGTTAGTCTCGGCCATCAACCTAGCCAAACCTTGACCTCTCACGAGCTTTGTAATCTAGATATCAATATTGAAATCCTGGAACCTATTGATCCACCTACATCTTCGACCTGTGGTCTCCTATTGAGTAAAAATATCTTTAACTACTCCACTTGGGACATAAGCTACTAAAGTTGCTCCCATCAAATATGTCCTAATTTTTTTTATAGATTTGACCAATGCATAGGTGTGCTTCTCTATGGCATCCTACTTAAGCTCAATATCCTGTAAAGACTTGCTGAAGAAAGCGATAGGTTGCTCAAAGCCTTCATCGTTCTTTTGTAATAACACTTCTGCCATAGTATGGAATGAAGCAAAAGTGAATAGTTGAAATGGTTTTGAATAATTAGGGGATTTTAGCATAGGTGCCTCTTTGATGGCATCCTTTATGAATTGAAAGGCTTTGGTAGGCTCTTGTGTCCATGGCACCTTTTCTCCTTCAACATTTTAGAGATAGGCCTAACAATTTCAGCAAAGTTTATTACAAACCTTCTCACAAAGTTAATCTACCCAAAAAATGATTGAATCCCCTTTGCATTTCTAGGCTATGGAATTTTGTCTATGGCTGTTACACATTCAGGATCAATCCTGACCCCTTCTTTAGACACAATATTTCCCAAAAACTTACCTTCCTTAACCCCAAAAGCACATTTCTTAGGATTCAAAGAAATCCCATATTCAAGAGCTCTGAAAAATATTTTATCCAAGTGAGAACAATGATCTTCTTCCTTCTTGTTGTGTGTAGTCAAGTCATCCTAATATATAGCTAGGAATAGATCAATAAAATTTGCAAAGGCCGCATCCATGGCTCTTTGAAATGTTGCACCCACATTGATTAGGCCAAATGGCATTCTCACATACACATAGGTTCCCCATGGTATAGCAAATGCAGTCTTGTATTGTTCAAATTATTTCACCATGACGTGATTGTTGCCTAAGAACCCATCCATCATTGATAGCAATTCACATCCTATCACCTTCTATAAAATTTCCTCCATATTAGGCAAAGGATAATTGTCTTTCAAGGATGCTACATTTAGATTCCTAAAATTAAGAAAAAAGCCTCAAGTCACCATTCTTTTTTCTAACTGGGACCAAGTTTGAAACCCATGAAGAATGCTTGATAGGCTTAATAATTCCAACATCCCAAAATTTTGTGAGTTCCTCTTGCATTTTGGGTTGTAGTGTAGGATTTATTAGTCTTTGCTTCTACCTAAAAGGTTTTACATCAGGCTTCAAAGGTATCTCATGCTGAAATAGATCTTCCCTATAATCCTTTAGGTCATCATATGACCATGCAAACACATCTTTGTACTTTCTTCATAGGGAAATCAGCATGGTTCTAACATGAGGCTTCATCTTCTTTCCTATGTATACCTTTTTGGGAGAATTCTCAATTCCCAAATTAATTTCTTCCAAATCTTCCTTGTGGGAAGATTTTTGCTTAACATTTGTTTTATCAAGGCCATCAAAGACCATCTCCAACACAATTAATCATTTGGGCATCTTATTGGTTTTTAGTTGGATTACTTCATTCCCAAATAGTGTTTATTTACCATCTACCTCCACCACCAATCAACCAAAATCAATTTCTTAGCTTTCATATTGATCAATACAATGCAAAAAATTCAAAATATCACTGTCATCATCAAATACTTTCCAGTTGAAAATATTGTCAGACACTGCAATGCCATCAAAAGTGATATCATCTAATCTGACAACAATATTTGCTAAAAAATCTGCCCTGACATTCATTCCCCTTTCTATCTAGTCTATGTTAAAAGCATCAAAAGCCTCTATGGTATCCCATTTGTGTTCCTATCTAGCTTAAGCCTTTTATTTTTAGAAAAAAATTTGGATCTAATGTGGGAAACCACTAATTCAAAATCTCCCAACACTTTTAACATCTTAATACCATGCTTTGAAGCTAATTTCAAACCAAGCAACAAAACCTCATATTCGGTTACATTATTTGTGCAAGAAAATTTCAACAAGAAGAGTACTTGAATGTTTTACCTTGTGGGGAAATGAGGACAACTCCTATACCTGACCCTTCCTTGGAACAAGATCCATCAAAGTACATAGTCCATAGAGAATCTCCTTGTGGTGTATCTAGGACTTCTCTATCAATTGATGCAGGCTTAGCCTCTTCCTCTTGTTTCAATTCTTCAACCCAAAAAGTTTCCAAACCAATATCCACAAAGTTGATTATCACTAGTTCTTCTAGCTCTTCTATAAATTTAATCATGTGACGGGCTCTTGGCTTCCTAGCAATTTTTACATCCTTTTGGTCAATGGAAAAAGTAGCAAAAGATAAATCACACTTAATGCTTCCACCTATGGATGCACTCCACTGTCTTGATAGCAACATCCCATAATTTGGTGGGATATCCACCATAGTGATACTCATGTACAATTCCTTCTTAGGGGATGTTGCAAGCTTGTATGGGACTCTATTAATCACTCCTATGACATGTACTTCTCTTGAGTCTATAGTGTAACACTTTCCATAAGCATTATCAATCTTCAAACCCATTTCCTTCATGATTTCTACTAGAATCACGTTGTTTGAAGCCCCTGAATAATCTTGCAGTTCTAACAACTTCTTATCAATGATCAAACTTAGGAAGAACAAATTAATATAACTTAGGCTTTTAGTAATTGTGGTGGCCAAATATATCTCAAGATTTTTATTTCCTACTCCTTCCACTTTATCACTCTTTTCTTGATTCTTGACCACTTTGGGTGGATCAACCACCAATTTTTCATTAGAGGCTACAACTACACTATTGATGAGGGAAACTATCTTATTTTTATGTTCATCAATCCTCATCATTTCCAAAAGTGGGACTGTAACCTTAACCTGAGACAACACTTGAAACATATCCATAGGAGTATATTTTGGTAATGCAGGAAAGACTACTTCCTTTTCTATCATTTTATCAGCTTGTTTCTCACCCTTTTCAACATCATGCTCCTACTCTTTATCCTTCACTACTGGAAAAATGACTTGATCATCTACCTTGGCTTTACCCTTCTTAGCCCAAGTTTTGGCTCCTTTATTCTCTTTGCATTTTTTCTCATCTTTCATGTTTTCTACTTTAGTCCCCTTGTCATCTACTTTCTTCTCTTTAATGAACATACTACATGGTTTACCTTGATCACCATTCACAACTCTATTTCTCAAATGATAATTACTCATTGCTTGATTAGCCAATGCAACTATCATATTTTCAATCTCTTCATTTGAGGGTCTTCTCAAACATACATTACCTACTTCAAGATTATAGACATGTTAGTCATCTCTCTCTTCATCAGAGAATACTTGTTGATGGTGTGCACTTACTTCTTTCCTTTGCATATCAACATCATCTCTACAAGGCTCATCATCAGAAGAATACTCATCACAAGAAAAATCAGATGTAGTCAATAGTACATTTACTATATCATCTTGATCTTGAGGAGGCTCAAAATCTCCTTGATCATCTTGTGACTCCTCCACATATTTTGCCACTACACATTGTTGATGCGAGGTAATTGACATACCATGCACCATGGTAAATCTTCTGTGACATTTGTAGAGTGCTTTTCTAATGGGTTAGGTGTGCCTTGTGTCCAAACATTTCTCTTGTTGTTGTGAACTAACTTTCCATTATTCCAATTAGTATGATAGGGGTAATATTGTAAACTTGGTGTCCTTTCATTTCTTTGGAATTGAGGTTTTTCATTCTCTTCCACCATATGCAATAGACTAATAACCTAGTCCAATTTCTCCTCAGGAGCTGCAACTTTACCAACCTTTTTCATTTTGAACTCTAGGATTCTTTAGAACTTTAGGGTCATCTCTTCTCCCCACTTTACCTAATTCTCTCATGTATCTTTCTATATACACTTCCATTTTGTAGGACTCTCTCAAGTTCTGTGGATTCTTATCTCTGAGTAAGTAACACATTTTTGAATCATATGCATTACAATATACCACTAGGCATGCATTTTCATTAGGCCTCAAATAACTAGGAACTCTATTCATATCCTTTTATAATCTTGCATTAAATTCAGTTGTCATTTCATTACTTATGTCCCTTTGTGATATTGTTAAAATCATTTAACCTAAACCTAGGATTGGTTTCTCTAAAGATTCTATATAAAGCATCATTTGAATCAATACTTGCATCAGACAAGCTCTTGTACCAATCCCTAGCATCTTCAGTTAGTGATTGCATAAAATATTTCATAGCAACATCATCATCCCATAGCTCAAAATCTTCCACAAAACTTTGAAAGGCTTTCAAATGATCATCACCACTGAGAGCATTGTTACTAGTAAATTTGGGTACATGTTTTCTTGCATTGTCTGGGACAAGATTTAGGTACCCTGGATGTTATCAAAACATTTTTACTTATATCTATCAGTATGCAATAATCTTCTTCCAAAGGGTCATTCTTCCTCATTTTGATTGTCATGATTCATTCCCATTTCATAATTGTTTTTGGGCCTTCATGGTTGGTAACCATATTGATCATACTACCAGGTTCTCCTAGCCCTATTCTTTGGCTATAAAGATGAATTGGAATGATTCACATTGTATGAAGGGTTTTCATTCACATGGGGGATTGAAGATGGTGTATGGGCTTGAGGGATCTAGGTATCAAGGATAGTAGCCTTTATGGTAGACTCTAGGAAACCTAGTTTCTACTTCATTTCAGTGTTAACGACTAGTAGTTCCATCTCTTGCACTTTCCTTAGCAATTCCTCATTTTCTTTTATCAACTTATTAGCCAGTGAAATGGAATCATTTTGTGTTGTGTCCTTCTTAGAATAACCTCCCTCATTTATCTTCACACCTCCAATAGGTTTATTTCCCTTAACCACAATCTGAGGGATTTCCTCAATATTATTAGGATCCTTTGTCACATTTTCCTTAACTATAGGATCAACTATTTGGGTAGATTGAGCAGCTAACCTTTTTAGTTCTTCCATTTGCAAAAAAATTATTTGTAGCATCTCTCTCAATCATGGCTTCCCTTATCCTTTTTTCTTTCTCTTCATCCCTAGTCTTTCTCCTATTTTCATCACATCTTAATTCTCTTTCTCTAAGTTGTTACATATCATTAAAAATTTCTTCCTCATCTGGTAAGGTAGTATCAGCATCATATGTTACTACAATTTCAACATGGCTAGGGGTGTTCTCATGGGCATGTTCATGGGCATACTCATCAAAACCAGTTAGCATGTCTTGAGGAAGAGAAGTATTTATGATAGAAGTTGTGGCCAAATGCCCTACAACCCTAGGATGACTAGCACTCACATTATCTTGTTGGATTCTCTCCCTCTCCCTTCTTTGTTTAGTCATTAAGGCTTGATATGAATGCTTCTTACTCACAATATTTTTCATTATAACTTCCCCTCTTTCAAGAGAAGTATTATCACTAAAAATTAACAAGTTTCTTTCATGTTTAGAACCAGAACTAGAATGAAGTTCACATTCAAGGGTAGGATGAGGGGTAGACTTATTTGTTCCTACATATTTTTCTTTCACCCATTGTCCATGAGTGTTCTTGGGAAATTCTCCTTTCATTTTATGTTCTGGATGTTTCTTCATGTGATGACGATTTCCTCACATTTGTGCTTGAATCTTCTTTTCTTTTGTCAACCTTTGCAATTTTCTTCTATTCTTCTTCTTTAGTTCTTTGATATCTTCAAATATTGGAATGCACTAGTGCAAAGATTTTAGAGTCACCATCTGAATTGCTTGGGATAAATTTGTTGCAATTGTGTTACAATTTATCCAAATTTCACAAGATCCTTACAAACTCATACAAACTTAACAAATGTGAAGTGCTTTTAATTGAAATTTGAGAAATAACTTTATAGCACAAAAATTGGTGGGAAAATTTGACACAAGCTTAAGAAAAGGTGAGAGAAACATCAAATATATTGACTCTATGAATAAAAATCACTATAATTCATAGTGATTGTAGACAAGGCTTTCTGGAGAATAAACTTTATCAGATATATCCCCAACAGAGTCGCCAATCCGTTGGTTAATTTTAAAGAAGCAAGTTGATCCCACCAAGCATCTATGAATTTGCTAGATTCAATTCTCAAATACTTAGGAAACAATTGGAAAATGAATAAGAGGAAGCTAGGATTCTTCCCTCCTGCACTTTGGGCTCTATAAGACCCAAGAGGGTGTTCCCACAATGTGCATCTTACAACCTTGCTACACAATTATACCATACATTGCACAATTAACAGATACGTTCTCATCCAATTGCTAAATAAATGAAATCTTTAAAGAAATTGGCAATTCCTTTGAAAGATCACACCTCTAAAGCTAAGAGTTCACACAATACCAACCACAACAAAGGTAGATCGATTAAAAGATTATTTATGAATGTTCTCAAATTGGATAAGAAAAACCATGGGAAATACATATGATATCTAAGATCAATGCCATATCTCTGGGCAAGGAGTCTAAACACAACAAATTGAACTATAAGGTGATTTTAATTCTAAACATCCATGATCTTCATGAAATTATCTTTCAATTCACATATCAATACTTAGACTCTATGACTACTTATTAGATCCACTAAACATGTATATGAATTCATGTTTTAATCAAATAATTTTAACTAATCCATTGAACTAGAACCAAAATTAAAACATACATTAAATCCAAATGACAATGAAGATTAATGAAATGATCATTGATCCAAATTTCATTAATAATTTACATACAATAATAAATCTGGAGAGACAATAGACTCAAAATATTTGCATTATTGTTCAAATATGCTTAGAAACCATACAATTAACAAAATTCACTTGCTCAACTCAAAACTTAAGATACATACTTCATGTGTATTCTTTGTGTGTTCACAATTTGCATAATTTGGATATAGAATTCAACAAGAGACCCGTACTAATGGCCCTAAATTCCATTTTATAAGAACAAGGAAGAAAAACAAGCTTCGGGTTGAAAAGTACACATGTCACATTCCAATTTGACAGCTATAACATATATTCCCTTTGTAGTTATATTTACACTTTCAATTGGAGAGAACATACATGAGACAAAGTTTATTTCCATTTGTTGAAGAAAGAAAACCCACCTTCCAAAAGGAACATGTTGAAAAGAATAATCTTCTAATAGTTGGAGCATATTCATTCCTTTGAGCAAAATGACAAAAATATGCAAAAGATGGAAAAGATGAATAAACATCCTAGTCATCAGTAATCTACATTTACTTGTAGTGTTTTCAATTTGGAGAAACATATCTTTTATGCATTGTAATCTCTAAGGCTAGACCTATACTATACCTGACCAAGTATATGTGTTCTCCATTCCCATGTTCAAAAATCCAATTCATCAATAAATATCCTCTTCCATTGCTCATATTCTACATCAGATGGCCAATTGAAATCAATGATTTCATCCATCTTCTTTCTATATGGAGAGTACTTTGTCATCACTGAATTGGATTCTTTGTTGAAATCTTCTAGGAAGCTGATGATGAATGATAGTTTCTCAAGAGTATTCTTCAATATATAAATGCCAACATTCTCACAAATGAGAGTTGTTGGTGCAAGGGAACCATGTTATTCCATTGATGTAAATAAGGTCTTGTTTCATGGTTTTAGGTGGTTTGATTCTTATTTTTTCCAATAAGTTCATAATAGACCATTTAAAATGTATAAGGGGTTCATTTTGGGTTAATGTTGTCAAATTTTGTAATTCCTTCAAAAGTTGTCATATTGAAATATTGTAAAAGTTGCAAAAATGCACAAAGTGGAAGGCCAATGGCCATGAAGCTTAAAAAGTAGTTTGAATTGGTTGAGTTAGATTTATTTTTGGAGGAATAAGTTTAAATATGCTTGAGAAACTTGATGTAATCTCTCTATTGAAGTTTTGTTTAAGAAAAGCAATGCAAAACCATTGTTTTCTGTGTGTTTTCTAAAAAACTTGTTGCTATAGGTGACTGTACGAATCCATATAGAGGAGTATTGCTCTAATTTTTTTTTAATGTGATGGAGACCTGAAGTATCTTTGTTTTGGTTTTTATTTGATCAAGTTTCATAGAGATTTAAGGGTTTTATTGGAATTTTTTTTAGGTAGGTTGGAAGCCCTATTTTAAGGGTTTGAAAGTGATCAAAATGTATTAATCACCCATTCCACCAATAGAATTGCTTGTAAATTGGTGGAATGGGTGCATTAGGGTAGGTTTAGATGTTAGGATAGGTTTTATGAGTAGGGAGTATGATTTTTATGGAGTTTGATTGCTGCCCTAGTGGATGATTCATGAGCTTTTGGTTTTAATTTGATGGCTAGATGCTAGGGTTTGTATAAAGGTCTTTGGAATTGGTCATGTAATGGTGGAGTAAGCATGTGCAGACAATATTTGAAGTGTTTGAAGTTTTGGTTAGTAGGATAGAGGCTTTGATTATGGACTTTCAATAAACCCTCGTTGTTTCAAACATGGAAATGGCTTAAACAAGGGTTTGGTGTCTTGGTGAGTTTGTGAATGATTTCCCTAATAAAATTCATGGATTTGGTTTTTTTTTGTAACCTATTTAGAACATTGGAACAATAATTTAGGATTGAGAAGATGTTTGGAGTGCACTTGCTTTGAAAAACTTGCCTAACTTGGCCTTGGGGTAGCATAGTAGCAGTGTTTTAGAGATGATGGTCCAAAGTGACCATAAGAGATTTCAAGATATGTTAAAGTAAGCCATAATGGGTATCTATAAAATGATGTTTGGTTTGTGTGTCTTCATTGTATTTTGAAATATATGGACAAAAACCTCTATTTGCAATGCTACAAGGAGATTGTGAAGGAATTGTGAAAAGTTGTTAAGTTGGAGTTTTGAGGGCAGAAAGATTGATTGAGTTTGATCAGATTGTGATTGTTGGTGTTACCCATTTTTTATATTAGCTCAAGTAGGTTGACCTTAAGTGATTACAAATGAAAATATATGTACATTTTTCTACTAGATTACATTTCATGTCCATAAAGAAATCAGAAGACTATTCTACCATATTATAGTATGCAATTGCATATAACATAGGAGAAGATTGCATAAATATTTTTAGAAAACATAGTCTTTATTGATAATGTAAATGTGTATTATCTCACACAAGCCATGAGACTGGCTCTTTTAATGTACATGAATGAAAAGAATATACATTTACAGATATCAAAATGAATGCATGCACACATAGGGAAAGAAGACCAGTCATTGTTTGAACGACTAGTTCTAGTTGGCTTGCCTCACATTGTCTTCAGTCTTGCACTTGTCCTGCTCTAGTTTTTGCTTCCTTGTTGCTCCTAGTTTCCTGCATCTATGAGAAAGAATGTTGTTAGAGCAATGAAGGTCTACATTCAATATATGCACATACCTCTATAAACATATAAACTAATCAACCATGTGCATTAAAAGAGACAGTTTACTACTAATACCCAAGAAAACAAGGAGCGTAGAGCAATGTAGATGACATATCTGTCATCTACACATATTTTTCTAACATGTTTGTTTCCTTTGCGGGTATAGGAAAAATAATTTTTTTGTTCTAATTCATCTAATTAAAGAACGTGCGATTAAATGTGGCTCCCATAAGGGTTGAGCCCAACATTCTTTCATTTTGTGCTTTGACGAGATAGGCTTGTGAAGTCTCCATGATAGTGTAATGAAATCAAGGATTCATTTTATTGTTCATATCAGTGAAGTTCTTCTATCCACTGGTATAAACAATAATGCATTCTCAATGGAATTACAGTGTCTTAGAAGGCTAAACAAGCATTTTCCCAAAAAAGAGTGAAGTGATCATAAGACATCATGTTCATTTAAAAGGTTCAGTCCTTTGACAAAAGTAGTACAATCTATGTTCACCTTGTTAAGAGTTCACAATGATTTCCAACAAGCAAACCATAAGGAAATTAGCATTGCATTTTGAAGGATCTTTAGGGTCTGTCATGAGAAAAATGCAATAATTTATCAAGTTTATATTCTTATTCTTGATGATTTTTTGTTAATATGGAAAGTTCACCTCTTTATGGTTTACTAAGTCAAACATACATCAATTATGGCAGTGAGGTTTTTACTAGCTTAAGTCACATGTGTTTGCTAAGTAAAACATAAAGGATGAGTTGATGTGCTAATCTATGAAAGCATAGCATAAAACAAATATGTGATAGCCATTATGTGAATGAAAAAACAAAAAAGAACCATCTGAAGCTATCATGAGCTGCAAGACAATCATGCCAATAAAATGGAATGAAAGATCAATATGAGACTCCAAATGACAATCATGAGAAATATTGCTAGCACTATAGAATTTTGACAAGGAACATGGCATGATAGACACAAGGAAAAATAACAAGATCATGCTACAATGAAAGGATAATCATATTGGCATCTATTTTAGTATCTATTTTATGGCAGAGTGAGGAGGCTCTATATTGGAAAATTGTGTTTATAGAGGTGCATATTATATTTTTGATAGTGTTCATCATGAAGGGTAGTGTAAACCTTTGTACATGACTTCCTACAGGTTAAAAGAGGATAATACCACTGGGGCCATTAGAATGAAGAGATAGTGTTTTTAAAGGACAGTCATCTCATGAATGCATAGATAGCTAGCATGAAAGGTTGCATTAATGTAAATGCATAGAAAAGTATTGTATAAAGGTGAATGATCAAGGACAATAACAATATAGTTATGGAACAACAAGTGGAATTTTTCAGTGCCAGGGGATAGTGAGTATCTTTTCCTTTGCATATCGGACTTGATACAAAATATTAACTTGGTAGATTGTATCATAAGCTATCAAGATATAGGCCAAATGAATTTCTATCCTATGTTTCAAAATTCAAATGAGTAGGCAACTTGTAGAGTCATCATGGTGATCTAGTCTAGCAACACGTTAAGGAAAGTGAGACCCAAAGACAGTCTCTCCATGAAGTACAATCATGAGAAATAGTATGGTATGGTAAGCATAGTGGCCATTCTATAAATGCAACCATTTACATTTTTGGAAAGTGATAAAATTATAAAGAGACTAATCCATATGTGCACAAAGTAATGAAACAAAGCTTGTGAGAACAAAAACAATGGAGTGTGTGCACTATGAACATAATCACATTTTTCTTAATATAAACTAAGTTACAGAAAAATGATGGCTATTAAAGGAGAAGTGCTTGTAGCATATCCCATTATTCAATGGAGATAGTAACATCATGTGCAATGAGATCATAGTATGTTGTGGGCTATAGATTGAGAATGCATGAAGTTTCTCAAGGCATCTATGAGAAGAAATGCATGTTGGGTATATAGCCACAACCTTAAGTTTTTTCTTCTTCATATATCAAAACCCATCTTGGGGTTTTCTTAAAATGAAAAGCATTATCATTTTTGGAAAATAGTGAGAAATATAACTATGGTCATAGCTCTAAAATCATATCTCCTACATAAAGGCACATGATAGCGCTCATTTTTTCCAAATTTAAGGCTACAGAAAAAGGACAAATCTCAAACAAGTATGAATATAGCCACAACCATAAGAACCAAAATGAAAGTTCAAAGAAATGGTTGCCCGTTTTTTGTTTACCCATATACAATTTGTGACCCCCTGTGAAACAAAATATAGCTAAAAATCATCAGAACAGGGAAGTTTCTGTTGCAAAAGCAATGTTACCCATTTGGGGTTTCAAAGAGGAAAGTTGTGATATTAAGAGGATAAGCATTTTCTTCATACAAATTCATGAAATGATGGGGTCTACAAGAGGGGAGTTTAGTTTCCACAATGCATACAAACCCACTTGAGTTTTTGTGTTTCAAGCTCAAGGCTTTCATCTCAAGGATCGACCATTTAAGAAAATGGTGTTTTTGTGCCTATAGTGAGGAATATGTCGCATTTTGGACAATTCAAATATTTCATTTTTCCTACAGAAATGTTATTTTTATTCAGGAAAATGCATAGTAAATACAAGAAATGAGGAAATCCAAGAGTATATTCTTTTTTTTTTTCTAAAAAGATTGCTCAAGCTTAAGTTGTTTTTTCTTCAAGAGAATGCAACTGAATAACATAAATTGCTTACCCAATTGGTTGTAATCTTTTTCTTCAAAAGTCTCTATTAGAGATGCATTCTCAATGCTCAATGGAAGGTATACATGGCAACTAGATTAAGAGAGAGACAAAGAAAATGGAACAAGTAAGAAAAAAAGAGGAAAAGCAACAGTATGCCACAACCTGAGAGGCCCAAATCCATTTAAAAACTCAAAGCATTACTCTCAAATTGGCTTACCAGTGTCACAATGAAGAAATTCATGAGGTTTTTCCCAGAAATCCCCTGAAATCACAAAATTTTACCATGGTTGAGCTCCACAAACCCTCTGATGGAGTTGGCCTAGCTTCTTCCTGAAGCTTTGAAATAAAAAATCAAATGATATTTCATTTTTTTCCTTTGTTTTGTTCTAGGGTTTGTAACCCTAAGTGGCTGATGGGAAACTTTGCATTTTTGTCATAGTTTTAAAAAATACAATGCAAACTATTGAGGTCATGGGCTTAAACTCTATGTTTTATGCCTTAGTCAAAATATCATTGAATGAAGGCCTTGAAATGTGGAAAAGGGGTCGATGTTACCTTGTGTTTTTCTTTTGCATTTCTTTTATAAATTGTAAAGTATTTTAATTAAGTGATAGCTTGTAAATCACTTGATTTAAAATGCTATTTTAAAATGCAAAAGTAAGGTAATTTATGCCATGTAAGTGCCTTAATGAGTGTTGTTGGAGAGTTATTCTTTTGCAAGCATCTAGGGGAGGTTATTTGCAATTTTGGAATATGTGCCCATGCATGTAGGAGATTTTATGCATCTTGTTGGAGGATTTGGAAGGAATCTAGGAGTGGTTTTGCATGCCTAGATGCTTGGCATGGTCAAACTCATTTTTTTCCACACATAGGAATTCATTTTGGAGGGAATCTAGTGCCTTGATTTTAGGATTTTTTGATGAATCTGACCCAAGTCAATTAATAATTCCTATTTTTGTGCAATTGCTTGGAGTTGATGGATATATTCTCATTTTGACTCATTTTGTGAGTTAGTTCATAGGATGCAGTTTTCTGAAGTTAGTGATTTGGTAGTCCTTTCTCAGACTTGAGCATACTTTGTAACTCATTTTGGGAAGAATGAAATATAGATAGTGCCTTAGATTCTATTGATTTTCAAATTTTTCCTCATTATTGTAGTATTTGTGCATTATTGAGTGATTGATCAAGCTACTTGTGAGGTATCTTAATCTCCCTGAAGTTTTGTCTCATGTTTTCATTCCTTTTTTGCAAAAAATATGTTTATGTAGGTTGCAAGTTGTGTTTAAAAGTTGCATGTATCTTTAGATTGTGAAAGCTACTTTTCCTCTTTAAGGGTTAATGCATTCAAACCTTCTTGTGAAATATTTGTGTATGAACTTATAGAAATAAGCTATGTAGTTTAGCTCTATCATTAGTGTCCAAGTGTATGAAAGTCTCACTCATCATAGCCCTTGTCAGTTTGGTGAATCACCCTTTATTTTAGTTTTAGTTTTCATTTTAAGCATTCCTTCTTCCTTTTCCTCTACAAAATCAATAGTTTCAGGTGATAACCAGCTAGGAGCCAGCCTCATCTAGAGATTCACTCCAAATTTTAGGTGACCCATAGCCTAGGAGTGATTCAATGTTTTCTCTAAAGTGTTAATTCCTACAACTTGTTAAATCTTGCAGCTTAGTTAGGGTGCAACTTTGGTAGTTAACAGTTTTGGCACAATCGATGGGACTGTCGAATCTGACAGTTTAAAAATTACATGTTCATTGTTGGTTTTGATATGCAACCAACATTTTAAATCCTTTAAGAGGTTGTTTTTAGCATATCTGGTGAATTCCACTGGGATTAGATCAAGAGAACCAGTATTGTATCACTTTTATGAAAAAGATTCAAACTAGGAGTTCAGGCCCATTTGAATATCTATAGTTGTCTCCACCTAGAAGGCAGAGTAGAACTATTAAGAGAACCCCTATTTCAAAGAGAGTTTAGTTAACTCCACCAAGTTTTAGACCTTCAACATATATTCTTGTTGTTCTGGCTTAGGTTAATCCACCTCCAACTATACAAATGGCAAGAAATCAACCATTTTTTGCTTTTAATGGAGGTAGACCATTAAACCTCATACAACATGATGATATACCAATGGCTGCCTTAAAAAAATTTCCCTTCTTCACAGTAGAGGATCAAACAACCCCTATTGATCATATAAAAGATGTAGCATCTTTGTGTGGAGTTCATCATATAACTCAGGAGAATGTGGTTGCTAGGCTACTTGCTACTTCATTGAAAGGTAAAGCTTTACAATGGTTCAGGGGTTTGCAAATTGGATCTATTGCAACTTGGGATGAATTGGTAGATAAGTTACATAAGTAGTTTCAAGATAAGTCTGACCATCTGTCATTAGTTGAGCAGCTAACAACAATCAAGAGAGTACCCCAGGATCAAATGACAGACTTTAACTTTCATTTTCAGAAGACATGGTATAGAATTCCTGAAACAGTAAGTCCTCCTGATTATGCTTTCCTATATTATTTGAGGTCTTTACATAGTGAAATTGTTGTCATGATTCATTCCATGGGTGAGAATACATTACCTCAAGCATATGACATAGCAACTAGGGCTGAAAACAACCTTATTTAGGCTAGAAGAATAGCTCCCAGACCCCCAATGCCAATTTTTCTAGATATTCAACCTTCCATGCCTTTACAAATACCACCTTTTTCTCCTTTACCAATTGTACCAACATTACCAAATATTTCCCAACCTGTTGTCAGCCAAGCAACTATTGTTCTGGGCTCATCCCAAGAGTTGTAGGAGATCAAAATTTACTCTAGACTTTTGGTAATAAGCTAGTGAAAATAGAGAAGCAATAGTCTCAAAGTAGACAACCTTTTTAATAGAATCAAGGTCAAAGTCAGCAATATCAAGTTAATAGGTAGCCTTATCAAGGAAACTATCAAGGTGCAAGACAAAATGTGAACTCAAGACCTTTTCAACCATATAACCCAACTCCAATTAGTGTTGTTAATGATCTTGTTCCTATTCAAAACAATATTGCAACAGATTATGAATGACGTTTTCCTTGTAATCAACAACATAATCAAGCCACATGCTCGAATGGAGTTATTAACCAAGCATTAATGGTACAAAATTTTTCAGGTTCACAACAAGGTGTCCCTGATGATGGATCTCTACAACAACAAGAGCAACCTCCAAGTGATGCTACTCTTTTAAACTAGTAGGGAGAAGAGTTTTGTGGAGTAAACAAAGATGATTCTCCAATTACAACAAACACGAGACCAAGAAAAGGGATTTTGAGATTGAACAATCAACAAGTAAAGGAAAAGAAGTTGTAGAACCATTCACATCTCAAGTACCCCACATTTTGCAAATAAATACACAAGTTTCTGCTAAAGAACAACCACACTTACAAGCAGACCCTGCTATTGCAAGGACCCACCAAAAGGTAAACATGGTTGCACCTTTCAAAATTGTTGAAAATATGAAAAAAATGAATGTGACAATGACCATGTGGGACTCTTTATCCATCCCAGGCCAAAAAGAATTGTTACAATCTACTTTGATTGAAAAGAGAGTGTCTAATGATGTTTCAATTGATCCAGTTAAAGTTGTTTTTACAAATACACCCCAAGATAGCAGTAAACAACCAAGTAAAGAGCCAGGTAAGGATGTCAAACCCCCTCCTTTCTATGTGTCTTTTATTATACGGGACAAAATGGTACATAACTATATGGTTGATAGTGGAGCTAGTAGTTCAGTCACGCCAAAAAAGATTGCAAACCAATTAGGACTGAAATACCAACCCCTTGAAAAAGGAGTACTCCAATTAGATGGGACAACAGTTAACACTGTGGGTGTTATTAAGGACTTAGGTATCACATTACATGCCTATCCAAATTTTTCAATCCCTCAGGATGTCTTTGTCATTGATTTACCTCCATTTTTTTCCCTATGTTTGTCAAGGGACTTCACTTAGATTGGTCCCACATGCTTTTTAGGACTAGGTGTGGGACAAAAGTAACAATTAAATCAGATTCACTGACTAAGGATCACATTGAACCTTATGTACCAAGTGCATTTAATGCCAACTGTGTTGTTTTTTAAGACAGTGAGATTGATGTTGCACAAGAACTACAAGTTGAAAGTGTACCAAAGGTGTTGTTAAATGAGTGGGCAGCAAAAAATATTGTGGATAATCCAAATGAATACATTTAGAAGGCTGGTTTGGGTGTTTATGTGTTGCATGAACAAGAAACAAAGATTCCAAATCTTGAAAAGAAGGTAGAACAACAATTACAACAACAAGATGAAGTATGGAAAATGTACTTTGATGGCTCCAAAAGCAAAAATGGAGTTGGTGGGGGTACAATGCTGGTATCTCCACAAGGTGATAAAAATTATGTTGCTTTCATATTTGTTTTTTCTTGTGATAACAACACTGCTGAGTATGAAGGTCTAATTCAAGGCCTGGAATGGGAAAGGAAAAGAGGAATAAGCTGCTTGTAGGTATTTGGGGATAGTGAGTTGATTTTCAACCAGGTGAGAGGATAAAATGTTACTAAAAATGATACTTTGAGGTCCTATAGGAATAGAGTTTGGGATATGATAGAGGAGTTTAATTCTTTTAATCTAATTTTTATTCCTAGAAATCAAAACAAGCATGCAAATAGGCTAGCTGAAATAGGTGCATAGTTTGACATACCTAATGATATCAAGAAGGAGAAAGTACAATAGTATGTTAAAGTTGTAGTTAGGCCCTCTATTCCTCACAATAAAATTCACTGGAAATTCTTTGAAAGTGATGAGTAGGTTTTGAGCTTTCTGCTTGAAGAAGATGAGTTTACTAAATGTAAATCAAGAGAAACTTAAGGAGCAATATGAGGATCAGATTATCCAGCTGAAAAATAATAAGATTACCAGGGGTCTAGTTACATTAGAGTCCATCTTCAACACTGATGATCAGCTCAAAAAGAGAAAAATCAGCATGCAGGTCAAAGAGGAGCATTATCAAGAGCTGGAGATTTTTAAAGGTAAGCTCCTTAAGATTGGAAAAATCTATTTACAATCAGATAGGTAGGATTTTGTTGCTTTATGTCAAGAGTTTTAGGATGTTTTTTCTTGGGAGTATGTTGATTTGAAAGGATTTGATCCTAGAATTGCTCAACATACAATAGAATTAGAACCAAATGAAAAACCTATTAGATAGAAACAGAGGCCTTTAAACCCAAAACTTGAGCCTCTTATGATTAAGGAGTTAACCAAACTAGTTGAAGGAGGTATTATTTTCCCAATCAAACATACCTCCTAGGTTTCTAACCTTGTTCCAGTTAGAAAGAAAAATGGAGAAATTAGGCTCTATGTAGACTTTAGAGACCTTAATAGAGCCTCATTGAAAGATCATTACCTGCTACCCTCTATGGAGCAGATCCTTCAAGTAGTTGTTGGTTTAGAGAGATTCTCCCTACTTGATGGTTATTCTGGCTATAACCAGGTATTGGTCAAAGAAGAAGATCAATACAAGACTACATTTACCACAAAATGGGGCACTATGACCTACAAGAGAATTCCTTTTGGCTTGTCCAACATTGGAGCCACTTTTCAAAGGGCTATGGACATGAAATTTCAAGGTTTAATTAATAATATTGTGCTCATTTATCTAGATGATGTAACAATATTCTCTAAAACTACTGATGAACATCTACTTCATTTAAAACAAGTGTTTGAGGTGTAGGGAATATGGAGTATCTATCAATCCCAAAAAGAGTATCTTTTTTGTTAATGAAGGCAAGCTTTTAGGACACATAGTGTCAAAACAAGGAATCACCATTGATCCCAAGAGAGTGAAAGCCTTTTTAGAGTTGCCTTTACCCAATCATAAAAAAGGGTTGCAAAGCTTCCTTGGTAGAATTAATTTCTTAAGAAGGTTTATTCCAGATGTTGCAAATATTTTGAGGCCATTAACTGCTATGTTAAAGAAAAATGCAAGTTTCAGCTAGACTAGGGAGGCCAATCACAGCTTTGAAGATATTAAGGAGGCTTTATCAACAACTCCTACATTGGTAAATCCATATTTTTCAAAAGAATTTATTTTGTATGCTTTTGGTAGCATAGATTTTGTTTTTGCAATGCTGGTACGACAGAATTGTGATGGCTTAGAACAACCCATTGCTTTTTTCAGCCAAGGATTGGCAGATTATGAACATAGGTATTCTTTTGTGGAAAAGCATGTACTTTTTGTAATTAGAAGTTTGAAAAAATTTAAGCCTTTGATTTCTAACTATAAGATACATCTAATGGTTGCCCATCCTAGTATGAAGGAGTTTTTGTTGAGCAAGGACTTGAATGAAAAGAGGGTTGGCTGGATCATGAAAGTTATGGAATACAATATAGATATTAAGGCCACTAAGCTATTAAGAGGGAAGGGGTTGTGTGAAAAACTAGCTGCAAGATCTAAAAATGAAGGGAAAATAGAAACAGGGGTTGTTTTAGTCACTAATGATCAGGATCAGAATGTTGTACCTACATTTGGTGCAAGCTGGGTACATGAGATGACTCATTTCTTGTAGATTGGTGAGTGTCCACCAGCTTTAGACAAGGAAAAGAGAAGATACTTCAGATTGTAGTCTATTCCTTATGTGTTGGTTGACAATTTTCTTTTCAAAAAAGATCTTAATGGTGTGTTGTTAAGATGCATTGATCAGGACCAGGTAGATAAATTACTTCATGAGTTCCATGATGGAATTGCAGGGGGCATTTTTCCACAAGAACAACTGCATGGAAGATAATGAGAGCTGGCTACTATTGGCCAAGCATGTTTAAAGATTCCCATACATGGGCAAGGAAATGTGTAAAGTGTACAATCTTTGCAGGAAAAGAAAGGCTGCCAAATTTACCTTTGCAACCAATTCAAGTGGAACAACCCTTTATGAAATGGTGCATTGACTTTATAGGACCTATAAACCCACCTTCTAGTACAAGTCATAGATGGGTACTCACTGCAACTGATTATTTTATAAGGTGCACTGAAGCAGTGGCTTTGAAAAAAGCCAATGAAAATGTTGTTTTGAATTTTTATGATGATTTCTAACCAGATTTGGAGTTCTTGAGTCAACCATTTCAAATAATTCCTTAGTATTCATTGGACTCAATGTGAGTGATTGGGCTATTAGGAATGGCATCTACTTGAACACATCATCAAATTATTACCCTCAAGGTAATGGTTTGGTTGAATCAACAAATAAGAACCTATTAAGAATCATCAAAAGGATAATGGAGTATAATCAGAGAACTTGGCACACCAAGCTTAAATCTGCTTTATGGGAAGATAGAATAACTCCAAAACGGTCCATTGGGAATTCTCCATATGTACTTGGTTTATGGTAAGGAGGAAAGATTTCCTTTTTCCATAGAGCTTCCAGCTCTTGATATTATGCATCAGCTAGAAATGTTTGAGGAGCAGGATCTAATGGCATTTAGGTATGCTTAGCTCATGGAGCTAGAGGAAACAAGAAATAAAGCTATGAATTATTTGGAGTATCATCAACTCTAAAATAAGAGATTCTTTGATAAGAAGGAAACCCCCAAAGTATTTAGAGAGGGTGATGTTGCACTCAAATGGGATGAGTTGAAAAGCAGGCCAGGAAAGCACACTAAGTTTGATAACTTTTGGAGTGGCTTGTTTGTTATCACAGAGTGCAAGGAGCACAATGCATTCTAGTTATCAAAGATGGATGCAGAAATTATGCCTATCCTAGTCGATGGGATACACCTAAAACATTGTTTTGAGGTTTGATCTGCATTACATATGCTAGTTTAATAGTTTATGTTTTCAATAAGAGTTGTTACACCTTAGTTTAGTTTTTGTTTTTGAATTCCCTAAGTGATTTTCAACACAATTATGTAGTTTCCCTTCTGCAGTTTTGTTTTCAATAAGTTTCCAAGGTGTCTTGAGTTATTTCTGTTGAGTTACAATATTGAATAAAGTTTCTTTCAGATCTATTTTGAGTTTCTGAGCGACTCCGTGCCCAATGGATAGCCTAAGCAACTGTCTTAATGATTAACAACCAAAAATATAGCACATGTTGCCAAAATTGCTGCCCATTTTTTCTATTAGCTCAAGTAGGTTGAGGTTAAGTGATTACAAATGAAAAGATAGGTACATTTTTCTGCTATATTACATTTCATGTGCATAAAGAAATCAGAAGACTATTCTACCATATTACAGTATTCAATTGCATATAACATAGGAAAATATTGCACAAATCTTTTTAGAAAACATAGTCTTTATTGATAATGTAAATGTGTATTATCTCACACAAGCCGTGAGACTAGCTCTTTTAATGTGCATGAATGAAAAGAATATACATTTACAAATATCAAAATGAAAGCATGCACATTAGGGAAAGAAGACCAGTCATTGCTTGAATGACTAGTTCTAGTTGGGTTGTCTTGCATTGTCTTTAGTCTTGCGCTTGTCCTGCTCCAGTTTTTGCTTCCTTGCTACTCCTAGTTGCTTGCATCTATGAGAAAGAATGTTGTTAGAGAAATGAAAGGTCTACAATCACTATATGCACATACCTCTATAAACATATAAACTAATCATCCATGTGCATTAAAAGAGAAATTTTACTACGGATAACCAAGAAAACAAGGAGCATTATCAAACACATCTATCATCTGTACATATTTTTCTAACATGTTTGTTTCCTCTGTGGGTATAGGAAAAATAATGTTGTTGTTATAATTCATCTAATTAAAGCACATGGGATTAAATGTAGCTCCCACAAGGGTTGAGCCTACCATGCTTTCATTTTGTGCTTTGATGAGATAGGCTTGTTAAGTCTTCCATGACAATGTAATGCAATCAAGGATTCATTTTATTATTTGTAGTAGTGAAGTTCATGTATCCACTGGTATAAACAATAATGCATGCTCAATAGAATTACAATGTCTTCAAAGGCTAAACAAGCATTTTCTCAAAAAAGAGTGAAGTGATCATAAGATAGCATGTTCATTCAGAAGGTTTAGTCCTTTGAAAAAAGTAGTACAATCTATGTTCACCCTATTAAGAGTTCACAATGATTGCCAACAAGCAAACCATAAGGCAACTAGCATTGAATTTTGAAGGATCTTTAAGGCTTGTCATGAGAAAAATGAAATAATTGATCAAGTTTATATTCTTATTCTTGATGTATTTTGGTTAATATGGAAATTTCATCTCTTTATTGTATACTAAGACAAACATACATCAGTTATGGTAGTGAGTTTTGCACTAGCTTAATTCACATGTGTTTGCTAAGTAAAACATAAAGGATGAGTTGATGTGCTAATCTATGAAAGCATAGCATAAAATAGATATGTGATAGCCATTATGTGAATGAAAAAATAGCAAAGAGCCATCTGAAGCTATCATGAGCTACATGACAATCATGTCAGCAAAATGGCATGAAAGGTCAATATGAGACTCTGAATGACAATCATGAGAAATCTTGCTAGCACTATAGTGTTTTGACAAGGAGCAGAGCATGATGGACATAAGGAAAAACAATAGGATCATGCTACAGTGAAAGGATAATTATATTGGTATCTATTTTAGTATCTATTTTATGGCAGAGTGAGGAGGCTCTGTATTGGAAAATTGTGTTTATAGAGGTGCATATTATATTTTTGATAGCGCTCATCATGAAGGGAAATGTAAACCTTTGTATAGGACTTCCTATAGGTTAAAAGAGGATAATGCCATTGGGGCCATTAGAATTAAGAGACATTGTTTATAAAGGACAATCATCTCATGAATGCATAGATAGCTAACATGAAAGATTGCATTAATGTAAATGCATGGAAAAATACAACATAAAGGTGAATGATCAAGGATAGTAACAATATAGTTATGGAACAAGGGGAATTTCTTAGGGTCAGGGGATAGTGAGTATATTTTCCTTTGCATATAGGACTTGATACAAAAGATTAACTTGGTAGATTGTATCATAATCTATCAAGATACAGGCCAAATGAATTTTTTTCCTATGTGTCAAAAGTCAAATAAGTATTCAACCTATAGAGTCATTATGGTGATCTAGTCTAGCAGCATGTTAAGGAAAGTGAGACCCAAAGACAATCTCTCCATGAAGTAAAATCATGAGCAATAGTATGGTATGGTAAGCATAGTGGCCATTCTACAAATGCAACCATTTACAATTTTGGCAAGTGATAAAAGTATAAAGAGACTAATCCATATGTGCAAAAAGTAATGAAACAAAGCTTGTGAGAACAAAATAGTGGAGTGTGTGGACTATGACCATAATCACATTTTTCTTAATATAAACTAAGTTACAGAAAAATGATGGCTATTAAAGGAGCAGTGTTTGTACCACATCCCATTATTCAATGGAGATAGTAACATCACGTGCAATGAGATCATAGTATGTTGTGAGCTATAGATTTAGAATGCATGAAGTTTCTCAAGGCATCTATGAGAAGAAATTCTTGTTGGGTATATAGCCACAACCTTAAGCTTTTTATTCTTGATATATCCAAACCCATCTTGGGGTTTTCTTAAAATGAAAAGCATTATCATTTTTGGAAAAGATTGAGAAATATAATTGTGGCCATAGCTCTAAATTCATATCTCCTACATGAAGGCACATGATAGCCCTCATTTTTTCTAGATTTAAGGCTACAGAAAAGGACATAGCTCAAACAAGTATGAATATAGCCACAACCATAATAAGAGAATGCAAGTTCAAAGAAATGGTTGTAGGTTTTTTGTTTACCCATATGCAATTTGTGACACTTGTGAAACAAAATATAGCCTTCAATCATAAGAACTGGGAAGTTTTTGTTGCAAAAGCAATGTTACCCATTTGGGGTTTCAAAGAGGAAAGTTGTGATATTAAGAGGATAAGCATTTTCTTCATACAAATTCATGAAATGATGGGGTCTACAAGAGGGGAGTTTAGTTTCCACATATGCATACAAACCCACTTGAGTGTTTGTGTTTCAAGCTCAAGGATTTCATCTCAAGGATTGGCCATTCAAGAAAATGGTGTTTTTGTGCCTATAGGTAGGAATATGTCACGTTTTGGAAAATGAAAATATTTCATTTTTCCTACAGAAATGTTATTTTTATTCAAGAAAATGCATAGTAAATATACAAGAAATGAGGAAATCCAAGAGTATATTCTTTTTTTCTGAAAATATTGCTCAAGCTTAAGTTGTTTTTTCTTCAAGAGAATGCAACAAAATGAAAAAAATTGCTTGCCTAGTTGTTTGTAATCTTGTTCTCCAAAAGTCTTTGTCAGAAATGCATTCTCAATGCTCAATGGAAGGCATACATGGTGACCAAATTAAGAGAGAGACACAAAAATGGAACAAGTACAAAAAACAAGAGGAAAAGCAACAGTATGCCATAGCCTGAGAGGCCTGAAGTCATTTAAAAACTCAAAGTATTGCTCTCAAATCGGCTTATTAGTGTCACAATGAAGAAATTCATGTGGTTTTGCCCAGAAATCCCCTGAAATCACAAAATTTCACCATGGTTGAGCTCCAAAAACCCTCTGATGGTGGTTGCCTAGCTTCTTCTTGAAGCTTTGAAATACAAAATGAAATGATATTTCATTTTTTTCCTTTGTTTTGTTCTAGGGTTTGTAACCCTAAGTGGCCAATGGGAAACTTGGCATTTTTGTCATAGTTTAAGAAAATACAATGCAAACTATTGAGGTCGTAGGATAAAACTCTATGTTTTATGCCTTATTCAAAATCTCATTGAATGGAGGCCTTCAAATGTGGAAAAGGGG
The DNA here is from genome assembly GCA_007258455.2 of Sequoia sempervirens. NCBI lineage: Eukaryota > Viridiplantae > Streptophyta > Pinopsida > Cupressales > Cupressaceae > Sequoia > Sequoia sempervirens. The sequence continues at coordinate 50,641,679 of VDFB02047230.1, forward strand.
TCGATGCTTCCTTGTGTTTTTCTTTTGCATTTCTTTTATAAATTGTGAAGTATTTTAATTAAGTGGTAGCTTGTGAATCACTTGATTTAAAATGCAAAAGTAAGGTAAATTATGCCATGTAAGTTCCTTAATGAGTGTTGTTGGAGAGTTATGCTTTTGCAAGCATCTAGGGGAGGTTATTTGCAGTTTGGGAACATGTTCCCATGCATGTAGTAGATTTTATGCATCTTGTTGGAGGATTTGGAGGGAATTTATGAGTGGTTTTTCATGCCTAGATGCTTGGCATGGTCAAACTCATTTTTTTCCACACATAGGAATTCATTTTGGAGGGAATCTAGTGCCTTGATTTTAGGCTTTTCTTAGGAATCCAACCCAAGTCAGTTAATAGTTCCTATTTTGGTGCAATTGTTTGGAGTTGATGGATATATTCTCATTTTGACTCATTTTGTGAGTTAGTTCATAGGATGCAATTTTCTAGAGTTAGTGATTTGGTAGTCCTTTCTCAGACTTGAGAATACTTTGTAACTCATTTTGGGAAGAATGAAATATAGACAGTGCCTTGGATTCTATTGATTTTCAAGTTTTGCCTCCTTATTATTGTAGTATTTGTGCATTATTGAGTGATTGATCAAGCTACTTGTGAGGTATCTTAATCTCCTTGAAGTTTTGTCTCATGTTTTCATGATTTTTCTGCAAAAATTATGTTTATGCAAGTTGCAATTTGTGTTTAAAAGTTGCATGTATCTTTAGATTGTGAAAGTTACTTTTCCTCTTTAAGGGTTAATGCATTCAAACCTTCTTGTGAAATATTTATGTATGAACTTACAAAAATAAGTTGTGCAATTTAGCTTTGTCATTAGTGGCCAAGTGTATGCAAGTCTGAATCATCATAGCCCTTGTTAATTTGGTGAATCACCCTTTATTTTAGTTTCAGTTTTCATTTTAAGGATTCCTTCTTCCTTTTCCTCTACAAAATCAGTAGTTTTAGGTGATAAATAGCTAGAAGCCAACCTCATCTGGAGATTCACTCCAAATTTTAGGTGACCCACATCCTAGGAGTGATTCAATGTTTTCTCTAAAGTGCTAAGTCTTGCAACTTAAATTGTTAAATCTTGCAAATTAGTTAGGGTGCAACTTTAGTAGTTAATAGTTGGAAGGCTGGCCTCCTCGCTCTGCATCAACTACTTGAGAAATAATAGTGGTATCTTCCTGATTCCTCCATGTTTGTAGAGGTTTGACCTCATCATATGTATGTTGTATGTCTGGGAGCAATGTCAAATCTGCCTCATCAAACTTAGCCTTCAATTCTCTTATTTTCTACTCTAATGGGGTAGCATACCCCTAAAACTACTGCTCTCTAATTCCATCAACAAATCTATAAGTTGGAACCACCCTTGGATATCTATCCTCCTGCTACTTAGCCCCAACTACCATAAGCTTCAAATCACCAACTCTAGGAATCCTCTTATCTAGTATTGGGATAGTTGTATCCTTATCTCTTTGGGATAACCTAATTGCTTGCAACATCAAAGAATAATCTGCATGAACACTATTTAGTTTTCTCTAAATGTTCTTATTCATATGTTTTAATATTGTATGAGCAATATTGGAATTTTTCTCATACATGGTTTCCTAAGCTTGTTTAAGCAATTTCTTGTACACATTAATTTGTAAGAGCATTTCTGCTTTGGTAGGCTCATTTGCTGGAATTGCCAACATTTGAGTGGCTATGACATCATATGGTGTGTGTTGTATCTATAGTGTTTTTTACTATATTTTGATAAGGCCTGGTGTTTGTGCTTTGCAATCCAATGTGTTGAAGGGATGGTATGTTGGTGTTGTTCGAAGTCGAGATGATATGAGTAATTGTCAGGATGTAAGTCGAGGTAGGAATTTGGTTTTTAGGGATGTGTGTAGTATGAGTTGGAATGTGTGAGGTGAAAGTTTGAGTTGGGATGTAAGTATTGGATTGTGTCTAAAAAATATTAGAAGTATTTGGACCTTGTGAATATTGAGTGTTGAATTGGAAAGATCCTTTAGGATTTGTTTGAAGAACACTTGTGTTAGGCCCTTGTGATACATTGGTGTTTATGTTTGTTCCATGGGTATGAACTCTAGTCCTTTTATTTGTGCCAAAATGATTTGATAGCATGGTGTTCAATGCCCTAGATGTTCCAAATGGATATGATGATGTGGTGTTCATGACACTTGATGCTCCAAATGGATTTGAAGATTTGGTGTTTGTGGCACTTGATGTTCCAAATGGATTTAAAGATATGGTGTTTGTATTAAACGGATTAGGTGTAGAAACAAGGGATTGTGACATGGACTATGTTAGGGACTATGTTATTGGTTGTGTTGTGTTAAAGGTCATACCTTGTGTTGTGCCTTGTATAATTCCTTGTGTGCAAAATAAGGAGGTGTGAATTATTGTTGTTTCTTGTGTGCCTCCTCCTAATGGTATTGATGTATTAACTTGTGGGATATAGCTACTAGGTATAACTTTGTATTGTTTCCTTGAGTTTGGTTGATGGATGTGGATGATGGTCATAATGTATTGACAAAAAAATTGGGGGGTAATGTGGCACCTTCTATCAATAGTTTAGCTAAGTAGTGTTGAGGATCTTGTGCCAAGAATTCATCCACAAAAGAGGCAAACTCAAGATATTGGGAAGCAACTTCTATTTCTTCTATGATAATGTTTCCATTTTGGTCTCTAGTGAAAAATTTCTCTGATAGGGATTTGTAGGGTCTAGGTGTCCCATGTGAGGAGTTTGCAAATGGGTTAACAAATTCATTGTTTGATGGGGAAGCCATGTCTTTTTTCCTTCTTTGTGACCTATTTTCAACCATGAAAGGACTTGCAAAGAGAAGGTGGATGATATGAGACTAAAACTATGTTTTTGGGTTTTTTTTTTTGTAATAAGGTATGCCTAAATGCAATGCAACTAATTTTTTAGATTTTTGAATATATAGGGATGCCTAATAACAATGCCTAGATTAAGAGTTATGACTAATGTATGCAAAGTGTGAAAGAAATGATGGATAGTATGACCTAATATGAAGGCTAAAACCTAAGATTTGGTTGTTAATCAAACTAAGATAGGTATAGCAACTAATCTAATTGTCAATGACCTTGGGTATAGCAAAGAATGACAGGGTATGTTGACAAGGTGGTCTCAAACTTGACTTATGAGCTGAGGAACCAACCTAAATGACAAGGAATAGGATGAATGTTGTTTGAAATATAAGGTCAAGAGAATACAGATTTGAGGCTATGGTCTAGTCTAAGTTTTATGAGCTTCCTAATCAAGAGGTTTATGCAAGAGGTTAATGCAGGCTAAAAAGATTACCTAAATTTTAATCTATGGGAAATGTTTAATGAAAAAAGATGAGGTGATGGATGAATAATGGAAAAAATGAAGGGAACAAGTCCTTGGTATAAATAGGTTAAATGTCAAGTCTGTTTTGGATGTGTTGGCCTAGTTTGTGCCAAGGTTTAAATATCATAAGTTTTAGGTGTGGTGTTTGTTTGCGATTTGTTTTGAACACACACGTAAGACACAATAGACAAAATGTTTTTGAGTTTGTTTTTGTTTGTGAATGTTGTTTGATTATTGCAATACAAGCACAAATCCTAGGTTGGCAAAGACAATATTTGTTGGGTTCCCACTTGGATTTCTCCAGCCATGCTTATTCAAAGCGGATAGCTTAGGAACTTGGTAGCACTGGCTCCCCCTTACATGGCACTCACTTCTCCGGCATACCAAGTTTTGAATTCCCTAAGGCCACAAGGATCTCAAGAATTTTGTCATCTCTACAATGAACCGCAAAAGTGTGGGATGGCTTTAGAGGTCTGACCTCCTACACCAACACATAGAAGGATTTTGGCTACTAAAACAGTGGTTCTTAGTGAATACTCGGGGACATGGCACCTCGTGATCGTCGAACAAGCCACCTAAGACTTTAATCACTCTACTAGGGGCTCTTATATGTTTTATGGTAGTACCCTATTTCGAGTGAAACTACATGGCTAAGGCCTACATACCATGAGGACTTGACAGTTTAGTCTTATCCATTTATATACTAGCCAAAGCGAAAAACTGGTTGGAGTCATTCCCTCTTTCGAGGCAGGCCCCTCTAAGGGATTAAAACATAAAGAGATGGGTCTAGCTTTCTGATCACCGAGTTTGCACAAGATTAGAGCATAATACCTACCATATTACAAGCATGAAAAATAGAAGTTTATTAACCCCCTAGTTAAATCTAAGTGAAAAAAGAAAGTTGTTCTTTTTAAGCACTAATTGAAGTGTGATTTAATCTAAAAGACATTCGGTTTTAGAAAATTTTAGTCTTCGAGAAACATCCTGCACCAAATGTCATTAGTAGTTTTTTTATTTTTAGTCTTCAGCAAGCGAGAGTTTATATTTTTAGCCTTCGAGTCTCTGACATGTGAACCTGCAAGAGAAACCAACTTAACCAAATTAGCCCTAAAATTAAAATGAAACTAAAACATAAAAAGACATTAATCTATAAATTAATAAGAAAAAATTAATCTTATCCTAAATTAATCAAAATCTAAATTAATCTAATTAACTAACCTAAATTAATCTAAATCTAATCTAAATAAAGTTAAATCTAAATTAAATTGAAACTAAATCTAAATAAAAAAAACAAATCTAAATTAAAATTAGTCTAAATTAAAACTAAATCCAACTGAAACTAAATTAAACCTAAAATCTAAATCCAAATTCTAAATTAACTCTTAAGTTAAAAATTAAAAAGCTAAAGCTAAATCAAAAGTCTAAATTAAAATTAATTCCAATTTAAATCTAATTAAAATCTAAATTAAAGTCAATTCTAGTTAAAATCTAATTAAAATATAACTTAAATCCAAATTAACCAATTTAACTAAATTAATTTAAAACTACTCTAATTTAAATTAAATCAAACCTAAATCTATACTAAAATTTAAATCCCGTCTAAGCTTAGAAATTGAATAAAACTCAAGACTACTTAAAAAAAAACGCAGACAGTCTTTTATGAGGAAAGCCAAAATTTGCAGGTATAGCATGGACTGAAAATGTTAAATTTGCAGTCAAGTGAGCCGTGATTGCTGGAGGCGATTAAAATAGAATGACATGATTGTAGTATGTGTTGAACATGGTGATGGGATGGCGTTTTACTGAAGCTTCCAGTCAGGAAACATTCGTAGGGTCACAATAATTGCAGCGATTTCTTTTAGCAAAGATGAAATGCTAAGAAGAAATGCTTGTGGGTGCTCATTGACCATTCAATGTAAATGATCTATGGTTCTAATTATTTGATGAGCCAATCCTACATGATAGATAATTCCTAGGTTGAATACCCATGAGTCCTTTAATTTAAAAGTACTTCAAATTTGGTCTTAATTTTCTCCAAAATGAAGTTAGTAAGGACTACATAGGCCAACAAACTTTAATGTATGTGTAGGCTTAATCAAGCATTTGATTTATAGTCAATGGAAGGTCAATATCTTAACAGGGGATTTGTAGGTAAATATGACTACTTAGAGTTGAATGTCTAATAAGGTAGGGAAAAGGATAATGCAATATCTAACCTTAAGGATGCAAGTGGTCATGCCACCATTAAGGCTCTAGCACTCTTGAGTTGACAAATGTAATTGTTGTAGGTGATAGCCAACATAAGTAAAGATGGAACTTCCCATATCAAATTTAAATATGATCTTCCTACACCACTATAATAATGAAATATAGTAGCATGCACCAATTTCCAAAAGAGAATCAAGTGCCATGAGGAGTGACCAAGATGGTGATAGGTGGCATGTTGATATGAAGAATTCTTTTGTCATTGGAATTGATGCTCATTTGGTGTAAGCCATGATGTTGACCATGCATTCTTTCTTTCTTTTTTCTAAACTTTTTTCTTCTAATCTAGCTATAAATGTATTGAGCTTTGTTGTGAGAATAATTATGTGTAAAGCCATGATATTTAACAGTTTTGAGCCTAAGATATCCTATATTTCTTTTTCTCTTGAGCCTTTGATAATGATAAAATGTTACAATTTGTTTTTCCTTTTACATCATTATTAAGTGTGTTCCTTTTGGAAATTAAGTTGTTCTTGTTATTTATATTCCTTCTTTCATTTGGTTATCTCCTCCCCTATGTTTTTCATTTACTATGTTCATGATAGAGTGAATCCATGCAATATAGGAAGGTATCCTCAAATATGATCACTATGATAGCAAGAACACTAGAAGGTGGGATAGATATTGAAGTGTCAAATGATAGATTTATTCTATTAGAAGAGGAGGTAGAATGCCTTAAATCATGTGAGGGTCATCTAGGGGAAAACTAGATATTGTGAGGAGATCAAAGTAGTAGGGGATAGTAATGGGATAAATGATTTAGATATGATTAGGGTTGGTATTTGGGTGGGAATAGTAAGTTCTCACTACAATGAGTGAAAAATTGGTAGAAGTATCAAGTGAAGGAGGAATGGTAGAAAGAGGATTAGAAATGATAGGGGAAGTGGAAGGGGAAGAAGTATGGGTAAGTAATAAAGTTGGTAGAGTAGAGGGAGCTAGGACAATGGGATTATATTAGGATTATAGGGAAGTTGAACATGAATGGGATGACACTCTATGTTTAGGTCCATGTTAGGCATGGAGCAGGGAATATCATTAAGTCAAGGGAGTAGAAGTATGCAATGGGATAGAAGGAATGAAGGGTGGAGGAAGAGTGAAATAATGGACTAGGGAAGGCTACCAAAAATATAAATATTCTAGGTGGAGAATTGTCAAGAGTCAATATGTGCTCATTAGGAAATTCTAGGACCAATGGATGAGTGTTGATTTATGATGCTTTGACTAGCTAATTATTTAAAATATAGTCTTTAATTGCTTTACAATCCACATACTTGATGCCAAAAAATTTAAACATCATGAATTGTTTAGCCATGCATCTTGTTAAGAAGCCCTCTCTATAAGATGCTTGAGTGGATCGATTTGGGAAATAAGTTGAATGTGGTGGGTAAGCATGTAATGTTAGAGATTTTTGTGAGGTGAAGACAATGTCCAAACATGATTTTTCATAGTTATGTAGTGGAGTTCATATATGCCCAACATTTTATTATTATATTAGACTACTCATTTATGGCCCTATTCATCATGATGTGGTAGAAGTGATCCCAAGGCGACTAGTGTAGTGGAAATGTAAAATAATAATTTGACTTGTTCTCCATGGGTTCCAAAAATAGAGGTGACATAGAAAGCTATTCTTTGATTTGACCAAAGGCCTTCTAACAAGATTCATCCCAATGAAAGCTAGTACTTTTCTTAAGGGTATATGACAATGGATAACATTTATTGGCTAGTTGTGCAATGAACCTATGGATAGCCTAAATATTTCCTTGGAGGCTATGGATTTCTTAATATTTCTTAGTGGAGATATTCAATGATCATTACAACTTTGGTGGGATCCATCTCTATGTTATTCCTAGAGACAATGAAGCCCAATATCTTACCTAATGTGGCCCCAAAGACTCATTTCTTTGAGTTGAGGAAATCCTTGTATTCTTGTATCCATCAAAATATTTTGTGGAGATGTAGGTGTTCATCCCTTCATTTTTATTTACTCAAGATGGCATAGATACATAATATTACATGAAATCTTCATGGAATAGTACTATCATAACTCTTTGATAGGTATCCCCAACATTTTCCAACCTAAATGACATAAACTAATAGAAAAACATGCCCCAACAAGTACTAAAAGTTATTTTATGCTAATCTTCAAAAGCAATCTATATCTAGTTGTAACCAACAAAGATATTCATGGCTATCAAAAGACACCATTGATTGGACTTTTGGTGACTAAAGTTAAGGATTTTATCATGGCTATCAAATTAGGTTATGATAGTTATAAAATCTATGATAAACAACTTACCGATCAAAGCCTCCCTAAAGGGTATGATCTCATCATTTGTATAACTTAATATATACCAAGTAAACTCAATAAAAAGAAAAGACGTACATTATTACGATTTTAAAAATTTATCTTTTTTCAAATTAGGTTATATGATAGTAATAAAATCTATGATAAATAACTTACTTGATCAAAGCCTCCCTAAAGGGCATGACCTCATCAATTGTTCCACAGGTATAAAAAATATCATCAACAATAATAATGAATGTACCAAATTTGACACAACGAGATCTTGTTGCTATAAAGTTAGACTCATATAATCCACATGTATAATGAAAATAATATTCCATAATCAATGCTGAAAGAAACTTGGTTTCTTCACAGTCACCTCATCCCACCATCTAAACATTTGTATCACTACAAATATATAACTCAATTTAAAGGATAAACAACCATAATTTTTTAATGAATGTAAACTTGAATCACTAGTTTGAGGCTAAATTGATGAGCATGTATGTCATGAATGATAGATTGAATGCTTTTATTGTACTTTTGATTATATTCCTTTTCAATATTCTAGAAAATATTGTTGAGTTAATTCTTACACAAAATTAATTATAAATTTGATATTAACTACATCATGAAGAAATTAGATATAGTTGTATTGGTATCTCGACATAATAACCCTAGACACAATAACCCCGTCATAATAACCCAAGGACAAAATAACCCAGGTTCATAATAACCCATGGAAAGAATAACCCATGGTCAAAATAACCCATGGACAAAATAACCCATGGTCATTTTGTGTAATTTATAAATTTTGTTTTCCTTTCTCTACATTCTCATGGGGATATTTTATCCATGGGTTATTCTAACCACGAGTTATTTTGGCTTGGGTTATTATGACCCTGGGTTATTTTGTCCTTGGGTTATTATGACCGGGTTATTCTGTCCAGGGTTATTTTGGCTGGGTTATTATGTCCTACAATTAGTTGTATTACTTCACCAATTGTTTGAGTTCATTTTGCTAGTGAGACTATAAGATATTGAAATCCACTATTGTTAGTTCTAAAATATTTTTGCTCCATTCAATTGGCACCCTAGAAAAAAAAGAATTATCAAAACAATTAATATTTGATGCTTTAATTGAATTGTCTTTCTATTTCAAAAAAGGTCATTAGAGCTTACTTATAGATTCCCTCCAACAACATCCAAGCATTTATGCCTTATCTAAATATTTGGATAAAGTTACATGCCTCCCATCTAGCTACTCTACATCTCCATGGGTATCTCATAACATATTCCACCTATAAGAAATGGAGAGTTATGATATCATTTGTTGTTAACACACAATATGAACTTGAATAAAAATAGAATAATAAAAGGAATTTTGTATGCTTTCCTCTACTATAATTTGGGTTTTGTCTTTTAATTCATTACTCTTTTCGAGTGCTTGTATTAGATATCTAGAGGTTAGATACAAACCCAACATGGTTCTTATTTTTCTTTCAGATTATTTTGTAGGGAAAATGAACTACCTTTTTAATCCTTAAAGTTGTGAAATACATTATTTTAAGAAATAAATCTAGAAACAAAAATCTCTATGTCCATATTTTCCCATTGCTAGACTTGAAAAATAATATGAAGACTTTAATAGAGAATTATCACATATTTGAAGACATAGGATATCCATTCACATGAAGAATTTGAAATCCCAATACAGTAGTGTTGAGATCAATAGCGTCATTTTCTCTCCCCAAAAATATATCTTTTTCACTCCAATATCTTATGTTGTTGCAAGCATAACCTATATTTAATTATCAAACATAATATAATAGTGTAGGAGGAGAAGGAGATATAATAAGGAAAAAGGGGTATAGACATACTTGTATATATAATTCAAAATTACTTTTATTTCTTCTTCAAAATGGTTATCGATTCCAATCCCATGTCAGATATAATACTCTTACATTTTTAATGTATTTAAAGAGGCTTATATACTCTATGGTAACCATGACCCACGATCCCTAATGATTGTAACAATGTTACCTAGCAATGAGATAAAAGTAAAGTATTAATTGACCAATTTGACTGCTAAATCTAACAATTATTCCAACATTGTAGAAGATTATAGATAGTTAAAAACAAATAATATCCCACAAAAACTAGAAATTTGAATGTATTTGACCACTTTTGAGGCTTCAATCAATAGCCCATGCTAATTTGAGGCCTAACACTTCACATAATTGCTTGATTTTCCATCCAAGTCCTCATTGATCTTGAATTCTTTTTGTATGAGTTATGCAATGTTTCAAATTTACCTCATGTTTCCCTCTAGGTCCTTCATCAGATCATATGTAGATGAAGGTTATAGTATATGTCTTTCAATGTTACCCATTTGTATCCTCAAGCTATATGTAATTATTGTCCAATTGAGGAAAAACTAATATAATATATTGATACTAGTTATGATGATTACATCTTGTTGTTTTCTATGTCCAAACTAGTGTGTGGGTGGAACACATTTTTTTATCTCATCCCCATATTTCTTTTATTTTTTTATTAGTATTTTTTCTTTATTTCTTCCTCTTCATTCTATATTTGCTACAATTTATCATCAATAAATTATTTTATCTATTGTCCTAATGGAGTTAAAGGATCCATAATAATTTGTTCTGATGTTTATTTAGAGTATTCAAAACATCCCCTACACTATCTCCTATTTTTACTTATTTTCAATATATACTCTCTTGTGGTTGTGTGTAACACATCTCCTAAATTAAACTTCTTTAATTATGATATGCATGTTAAGTTTGTGATTTGAAACTACAAGGTAGGGTGTAACAATCCCTAATCTATCTTTAGGATGAATATAAATATGTACTTGGGAGTAATATAAGGTTTAAATTGGGTTCAAGTTCAATTCCTTTATTATCACTACATATTTGGGGATTGATTGAACCTTGTAACTTATTTGTTATGGTTAGTCATATATGTGTGTGCTATCTTTGAAGAGAATGTTGTTTCCTAATTGAATCATTATGGCATCATTATAATTTTTTGTCAGATTATATAAGAATTTAAACACCCATGGTTTGAATCTAATCACTTAAGTATATGATATAAATTTATGTTTATTTCAACAATTTATATTTAGCTAACTATAAGGCTATGGTTAAAATGCTAGATTTTTGTACATGTAGGCCTAGTTAGGAACTCAAATTGTATACTATGACTACACCTAATTATGAGAAAGTGGTAGCATATCTTGAAAAATATAGTTTTTTGGTCATTTGTACGAAATATAGTTGATATACCACTTAATTGAGAATTTATCCTTATAATTACTAGGGATATTTTAGAGATTATAATATTTTTTCTTGAGTTATATCTTATTTTCTTGGGGTGTTGTGATTATTTTATTCTTTTTTTATTTCTTTATTGGATGTTATTAATATATTTTATTCTTTTTATTTATCATAATCTTGTATTTAACAATGAGTTAGTAAGACCAAGGTAAGGTAGGTTGGGTGTTGGGTTGGGTCATGGGGATACCCCTAAGCCAACAAAAAAAACAATGAGTTAATTAGAAAATATAACACGATGATTGTGTTGTCATATGGAGTGTAACGACCCATGGATATAATCAACAATACATATAAACATAAATATGCATAAATATAAATTTGTCTTAAATAAAGATCAAAATGTGATGCTATTTGAATTCCTTCGTTATTGACCATCGTGGATGGAGTACCAGTTCTAAGCTTAGAAATATCCTTTAAAATCATGGAAAGGGAGGCAGAATAAGTGCACCTCGTTCCTTGTTTGTTTAAAATGAAAAGGTTTTTGATAGGAGAGAAAGAAAAGATGATAGGAAAGTGAAAAATTGTGTGAGATTTACTAGTAAAATGTGCAAAATAATCAAGAGATTTATTTAGGTAATAATTGGATTTGGATTCCATAGTTACATTCTTGTTTGTATAGTGTCTACCTATTCCTAGCATGGGATGTTAATGGGAGAATTTTATTTCATATATGTTGAGATGTTAAATGATCATGGTTTGACATTATTATTTTATTTCTTGATTTATGTTTCTTCTATGGTTATTTTATTGTTATTCTTGTTGTCAATGGCACTGAAATGTATATGTGTGATTTGATGCAAAGGCCTTCTAACAAGACTCATCCTAATGAAATCTAGTACTTTTCCTGAGGGGATAGGATAATGGATAAAATTTATTGGCTATGTGCAATGAACCTATGAATAGCCTAGGTATTTCCTTGGAGGATATGGAGTGTACTTAATGTTTCTCAATGGAGAGATTTCAATGATCATTGCAAATTTAGTAGGATCCATCTCTATGTTATGCCTAGAGACAATGAAGCCTAATATCTTACCAAATGCGACCCCAAAGACTCATTTCTTTGAGTTGAGCATAACTTGTATTCATGTAGCCACCAAAAGATTCTCTGGAGGAGATGTAAGTGTTCATCCCTTCTTTTTTATTTACTCAAGATGGCATCTACATAATATTGCATGATTTAATGTAGCATTTCGTGGAATATTACTATCACAACTCTTTGATAAGTAGCCCAACATTTTTCAACCCAAATGACATGACCTAATGGAAAAAGGCGCACAAAGGAGTACTAAAGTTTATTTTATTCTAGTATTAAGTAGAAATATATATCTAGTTGTAACTAGAAAAGACATCCATGGCTATCAAAATATGCCCTTTATTGGTTTATTTTGTGACTAAAGTTGAGGAGTTTACCATGGATATCAAAAGAAACTTTTTTGTAATCATATTGGATTAGATGGAACTATAAATATTAGTGAGATGTAACATTGAAACATTGCAAGTGGATTCATCTTTTGTGCTATCTCTATGGACTAGTTCTTAAACCTACATCATCATATTAGAAGAAACTTGTGTGGGATATTAATACTAGCCATATCATAGGACCAAACCTAGATGGTCACTATTGGCATTGGATGTCTTTGTGACATTTGGACCACACTCTAGGAGATGTAATTCTATGTCTCACCTTGGTCTATATAACAAAGAAGTTATCTTTTTGTTCTTAACTCATTCTCATTGTAAACTTGTATCCTTTGGTATAATAGCATTATTTTCTCATATTTGATCTCTCTTGTTCTTTCACTATAACTCCTAGATTTTGGGTGGCTACATCTTCAACCAAATATTTCATGGTCTAGAAAATTTTATACCAACTCATACATTAAGCAATCATGAAAAGGATGATCCTAATAATATTGTAAAATTATGGTTGTCAAGACTTGTGAACACATATTTTCTTTAGAATTGTTTGTTTAAAGACATTTATGCATTCTTATCAATATGTCATGAGATTTTCCTTCCAATTTTTATTCATCCATATAAAATTATAAATAAATAATCTTTAAGGTATGTTTATTGACCATTTATAAAATGTTTCACATTTTTGTATGTATCATTCATACTATAATTTATATATTTCTTATTTAGTAAGAAATGTGTAATAATTTTGTCTATGATATTTTCAATTGTTGAGAGATAGTTCACTTCTCCTAACAATTTGAGTAATACAATAATTTAATCAAGGAAATTATACTCTCTTGCAAGTACTAATCAGCAAATCAAATATTCCATGTATCATGAAATCAATTTAAATATATGATATCAATATAAAAGGTACATTATCCTAATCTATCATATGTGTTAAAATCACAACCATCATAAATATTCACTATTGCACTAGTTTATTAGTGCACATTGGAACAACCCAAGTAGGAATGAAGTACCTAAAAATATTTGGAGTCATTGATTAAACATACAATTCATAATTTTAATAAATCCAAATTTATACTATGAAATATGATAGGTAAGTACCTAAAAATCTTTGGATTCATCGATTAATTGACAAACCAAGGCTACACTACTTTCAAACTTATTAACTTTCTTCAAAATATCATTTGGGAAATAGGTGTCAATTAAAATCAAGGGAAATAATGTAGCCACATGAACACCAAAAGATATCAAGGAATTCTTTAAATACTTACATAAAGTTGGATGATAGTCATTAGTGATCCATTTAGCATCTTAGAATTTTTCCCAAATTAGTGTCTTCCACTACAATATGAGATATGAAATGAAACCATAAATTAATAACATTAAATTTTTTTTAGAGAATCATAATGCATAAAATTAATATGTATAGATTTGTAAACATCAACTTGTTAATAAATCACAACCTATAACTTAAATAATCTCTCATCCATTGTTGCACACAAGGACCATGTATCTATTACCCAATTTTCACCTACAGGCTCAATCAAGCAAGGCATCTATGTTGCAAGTGTTCATAAGGGCCAAATGGGATATTTCCATTAAGGGTTAGTTCATGCATCTGATGACATTTCACAGGGAACTCAGTTGGGAAGCCTACTTTGTTGGAAATATGCCTCAATAATCATAGGATGAAGCCTCCATTAGAGCCAAGTCGGTATGATATCTTCACTGTCCGGCTGACTAGCAACTTTGATGCATTCTATTTTGAACAGGTCGCTATGACCTAGTTTTTGTCTTGCCAAATGCTTTCACTGCAAAGCCTATCGCTGTGACAAGAAGTGTTCGGTATGACCTCTTATCATGTGGAATTATTTGGCTTATAGGCCATTCAATCGTAAATCAGGGAGACTCATGGCGACTGCGGGCTTCAGGATAACCTACAGTGGCTCGGTGAGAAGTCCCAGTGAAGAGTTAAAGTCTCACCGACAGCAGTTGGTTTAAAGTCATCGGGGAAACTCTTGCCGAAAGAAATATTGTCGGTAAGAAGTCTTACCGATGTGAGAAAGTCACACCGACTGCATTTGTTCGGGGTAACACAAAGATTCTCAGAGAGAAGTCTTAGCAAGAATGGAATGTCTCGCCGATTGTGTTGATGTCTTTGGTATAACTCTTGGTGATAGATGAACACTTTGGGGTAAGTCCTAGAGCTCGGTGTGATGTCTTAGTGAAACTAACATGTCTCGCTGATAGTGCTTTATGTTGAAGTCTTCGGCGTGGCAATTTGAGCTCACTAAGAGGTCTTGGCGACCTGGGAATGTCTCGGCGACAAAGGATGGGGGTGGTGTCGGCAGGAAGTCTTGCCGATCAAGCAAGCTCTCCCCAAACTCAAGTGAACTTTCGACGAAGCAAGGAGACTTTGATATAGGGTTTTAGCGATAAAGAAGTCTCAGCGACACGGAAGAAGCTCGCCGAGAGAAAAGTGATCTCACCAAGATGTCTCACTGATGGGGTGAACTCTTGGTGAATGAAGGTGGTCTTGGCCAAGGAAAGCAGTTTCACCATGATGTCTTGGTGAAGGCATAATGTCTCATCGATATAATGGGGGGTCTCGATATGTGTTTTTCCTTCAACAGGAGTCTCTCCGACAACAAAAGGACCTCACCAAGAAAGTTTGACATCGACAAGAGGTCTTGCCGATATAAAGACGTCTTCTACAATGGAAGACAAAGGGTCTCACCAAGAGTCTTCCTAAAATGAAGAGTTCACCGAAGGAAAAGGAATTCTATAAGATGTCTCAACGAATGAAGGTGGTCTTAGCGACGGAAGTAGGAATCGATATGACTGGTGGACCTCGCTATGAAGTCTTCTCGACTTGCCACAGTCTTGCCGAAGGAAATAAAGAGCTCGATGGAATGGAATGCGTTTAGGGTGACATCAAAGATGTCTCGCCGATAGAAGATGAAGGGTCTCGGGGTATCCTCTTGCTTTCGGTAAAACGTCTCACCAACACTCAGGTGTCTTGCCAAATGAAGAGGAACTCAGGGAGATATCGAAATGAACTCGAAAAAGAGAAGACCTCGGTGTGAGGTCTGTGCGAAGACAGAATGTCTCCCCAACATAAAGGAGCTCACCGAAGAGTAATCTCAGCGAAGTAAAGGGAGCCTTTGGTGTAACATTCTGAGCTCGCTAAGAAGTCTCGGCGACCTAGGAATGTCTTGGCGATGGGGTCAAGTGAGCTCGGGGAGAAAAAGGAGAGATTGATAAGATATCTCACTGACCAATGGGGAGGAGGAAGAAAGAACAATAGTTCTTATTAGAAAAAGATAAAAGAAATGTGCAGTGCTACAACTGTCAAAGGTATGGTCACTATGCAAGTGATTGCAGGAAAAACGTGACCAAGGGAGTCAGAATGCACATGTTGCTGACTCAAATGTGGCTGGAAATGAAAGACAGTCACAAGTGTTCATTGCATGTAACCTTGCAGAACAGAGCAGTGCTCAAATTTGGTACTTGGACAATGGCTGAAGCAACCACATGAGTGGTAACAAAGACTTGTTTGCCTCCATTGATAGCAGCGTTAAGTTTGAAATAAAAATGGGGAACAATGAGATGGTTCCAGTCATGGGCAAACCATGGTATGCCTACAAACCAAGCATGGTGATGAAAGACAAATATATGATGTCTTCTATGCCCTAATCTTGAAACATAACCTCTTGAGCATTGGACAGATGGTCCAAAATGGGTATAGAGTGCTGATGGAGAAAAGGGAATGCATCATCTATATAAAGATGGAAGCAAAAGAGTTATGGCAGCGGTTCAAATGACACCGAACAGAATGTTTCCTCTCAAGATGCAAATCTCAGCACAGTCAAAAGGTCTGCAGCAATCAGCTTTTAAAGTAGCCATTCAAGATATCTCCAAGCTATGGAACCTCAGGTATGGACACTTAGGTTACTCTGGTTTGAGTCTTTTGTCCAAGAAAAATATGATAGATGGTTTGCCAAAAATCGTAGAGCCTAATGTTAGATGTGAAGCTTGCATTTTGGGCAAGCAACATAGGCATCCTTTTAATTCAGGCAACTCTACAAGGGCTAGAGCACCATTGGAGTTGTTGCACACTGACTTGGTAGACCCTATGCAAAATCTGTCTTTTGGAAAAAGTAGATTTTTTATGACCTTTATAGATGATTACAGCCGTAGGACATGGGTCTATTTTTTGCAGCATAAATCTGAAGCATTTGATAAGTTTTTGTTATTTAAGGCCCTGTCTGAAAAGGAGAGTGGACACTTTATTAAGGTCCTAAGGTCAGATCGTGGAGGAGAGTATACCAATCAATTTGTAAATTTTTGTAGGAAAAATGGCATCAAGAAGGAGCTTTATACTCCGCAGCAAAAAGGAGTGGCTTAGGACAATTATGGAGATGGCAAAGAGCATGATGAAAGTAAAGGGACTCCCTATTGAATATTGGGGAGAGGGTGTAGCAACAGCTGTTTATCTGATAAATAGAAGTCCAATGAAGGTAGTCCGTGATAAAATCCCTCAAGAGGCATGGACAAAACAAAAGTGGTCAGTTGAGCATTTGAGAGTGTTTGGGTGTGTAGCCTATTCACACGTGCCTAAAGAAAATAGGTAGAAATTGGATGACAAAGGTGAAAAGTGTATTTTCTTGGGCTATTGTATTTATCAGCTATATAATCCGGTCACCAAGAAGATAATCATGTAGGGACGTGGAGTTCCTAGAAAATGAGTCGTGGGATGGAAAAGTTGACATCAATTAATATTTTTGTCTCCATACCCCTTAAGGATGAAGAAGCTGCAGAGCTAAACCTATAGGAAGCTGATAGTTCAGAAAACAGCAGCAGTAGCTAATTCTCAGCAGAGAAGGAGCTCCGGAAACTTCCAGCAGGGAAGATGCTCCGGAAACTTTCAACAGGAAAGTTGCTAAACCTACAGCAGCAGACTTCATCAGGCCAGCAGCCAAGTAGCTCCGGAAATTCAGACCCCACTCTCGCCTCCCTAGTTTAAGAGTCTAAGGGAGATCTACCAAGGTGAAAGGTATGATGAAGCTTTTAATGAGAGTGTAAATTTCGCATTATTTTCTCATACTGATCCTATTTATTTTGAGGAGGCTGTAAAAGAACAGAAATGGTGTGAGGCCATGGATGAGGAGATAGATGCAATAGAAAGAAACAAGACATGGGAGCTCATTGATTTACCCTCAGTTATTGGTGTCAAATGGGTCTACAAGACCAAATGAATGCCGAAGGAAGAATAGTAAGGCAAGATTAGTTGTCAAACAAACAGCAGTTTGGGAGAGATTATGATGAGACTTTTTCCCCTGTTGCAAGGATGGAGACAATCATTGCAATTGCTCACATGTGCAAATGGATGTGAAGTAATGCTTAAAAGAAGAGGTATATGTAGAGCAATATGAAGTTCCAGGTAAAGAACACAAGGTATATAGGCTGAAGAAAGCTCTTTATGGGCTGAAACAAGCTTGGTACAGCAGGATTGACTCATACTTGATGAGCAATGGCTTTAGCAAAAGCGATGCCCACTCTTTACATCAAGGTAGCAAATGGTAAGGTTTTAATTGTTGTCTTGTATGTAGATGATTTAGTATTTACTGGGGATGATGATTTCCTCATTGCTGATTTTAAAGACGCCATGAAAAGAGAGTTTGAAATGACAGATTTAGGACTCTTAAGATATTTTCTAGGCATAGAGGTCCAACAATTGGATAATGGCATCTTTATTTCACAATCAAGTTATGCCAAACAAATCTTGAAAAGATTCAGGATGTTGGACTACAGGTCTGAAGTTGAGTAAAGAGGACAGCAGCAATAATGTTAACCCAACCCTCTATAAGAGCATGGTTGGAAGCCTCATGTACTTGACAGCTACGAGACCAGATTTAATGTAAAGCCTGATTTCTAGGTTCATGGAGCAACCTAAGGACACACACTGGCAAGCAGGTAAAAGGATTCAGGTATGTCAATGGTACAAAAAACTATGGCATAATGTATACCACCTCTAATGAGTTTTAGCTGGTTGGGTACACTTGATTGGGAGGGAATGTGGATGATAGAAAGAGCACATCCGGGTATGTTTTTCACTTGGGTTCAGGAGCAGTTTCATGGGCTTCCAAGAAACAACCGATTGTTGCCTTATCCATAGCCGAAGCAGAATACATAGCAGCGAATGCAGCAGCATGCCAAGCTGTGTGGCTAAGAAGGATCTTAGCAGATTTGAGAGAAGAACAAGAGGATGGAACAATAATTTTCTATGACAATGTTTCATCAATAGCCTTGACCAAAAATCCTGTGTTTCATGGAAGAAGCAAACATATTGAAATCAGGTATCATTTTATCCGAGAATTGGTTGAAAACTCTCAGATATTTTTACAAAGGGTTTGTCAAAAGAACCTTTTGAGTGCCTAAGATATAGGCTAGGTGTGCAGGAATGCGCCAGAACTTCGTTTCTGGAAAACACAGAGAAGCGCAGGTGCACCGGAACTTCAGCAGACAGTTCCAGAATATAGAACAAAGGCGAACAGGTTTGCGCCAAAAATTGTTCAGTGGTGCATTTTATGGCGATGTGCCGGAAGTTTCACAGATTGTTGAAGAACAAGTTTACAAACTTTTCACCGGTGCTCCGAACTTTTATGGCGATGCGCCAGAAGTTTCGCAGAGTGTTGAAGAGCAGGAACTTTTGCGCCGGAAACTAAAGTTGCTCTAAAGTTTCCAAATAATGATGAAGAGCGGAAAGACTCAAGATTAAGGGGGAGTGTTGGATTTTTTTTTAATCTTGAGCAGCCAACGGTAGGTACATTAAATGCACTGTCAGATGAATCAATTCAGATTTCTTTCCCCCCTGCCGTGTCTTGAATTTCTTGCTGTCCAGTAAGTACATTCTGGCAGTAATTTATTTTGTTAGGTGAGTTCAAATTTTGAGGCTAGTTTCTGTGTATTGGCTGAAAAGCCAAAAGTAGAATTGAATGATTATTATTATTCTGTGCAAGAGATAGACAGAAGTTTTTCTGAAACAGAACAGAAGGGAATGTTCAGCAGAACAGAGAACAGAAGGAATGTTCAGAAGCAACTGAACAGTGAAGTTCAGGAGCATATGCCGCAACAGAAGAAAGTCAGTAAGCCTTGCGCCCGTGCGCCGGAAGCTATCCCACATGGAGCAGCTATGTGTACAGAGGTTTAGCTCTGAATATTTTATATGTAAACAGTTTATGAATGTAATCTTTTTTTTCTAAGTAAATAGAATGTTGCAAATATTTCTGTCTCCATTTATGTCTGTCTCCTTCTGTTGAAACACTTCCGTTGTGCATGTTTTCATTCTTTGCCTGGCATAAAAGTTCTGACAAGTCTATTGATCCAAATTCGAAATCCCTTCAAAAAGAAAATACAAATTATTCCTTCACAATATTCGCTTTTAGCTTAAATCATTTAGCTTTAAATTGAAAACTAAAAAATCCTAAATGATTTAAATTCCACGTTGTTGGGCATGATGTTCATCAATATAGAATGCTATTTATCTTCATTTAGATGGCTAATTTGGGAAGTTCTCTTCTTTCAGAGCAATCAAACCAATTCTTAAAGAAACCTCAAACCAATTCATGAAAAACCTCAAACCAATTAAGCATGCAATAGGTAGAAGCACCTACATGAATTTTTGACCAAAAGATTCATCAGATTTAAAATCATCGAATTCCCTTCAGTTAGAGAATAATGAAAATGTTGCAAAAGTGTCATTGGTCATTAGTCAACAAGACGTATTCAAGTGAGAATAATAGGCGAGATTGTAGATGAATCTACAAAACCATTAAAGTATTCATGCAAATAGATATCATTGTTCAAAAAGTGTTAGAAATCAATTGCAAATAGTATTTATCTCCCACGTTCACGTCGGGTTCATCATAATGTGCAACTGAAAACTGAAAAAAATTGATTGAAGTCACAAAATCGAAATCATGCATTCAACAACATATCAATAGAGCTTTTCCAAAATTAAAACACAATGCAGAAATGAAATACTACTTCTATGAAATCCAAGCAAATGCATTCCAAAGGAAAGATAACTCCATTTCCATCCTCTCTACAAATATCTTGTCTTTTGTTGTCATATTTTTTCAACAAAAGCACAAGAGGCGATGTAGAATTGAATTTGAGAATCATAAAGCTGGAGTTGTGTCTGAGAAATGAGGAGGAAGCATGCTTTTATAGATGAATTCATGGGGTGAATCCAAATTATGGAGGAAATGTGGGACAAATGATTGAAGTGGGAAAATTTATGCAAATGGTAAATGGATAAAATGGATAAATTAATGATGAATATGTGCAATATTTTAATGAATTGGATAAATGGGATATGCACATAGAATAATGCATGATTACGCAAATGGTTAAAGTGAAATGGATTAATGATTTATGCCAATGAACGAATGATTATGGATAACTAATATAATATTTTAATGACTATAGATTTATGAATGATTTAATGAGAGAAATGGATATTTATAAAGTGGTTATGCATGAAATATGAATATAAAATGAATTATGTATAAAACGGATAATGGATTTATGAATATGGAAATATGGTTTAATGTATGAATAAAATGATTATGGACTAATGATTAATGAAATGGATGAGTTAATGATTATGGAAATATACTTAAATGAAATGGATTAATGAACTATTCAAAGGGGTGAATGATTATGCAACTGTATTTAGTGAAATATGCAATGGATAAAAATGATGATGGAATTTTTATGTGTCTACACCTACTCTGCAAGGAACAAGTACTATTTGACAGAGTGCCTACCCCTGGAAAAGAAATTTTGTCTCCTCCCAAAAAAATAAAAATACATGCATCCCCCAAAAATTCATTTAATAAAAAGGCTTTAGAAATTTTCAAGCAAATGCAATTGACAGGTGTAGTGCCAGGCTCCACTCTCTTGTTGTAGGCAACATGCTATCCTCCTTCCACCACACCCCCCCTCCTGACATCTTAACTACCACAAGACTTTGCAGTGCCTTGTAAATGCATCATTATTAAATTGAAAATTTACACCAACTTCTTGCATGACAAGCATTTGACTCAGACGTTTACATTCATTAATAGCAATGTATTAGCTTCTACAATAAATTCATGTCCTCTACAAAACTAGTCACACAAAGTGAAAGTGTGATTTTGATCCCAATAGTTATCTCTAGTGCTTCTAGACTTTGGAAGAAGTAAAAATTTTATTATTATTATTTTATTTTATTTTCCTTTCCTTATATATATTTATATAAATAGATGTTTTAATCAATGTTTCCCACTAGCATCTAATCAATTTGAGGGGTAAATAATAACATTAGTTTGGTCAATGTGTAAAGTACAAACAATCTTTTAGTTCATAATACACTTTTTTTGTAAAATATTATAATCTTAAAAATATATATATAAGACCATCCCATGATAGTAATTATATTAAATAAATTCCTTATTTAAATGTAGAAGTCATTTATAGATACTTTACAATGAATAATAGAAAATTTGACTAGAAATACTACATAACCAAGCACACCATAAACTTCCACTATGATATAATATAGGTGAAACTAATACTAATAACTATATCAATTTGAAACACAACCTTCAAGCTATGTGATCTAGAAACAAAAGTGTAGATGTTAATGATTATCAAGGTTGTGTTACATAATAGGGATACTTGTTATCCACAAATGTTGATCCACTTTTCAATAGCATGCATAATTTTTAAAACTCTTTTATTTATTATATATTGATTAATGTCATATAATAGTTAATAATATAAAAATTAAAATCATAGACATAATGAAAGTGAGAAGTGTAAGTAAAATCAATCTTTTATAAATATTACTATTTATTAAATCCTCTCATAAATAAAGAATATGCCTACAACTAATCAAATATGTCATATGTGACTATTATGAACTTGTATCTTAGATTTGAAACCAAAAAATATTGATCTTAATATTAATATCTAGAATCTACCCAAAGGTAGCTTATGTGGCTTCCTTAAGTTGATTCATGATACTATAAATTAGTTATGCTACTCGCAAACAAGAAGATGAGAATCTGTTAATAGAGACTTCTTTAATTACCCAACTATGAAAATTATGCTTTGATATCCTCCCCTATTAAACTCTCAAGAACATAACATGTGGAATTTGGTGAAAACCTTCCATGTGACATTTATTATTTTTCTCTCAACATTGATATTCACATTAAATTTCCACTCTATTTTCACCTTTTATAGCTAAAAATACCATTGTTCAAATATTCCTTCTCACTTGAAGAGCCACAATAAATATGATTGTTACTTATAAATGAGGGAAGGCTAATGACTTATTATTGAAGGGTTTCAGACTTCATTGTACTTATAAGAAGGGTACTGATAGTCACTAGTGGTCACAATTTTAAGTCCCTATATTTTACAAGCTAATGCCTCCATAAAGTCCCATGAATGTGAGATCTCATTAAGGTAAGATTTATCCCTTTTTTTTGTTATGATTTCACATGATGTTATTTGTATTGTACACAATCATGCAATTCAAAAATAGCAATTTTTTTTTATTGTCCAATAAATACTTTTCATTGCATATCTAAAACATCATTTTAATTATCACTTACTAAACGTACCCATGATATGGATAATGTATTTTCTACTATTGGGTAATAGGGTAGGGCCTCACATCAGTTCTCTTCATGTTGAAAAGCTATTTAGTAATTTTGTGAAGGTTTTTGGAATTGTTATAATTGTTTGGATCTATTGATTCACCCCCCCCTCAGTAGATTGTGTGCCTTTCACATAGATCTCTATCTGCAAGCATATCCTCCATTTTGAGTTTCCACAACTCAAAATTGCTGCCATTAAATTTCTCCATCTCTATTCTTCTAAATGTTCTTGCCATCTTAAAACTATAAACAAGATTACAAATTTCTCTTTTCTAGAACTCTCATTGAATCTAGATAAGCACAAAAAACACTTGTAACCCACCAAGGATAGCAAAGTTGGTCAAGCTCTAATACCAACTGAAAAGAAAGTTTAGTGTGGAAACACTTCTATAATGCAAATCAATCAAGAGAGGGGTTACAAAACTTCGTTTCAAATCTTTAAACTTTTATAGTTTCACTTAAGTATGCACATGCAATTGTTTATTTTTTAGATTTAAAGCATAAACCACAACACACAAATTTTACATGGGAAAACCCTTTTGGGAAAAATCCAACACAGCAAAGCACACATCAATTATATTCTAGTAAAAGACTATTACTATACAATGTTTAGAGTCTATGCTCTTGCAGGTGTTGATTCATTGTGATACAAATTATAGAATGAATTCGACAACATAAGGACATAAAGATTTAAAATCTTAACACTATTACAATAAATGCACTAAGGAATCAATATATACTTCACATACATGGGCATTGATTTTTCCATGTGTCAATCTCCTAGTCTTTGCATGCATGCAAACTGAAACTAACAATATGCACGAGTCTCAAGTGACCCGATTAGCAACCTGTCAAACATGCATGTACATGCAATAACATGAAACAACATGAAAGCACATATAAGGCTTGCAGCTCCAAAAATTAAGCAACCTCACATGCCAAGTGTCCCATAGAGAAAATCGGCTTTACTACCAAAATAGAACTCATCTACAACTCCTAGTCACTTTGAAGGATGACTTAGCCTCCATTTAGCAAAATTTCCTTCCAAGCTTCAATCAACAAGTTCAAACTAATTTCACATGGCATCATGGTGCCCCTCCTAGAGGTTTTCACAATTCTCAATGCTCAATTGAGCACCCAAGTGATAAGTGTCACCTTTCCTTTCCTTCACTTTTCCAAAGAGATAAACACTCACAAAAGTGGACCCTGCCAATACTTGCTTCCAAAAAAACTACCACATGTCAACATGGCACTCATTTTAGAGGTATAAATAATTTCCTTTTCCCAATGGAGCGACCATGTGACACATGTGTCACAATCTTGCCTTTTCACACCTTGCATGTAGGATGTCAACTCCTCATTGGGTCCCATAAAGTGACTTAAAAATTTGGAAACAAATATTATTATATTTAATAAATTAAACCAGTAACTCAGGGATAAATTATTAATAAATTAATCATGGGACTCACTAAGGTTGAGAAACCTTAGTCCCAACAATCTTGTAGTACCATTGATTGGTTTGCACTCTCATGCATCTAGAGTGGATTAGATATCTAAGGAGAAATTTGGTTACTTGAACCTATGTGTACTTCCATCCACCTTGGTTCATGAGACTTGTGTTGAGCTTCCACCTCCTACATCTTTAGTGATCAATTTACTTCAACGGGATGTTACTTTTCTTTTAGTTTCAACTTTGTGGGATGAGTTTTTTCTAGACATTGCAATATTATTTGTTGAGCCACACACTATAAATATTGGGGACATGATTGAGGATATTCAATTCCTCTTCAATGATAGTTATAACCCACTTGTCATCACTTCATCATTACCTTCAGAAGTTATTCTATAGGAATCTTCACAATTGCTTGGATTTTCTCCATTTGATATGACATTTTTTTATTTAAACATGTGGACACTTGAGTAATTTTTTGAGGCACACATCATGAGACATTTTCTCCCATATATTTTTAGGGAGTTTCTTTATTTTCCATTGGATTTTTTTCTTTATAAGGGGAGGAACATTGTTTTCCAATTTTGGATCGTCATCAATATTCTTCTTCAAGAATTCACTTTTGGCATACTTGATCTACTTCCTTCTAGGGGGATTCATTGTCTCTTCTTTTCTCTCCTATAAGAGGATATTTATTGTAATTATGTGATTGAATTAGTGCTTGGGTGGGAATTAGATTCTTACATTATTTTGTCACATGTACGCATTTATTTCTTTTTTCTCTCTTTTGGAGAGGATTTTTCCCATGGGTTTTTATCCTTTTATTAAGTTATTAGAGATTTGTTTGTTTCTACATGGATACATCATCAATCCTTGTAGTTGACACCCATTCATGCATCCATCTTTGTATTCAACATTAAGTTTTTAGCTTCTCCCTAAGTTATACTTAAGGTAGGTGTTAGAGTAAATAGGTAATCACCTGATAATTAATTAATAGGTTTCCTTTTACTTTATTACAATTAAGCTAAACTTAGGAGTGATTTTCTATTATTAAGTTATATAATTTTTTTTGTCTCGTAGCATAGGATGAGGGTTCTTATTATAATCTAATGATATCATCACCTAGGGTTTCATCTAGGTTTTTTATTTCCCTTTTCATAAGAGATTCAATCTTTCATTATAATCACTCATTCAAGAGATTATTGAATCAATATAATTATCAACTTGCATAGAAAATCTATTGATTTTTCTCTCTATGTGTGATAGGAGCTTTGGTTGAAAGAGAATTATGAGACCTATGGGATTCATTATCAACTACAACATAAATCATTAAGTTATGGTATATTGATTTTGTATTTATTTCTTTGTAATTGTATAATTTTTACATATATCTACTCTCATATATTAGTGTAAAAAGAACATTTCACACCTCTACATCCTTTCATTTGATAAAGACCTTGATCATCTTAGATCCTTTTTTTTGTTCTAATTTTCATTTGAGTGGAAGCTTGTGCAAAAGGAGTTTTTTTTTTGTAAAAAAATAACAAGCATATCAAGGATAGAAATGAGAAGGTTCATCAACACTAACTTTAATCTATTGAATTTCAAAATGGAGGATATATTTCTAGACAAAGATCTATGGGTTACTATATCTAGATCCAAACCCACTACAATGTCACAAGCTAACTAGGATGCATTGGACAAAAACACAAAGGGAATCATTAGGCTCTACTTGGATTATTTTATTTTTTGAAATATATATGAAGTTGGGAGACCTGTATTAGGCTAAATCATTGGTTATCAATTTTTTTCCTTAGAAAAAAATTGTACACCTTGAGAATAGATAATGATGGTTATATGTTTGAAAATTTAAACATGTTCAATATAATTGTGACCAAGTTACACTCTATTGAAATAAAAATAGGTCATTACATGGCATTACTATGTTATTTGGTATTTATCCTTTTATCGTGGAAAAACTAGGATCTCTTGTTTTCAAGTGTTGGTATTGTATTGTGATGTGATTCCTCACTGAGTTAAGGGAGACGACCTTGGTGGAGTGTATATAAGGAAGCAAACAAAGGGAAACTTTGAGGATGGGGGTATGTGTGGACTTTGTTGACAACCATGAGCCACTACCTTCTTAGTGTGTATGACTATCTCTTGGAGGTTTAAAAAATTGCACAAACAAGAGGTAGATCACTTGTGGACATGTATGGAAGGGCTCACCAAGTGCATGTAGCCCTAACACCATCATGCCACATGATTATTTTTCCATAGATTCTTAGTCATTTTCAAGACCATTGCATATCCATGATCAACATGTACACCTTGTGTGATTACCCTTTGATGTGGATGCTATAATGTATGTGCAAATATATTTTTTTCTTTGGATCTAGCTGCATATGAGTTGTTTGCAATGCTAATCATGCTTTGGAAAGTGAATTATTGTATCTATGTGGAAAGGAATATTGATCATGCTATTTTATTTCATGTTGAGATCTAATGAGTGAGGTTTGTTTTGGAAAATGATAATGTTTCTAAGAAATTGGATGTTTCGTGTTTCCCTTCTATTCTATTTAGTGGTGGATTATGTGCAACATTGCTTATCCTTGGGTGATGTGTTCAATTTATTTGATTTTGGTAAGAGAAAATTCATTTTATGGTGTGTGATCATCTTGACCTTCATGACTTCCAAGAGTGAGTCAATTTCTAGTGGGGGAGGATGTAGTTCCTACCTATTCCTAGCATGTGATGTTGGTGGGAACATTGTATTATGTGTATCTTAAGATGTTAGATGATCACATTTTGGTATCTTATTCTATTTCTCGATTTATCATTTTCACTATGGTTGTTTTATTGTTCTACTTGGTGTAAATTGCACTAAAGTGTGTATGTGTTATGTTGCCAATTCCCTTGAAAGAGGATGAATGTATTTCATTTTGGAGGTGTTCTTGAGATACGCACATGATGTAGGCTTACTCGATTAATTATCATTATTTTGGTTCGTGAATATGTGTATTAATATTGATGTTGTAATTAGATGTTATCATGAACTATATCATTTAAATGTAATATATTTATGAATATTATTTACACCATTGGGTATTTATGCAAGGCTTTGGATATATATATATATGTATATGTATATGTATACATATGTATATATACATATACACATTTATATACATACATACATATATATACATATATATATACACACATATATATACATATATGTGTGTATATGTATATACATACATATATACATATATATATATATATATACATATATACATATATATATATATATATATACATACATATATACATATATATATATATATATGTATGTATATGTATATATATATATATATATGTATATATACATATATATAAATATACATATATATATATATATCATATATATATGTATATATATGTATATATATATATATATACATATATATGTATATGTATATGTATATGTATATAGTGCATATATATATATATACATATACATATACATATATGTATATACACAGTACATATATATATACATATGCATATATATATATATGTATATACACATGTACATATATATATATATATATATATATATATATACATATACATACATACATACATATATATATATATACATACATACATACATACATACATATACATATATATATAGTAGGTATACTTGATGTGTGTGTTTCAAGTAGTTACTAGTATTAGGTATTTCTCCATTTGGCTTCACAAGTTTGAGTATACCTCAACGGTGGTTATAAGGGGATGTCACATTGGCCATTTATTATTTTTCCTTACATGTCATACTTGACCTGAGTATGAATATCTAGTTATTTTACCCATGTTGACCTAGATACTATCATTGGTATGATTCTAGATATTGTACCTTCTTTTTGGATGTCTAGTGAATATGTTGTTGACATCTAGAACTAAGTTTCCTATTTTTGTAAAGTTAACTTTAGTTACATGCTTATATGGATTTAAATGTGAATCAATAAGATGAATGATAATTGGGGAATGAATTTAATTGGTTAATTGGCTTTAGGAGAATTTGGAGTTTCAAATTGAAAAGAAATGGAAATATAATTTATATTAATTTTTAATTGAGTTTTGAAAAGGGTTAAATAGAAAAAGGTATTGATTTTTATTTTTTATGTTTTATTTTTGTGAGGAATTTAGAGAGGAAAAATCTCTTCTCTCCAAATTCTTGTTTTTTTGATTGGGTGAACAATTGTGGGCCAAACTAAGTGAGATCAGTTGCATCCAAATAGGAATTGGTAGGAGAACATGCTTGTGTGTGGATTCGTGCATTCGTGAGGTGTGTTTAAAGTTCTTCCCATTTCAAGTTTTGGCTAAAAATAAGGTAGGTTTCTAAATTATCTTCTTTTGATAGTTGGTTTTCAATTTCAAAGGTTGCAAATAGATTGGTGGGGTGTTAAAACCTCTCAATGAATTTTATTTCATAAATTTATATGGTGTATCAATTATTATGTGTAATTTTTGTGAATTTTTCCCCAAACGTCATGTTATAATGGAAAAATTTCTAAGAAATATCAAAAATGTGAAATTGGTAGTGAAAATGGTTATTAGGCACTTTTAGACCAAAAGGGTATCTTTTTGTTTGAGTTTTTTGAATTTTAATTTTGGTAATTTTCAAGCTATTTTAATGGTGATTTGGAAAAATCCTTGGTTTTTGATTAATTGATATTTTGGAAATTTTGATTAATTTCATGAATTATGGTGTTTAAGAATGTGAGAACGAAAGTGTACTTTATGATTTTTAAAAGTAATTCTATTGAAAACATGTGTATTTCGTGAGAGAAATGTGTTTGTGCATTGTTTCTCATCCCTTTTATGATGAAATTACATTGAGTTATCAATTGGGTTTCATCCTTGAGCTACTCCTAAGAATTTTGGCATCTTTATCCTTATGTGGTTTGTGAGTGATCTTATATTGTTGGTTTGGATGGATTACCTCATCTCTTGTGAGAGGTATTGGTGGATTGGTTTGGTCGATGCTTGAGGCCATTGTGATATCCCATATAAATCTTGTAAATGTAAAAGTGATTCTTGTGTGGTGTGTATTATAAATGTTTACTCTGTGATTGGTGTGAATGTATACCCTTCTCCCCATGTGTTTTACATGTGTGTGTTTGGCCCTTGTGTCATCTCCTAGCACAATGGGAGTGGACCATTTGGTTTCACATGGTAGGGTGGCATGGAACCACTTTTGGGGTTCAATGGATCGAGGATTAAGGTGACATCATAATCTTCTTTCTTTGTTATATTGGTGGTCAATTCCTATCAGTTGATTTTCCACCTCCATCCTCTCCTTAGTTCTATATAAACTCACTATCTAGCTTGTATTTTTCATCTTAGAAGCTCTTAATGCATTTCTATCATTCTAACATTGCATATCTCTTGGAGTCACTGGGTTGTATTGTTTATATTTTTCTAGTTTATGTAGCTTAGAATTTCTCTTATAAACTTCCTTGGGTTATTCAATCTATTTCAAATTTCAAACAATTATTTAACAATTACATAAGGAGAGGACTCAAATGTCCTTTTTAACATCAAATAAACTCTACAAAATGCTCCACCCTTTAAGGACAGGGACAAATCATCACATTATCTCATTGTTATTAAATAATAAACTCACTTTATTATCCTAAGAAAGCTTAATAAAAGTGTAGGAAAAACCTATGATTAACGAAAAATAAAACCTACACCAACACCCCCCTTAAAAGCATAGCATAGGATGATGTAAAAGATGATGAGTCCCAACAAATAAGGCCATGTTAGGTACCCATGTACATATAGAATCCCCCCAAATAAGAAGAATCCCCCCAAAAATAGAGAGAGAGCACCCCTAGAATAGAGAGAGAAAATAGGACTAAGTAGCCCCCCAAAGAGGACAACATCACACCCTAAGTAAAGCTTGAAAATGAAGGAAATTACTCTCAATGAAGGGTTTGGTGAAGATACTTGTAGTCTAATCTGATGTTGGATAGTACCTGAGATCGATAATCTAATCATGAATTAACTCTTCAATGTAGTGTTAGAAACCAAGATCTGAAATACAAACCAGAAAAGCCTTCCACAGAAGAGAAAAACAGAAAAAGCAAGAGCTTTGCAAAAAGATGTGCAAATTATTATTTTTTAGGAATTCATAATTACATGAGAATGATTTTCTTTATAAAACTAAGGTATGCATAACCCTAATCTTATCTTGAGAAACAAGATAGATCAAAAAGATAAGGATGAGAATTAATTAACCTAGGAATTAAAATATTACCTAAGTAAAGTTATGCAAGTGTAATTAAATATTAATTACACTAACACCCCCCATAAGTGCAACTTAGGGAGACTAAAAAATCATGCACCTAAAACTAAGATGAATGGAAGAAAGCATGAATGGGTCCCGGCAACAAGGCCTGATCAGGTACCCAAGTACAAATGCAATAATGAGGTAGAGAAGGAAAACCTAGTGGGACAAAACCCTCCTATAATGAGACGACTATTGCAAAGAAGCACTGGAAGAACATTGTGGAGTAACACTAGAACCGCAATCCAACAAGCAAGGAAAGATACTTCTGTCTACAAGAAACCAAAGGAGAATCATAATAATGCGACAACAGACCCGATGCCATGGAACACTGGAAAACTCACAAACTGAACAACCCTGGAATCTGTGAAGCAACAGTAGATGAAATGATGGCATAATCTAGAAACTGTGTATCTTGATGTCGATGCTAAACTTAGACTAAAACTCTTCCATGGGAACAAGTACTATAAAGATTCTAGAACATTAACCATAAAAACATGGCCCTCAAACTAAGAAAGATCTAAACCAATGCGGATCAAGAACCATAAACTCTCAATCTAAAGTGTGAACCAATGTGAATCTGATATGTGTCAAGCAAGAGCAAGATGTGGCCAAAAGAAACTAAGAAACCAGATTACCCATGCAATTTTCTATCAAAACAAGATGAAGATCAAAGTGCATGCACACTCTAATCAAATTATTATACAAGAAACCCCCCCTAATGGAACTTTATCTCAATTCATTTATTACAATAACCCAATGATTGTAAACGGAGAGCATACAAACATACATAAATAGAAAATAAAAAATAAACCTCAGATCTATGTAGAGGACTGAACCATATTTCAAACGCCACAAGAATGGCGAAAAACTGATCACCGAGTCAAAAGATATGCCCTCCGAAGCAAAAAAAAAAAACTTCATCTGAGTTCAAGGACCACCAAAATAAATCTAGAGAAAAATCAGGTAAAAAAACCTTCACCACTAGATCGGCATTGGAATCAACTTTCCAACAGTATCTCGTTTGTGAAAAACAGACATCGTATGCAAAATATATGCCCAATTTAGTGAAAAATGCTCCAGAAGGCCCAATAAGGCCTGCAGGGCCCCTAGGGGGCTAAAAAAATGTTGGCCCCTGGTCCTGTGCGTGACTAGGGGCTATAGGGTAGGTGCTGGGGGCGGAGCCCCTGGTCGCCCATACGACCTCGACTAGGGCTGGATGGCCGAGCAGGGGCTGGGCGCATAGCACCTAGTTCCCCATATGACCACGACCTTTGCAAATAGGGCCTGCGAGGACTAAACTGTGGTCGGTGGCATTTGGGCTGGTGCCACCGGCGGCGGTGGCGGACTGGTGGATGTCGAGCGACGAGATGAAAATGCACTGGCAATGCTGACGCAAACCCCAAGAAAACACCTTTTTTTAATATTTTTTCGATTTCTGTGCATTGGGAAGCATGTTGGGGAGACCATACGGCCTCCCTGGCAAAAAACATTTGCCTTGTGGACCAACTTCTCCAAAATCAACAAAACGAAATATGTTCTTAGGGTTTTTGGCCGCTGCGAATGCTATGGTGACCTCTGTTTGTGCCCAAACTACTCCAAAAATTTGGCTACCTCCAGAGCTTGCAAAAAATCTTCCAACTTGAAACCCTCATGGATCTGGCAAATGATGACCAAAATCTACAAAATAAAAGCCAATCCTGACTTTTTCCAATGCTCTGAATCCAATGGTGAAGCCTGATCTAATCCAAGACATTGCATAAATGAACTCAAGGCATGAAACCCTCGAGGAATCCCAAACAAAATCTACAATGATTTTCTCAAAAAATCTGAGAAGGGGTTGCATATCAAGGCTTTGATACCATGTTAGAAACCAAGATCTGAAATGCAAACTAGAAAAGCCTTCCACAAAAGAGAAAAACAAAAAAAGAAAGAGCTTTGCAAAAAGATGTCCAAATTATTATTATTCAGGAATTCATAATTACATGAGAATGATTTGCTTTATAAAAGCAAGGTATGCATAACCCTAATCTTATCTTGAGCAACAAGATAGCTCAATAAGATAAGGATGAGAATTAATTAACCTAGGAATTAAAATATTACCTAAGTAAAGTTATGCAAGTGTAATTAAATATTAATTACACTAACATGTAGTACATGTGGATCTCAATGTGTTTGGTCCACTAATGATGGACTGGATTGTGAGAGATTTGTATCACACTTTGGTTGTCACAAAAGATGAAATGTGGGCTTCTAGAAGGGAATTCCAAACTCAATGAGAATGTTCTAAAGACAAATAGCCTCAATAGTAGCATTAATTGCTCCTTAATACTCAACCTTTGAAGATTAAAGGGAAATAGTAGACTACTTCTTTCTTGACCAACAAACTGGACTGGAACCAAGGAAGAAGAAATACCATAAATTAGACTTGTGATCCTGAGAATCACCTACCCAATCTAAATTTATGTGTTCCACCGAGTCAAAATACTTGCTCATTTCATAATGAATTCCATAACTATGAGTATCCTTGATGTAGTGAAGAATCCACTTAGTTGCTTTCTAGCGCAACTTATGTGCCTCTTGCATGAATTGAGAGACCATACTACAACATGTGAAATGCCAGGTCTTATGTGATTCAAATAGATGAGACTACCAACAAGTTTACGGTACAAAGTTCCATCAACCAAAGGTGAAGAACACTTAGCCTCAAGTTTGACCCCTGATAGAAATGGAATCAATGTAGGCTTACATTCAACCATGTGAAACTTATACAATATATCAAGTGCATAATTAGGTTGTGTAAGAGAGATAATTGAAGAAGACTGAGTGATCTCAATCCCAAAGAAGTAGTGCAATAATCCCAAGTCATATATCAAATACTAAACATGAAGGGTAGTTTTTAGTACCTGAATGGTGGATGAGTGACTTCATGTGATCAACAAGTCATCGGCATAGAGAACCAAGAATATGTGTCATCTTGCTAAAAAATATAGACATTAATATTAGAATGGAAACAATTAAACCCAAATTTTAGAAGGAATGAGTCCATCTTGGCATACCAAGCATGAGGGTCATGTTTGAGGCCATAGAGAGACGTCCAAAGATGGAAAACAAGTGAGGGATCATTTATGAACCTCTATGGTTGATCCATGTATATCTCCTTCTAAAGGTCACCATGAAGAAAATCACTCTTCACATCCATATAATGAGCTTCCCATCTATGAGCTACAGTGATAGCAAGGACAAGTCAGATGGAATTCATTTTGGAAATTGGTGCAAATTACAAAAGTATGAGAGTATTCAATCCCACGAACCTAGGAGAATCCTTTGGAAACCAAGTGGGCCTTATGCTTATCAACCAACCCATCTGCAACAATTCTTTTTATAGATCTACTTGCATCAAACAAGTTTCCTTCCCTTAGGAAGAGGGACAAGATCCCAAGTCTAGTTCCTCTCTAAGAAACTAAACTCTTCTCGCATAGCTGCATCCCACTCGAGGACACTAGAAGCTTCCCGAAAGGATTGCGGATTAGAATCCATAGCAAGGAAGAGACGTAGAGCCTCTTGAAATTATGATCTTGTTCTTTTTTGATCTGAAGAATACCCTACCCAATCCCCTACTAACTATAATGTCTAACAAGCACAAAGAGGCCCTATGGCTAGAGAAGGTGGAGAGTCTAGAGGAGAATCATCAACCTTAGAAGGAGGGCTATATGAACCATCAATATCACTTTCATCATCTGAAGTGGAGGAAGAAGAATCCTCATCAAGATTGGAAGGATTATGATCCTTTGAAGAACTATCATCATGATGCAAGGTCTCCAATATAATAGTGGATGGAGAAGTGATAAGAGAAGAACTAGAAGGGTTCTTGAAATGAACACTCCTCTTAATGAATAACTCATGAGTGGTAGGATGTAGAAGCCTATAGCCTTTGACATCATCTAGATATCCAACAAATATGTAAGGTTTTCTCTATGAATCCATAGCCTTGCATTTCTCTATTGGAATGTGGGCTCATGCACAAGAGACAAACACTTGAAAGTGCTTAACTAAGGGTTTTTTACTGTACCAATCTTGAAAAGGAGTTACCCTCTTCACAAATTTGTGAGGAACTTAGTTCTAGATATAACAGGAACAATTAATGACTTTTGCCTCAAAAGGTGGTGCCAAAGACTTTGAGTGAATCATACAATTGGTCATCTCTTTCAAGGACCTATAGCATTGTAAATTGTCACCCTTGATATTTTCACACTACCTTGACACCCTATTTTTCCTACAACATTAATTATAATAATAATTTATTCATTTTGGGGCCAATTATAAAATACATCAAATTCCCCAACACCTTGACAAATTTGGGCAAAAAGAACCTAGTCTAGGGCAAGGGCACCCTTGACCTTAAAGGTGACTTATTTCAAAATATTTTTTTTGGTGTCAATCCTTGGACGATTAAAAACATCCCAGGTCACCCTATAATCAAAATGATTATTTGGGATGCATATATAAACAAGTTTTATTCTTGCTTGAACATTAGAAACAACAAGAAGAAGAAGGCAATTATGAACAAGAAGTTATTATCATGCTCTTATTATGAAGGCATATTGAGTTATCCTCTATATTCTAGCTACAATAGCCTATTGTTTTATGAGAGCTGACCTCTTGCAAATTATCAATCAATTCAACCATCTATCAAGCAATATTTGCGACAACTTGTGGTGGGCATCACTTCATCAAGGGTTTCATGCCAAGGTAAGCATTATCATTTATCATGTCATTTCAATCAATTATTGTTATTTTCCTTTTCTCGACCTAGGGTATGCCCTCTTAATCATCATAATTTGTTGTCATGGAGGTGGAAACACCAAAATGGGGTTTGAATTAGGAAAGTCCCTATACAACACAACTTTTCCCACCTTTTCATGTGTGCAAGTCAGGTCCAGGAACTTCATAAGCAAACAATTATAGAAAACACAATACAGACTATAACACAACATTTGAGATTTTTCTGCCACTTCCCTAGATCCTCCAACTATTCAACAATTTGTGGATGATAACATCCTTTTTGGGAAAGCTTCGGTGGTTGAAGCTAGGAAATGGAAGAGCTTTCTAAATAATTATTCTTTCAGCTCTAGCCAATGTATAAACTACAATAAGAGCATAATTTACTTCTTCAATAGCTCCCAAACCCTTCAAGATAAAGTGACTACTATTTTGGGTTGTAAGAGTGATTCCCTTCCTGCAGTGTACCTTGGCCTTTCGCTTACAATTAAGGAAGTCATCCCTAACTTTTGGAACTCTACCTTGGAAAGAATGCAGAGGAAACTGGTTGGGTGGAAAGGATCCATTCTTAGTCATGCTGGTAAATTGTAACTTTTGGCTACTGCTCTTCAAGGGACACCTATGTATTTTCTATCTATTTTTAAAATTCCTAGATATATTACAGAGAAATTTGAAATCTAATTCAAAGGAATTTTCTCTAGTATGGTACAAAAAAGAAGAAGTTGGCTTTACTAAATTGGGACATTGTTTTCCTTCCTAAAACTAGTGGTGGTATGGTTATAAGAAAATTCCAACCAACTAACAAGGCTCTTCTTGCAAAGGTTGAATGGGATCTTTTAAGAAACAAGAAGGATTGGTGCACAATTATGAATTCAAAGTACCTCAACAACTCCCACCCGATTATTTTTCTCCCTAATTATCACCCCCATGGTTCCTTAATTTGGAACAATATCTATAAGTTCAAATTTTTGCTACACTCTATTTTGAGGTGGAAAGTGGTAATTGTAGAAAATTAAAGTTTTGGGAGGATACTTGGCTGCTTGAAATACATCTCAATCAATCTAACTTTAAGATTTTGATGGCCCCTATAGTAGAATATTTTGGTATTTATGTGGTGGACTCTTTAATTGATCAATAGGGTTCAATGAAATGGAAGGTTTTAGAAATTTGTTGTCACCACTCTCCAGAGCTAAGGAACCATGCTAGGAATTTTTAGGATGTTCTAGATCTCTAACCATAATACCCATTTCCACTCAGGAGGATGAATTCTATTAGGCCAAGGAAAGCAAAGGTAATATCTCTGTTAGGTCAGTTTATAGTCTACTATCTCTATAAGGGACCCATAGTAGTTTTTGGAAACACATCTAGGGAATAGGCAACTTATGCCAAAAATTACCTTTTTCTGGTGGACAAAAGGCCATAACAGGATCCTCACCCAAGATAATTTAAGAAAACAAGTATTTCAAATCCCTAATAGATTTATTCTATTCAAGAATGATGAGGAGACTACCCCTCACCCATTACTCCACTATACCTTTATTGTTGAAGTTTGGGAGTCTACACTTCTAAAACTAGGTATTTATTGGACCATGAATGGAGATCTTAAGAGTTGTATGGATAACTGGCTATGCCCCTATTATCACCCTCTACCCAAAGAAAACTAGCAATAGGCCCCTTCTATTATATGTTGGTGTTTATGGAAGGAAATGAACAATAGGATATTTCAAAATATGGAAAAAAAGGCCAAAAAGAGGTCTTTAATATTGGTTTTAGACTCCTTATTGAGAATATTTCCCTTTATGGTTGGAAACCTCCTAGCAAACCCCCCTATGCTTTTAAAATCATTATGACGAGTTCTTATAACTTGTCTTTGGATTCCAAATCCTTTAAAAATTCAAAAGCTTTAGCTAGGCTAAACACAAAATGGAAACCCCTTACTAATGGCTGCCACAAACTCAACTTTGATGGTGTTATGAAAGGAAACCATAGCCTTGCTAGCATTAGAGGTATTATTAGAGCTTAGAATGGTAGAAAGGTTGTGATATTTTTTGGTGGAATTGGGATTTAGACCTTTATGAAAGCAAAGGAAAGGGCGCTCCTAAGTGGGGTCAAATTTGTTGCTTCTCTAGGGAAAAAGAATCCACACATTGAAGGGGATTCCAAATCTATGATTGAATCCATCACTAATAATGAATTTTTAGTTTTGAAATGCTAGGGATATTCTGAATGATATCCATTTCATGCTCAATAAATTTGAAAGGAAGAAATTGTAATGGTACAAATTTTCACCCCTAGGAATATTCCCCATTTAATTTCCCATACCTTAGAAAATGTAAACATGATGATACAATTTCACTACTCCCGCCTTGCTCCTTCCACCTAGTCATGTCATTTTGTGTCAGTGGAGGAATCTCTGTCAGGGAGGTGCATGCATCACATAGACATATGTGTGTCGCACTATTTTCCTAATAGGATTCCTACCTATGGATTTCACAAAAATGATACATTTCCTATTAGGTGCAAAGTGTAACATCTCCTACCTCCTTGACTGATGAAATTTGACCCTTCTATCACCATTTTTCCTATTCAAACCTATCAACTTTCATTCCTTCACTCTCTTGCATTCTACTCTCACTATCTCTTACTTCTACTCCATTTTTCTTGGCTATAAGCTCCTCACTTGGCTCTAGCATCACGTTCTCATTGTAACACCATCACCATTGTAGTTCATACAGAATCTAATGATCATGAACAATCTTAATAAAACATTGCATCTTTTTTTAGGTACATGTTACACAAAATCACCCATCTTAATACAACTTTGATTCAAACTATAAACAAAATTTCCAAATTGTACTTACAAGTGATCCATGGAAATTTTATAGGAACAAGCACTTGCTCTCGAGACCTAGAAAGAATAAGGATTTTCCAATTT
Organism: Sequoia sempervirens; assembly: GCA_007258455.2. Taxonomy (NCBI): domain Eukaryota; kingdom Viridiplantae; phylum Streptophyta; class Pinopsida; order Cupressales; family Cupressaceae; genus Sequoia; species Sequoia sempervirens. The sequence goes on from VDFB02047230.1 coordinate 50,680,647, forward strand.
GTTGCTTCTAGACACCCCTCTGTCTAAGACAAATGTTGAATAATGAACACAATGCAAGATGAGGTGGTGTTTGGGTGGCTATTGAATAATCTGCTATGCTTATAGGAGGAAAGATGTAACGAATGTATGAAAGATAATATGGACGTTAAGATGGTAAGGGAAGACTTTTGTACAGGTTAAATGGATGTATAAATCATGAAGTACATCACACCTTGCATGCATTGCTTTGCAAAAATCAACAATAAGACTAGCAATTGCACCTTGGTGTGTAATGGATACGTTGACGAGGTGTGGAAGGCTAATTATGAAAGGAATTGTCTATTTTTTTCATACATTTGTGCAATACATGAGATCAAATGGTAGACCATTCATTGGAATACAATTTCTCCCATTGGTTGCATGAATAAAAACTGTAGTTTTGCATGAGCAATATATATATAGTAATTAGAAATAATTACATGTTCTAGAATTTTTTTGTAAAATCAAAACTCCTCTATAAAAGAGGTATGATGTAATTGATTTGATGAAACAATAAAAGACATTTTGTGTGTAGCAGCATGTTTGACAAATCATTGTGTTTCTATGTGTTTGTGTTTATCTATTTGATATGTTATGATTCTTGTTTTGGTTTGTACCCATTTAATACTATCACCATTTAACAAATTATCTATTTTGTCCACCGAAGGTATCAACAGAAAAGTAATAGCTTCAAATCAACTATGACACAATTGAAACAATAGGCTAATGCTATGTTAATAGGGAGAGAGGGAGAGACATCGAGGAAGAAATAAAGAGATATAGAGGAAGAGGGAGAGGGAGAAGTCGAGAGAAATATTGGTATTGAGATAGAGTGATAGAGATATAAGGAGATATAGAGAGAGGGGGAGAGAAAGAGATGAGACAAATAGAAGATAGCCAAATAGAGAGAGAAGATATAAATAGATAAGGGGAGAGAGAGGAGGGGGGAGAGGGAGAGAGAAGAGGGGAGAGATAAAGTTCAAGGTATAATTATAAATTGAACTACTTCTAATATTTTTTTTACTTATTATTATAATTTCATAAAATAGACACAAATAGTTAAAATAATTTCAAATTTAAATATAAATTAAAAATTAAAATATAGTAAAATATTGTGTTTATATTTTTTATTAGAATATTATATTATTAAATTATTATATTTTTTATGGGCCCACCAGTCAACCGCAAGAGAGGGGGGTTGAACCTAAGACCTATGGGGAGCAAACCCATGGCCCAAGCCAACTCCGCTACGAGCGGGCTAATATACTTATTGTAGAATATTTATATAGTTATTATGCAATTATATTCATTTTATAAATAAAATATACAAATATTTATGTTTATTATTATCTAATATTTAATATAATATAAATTATTAAATATATTTTTTAAAATATTATATTATAAAACTATATATTTAATATTTATGTATATTTATTATTTAAATATATATGCTTAATATTTATATACTTATTAGTCAATTATGTTTGTTTTATAAATATAATATACAATATATTTATATTTAGTAATATATAATATTTAATAGAATCTAAACTAGTAAATATATCCATCTATCAAAAAATGAAAATAAATAATTAGTAAGAATATTTTGAATAATTATTATATTAAATATATTTGATATTTTTATATATTTATTATTTAATTATATATTTATTTATAATGATATAATTTATATCGAATCAAATTTTATATAATAATAAATATCAATATAATATTATATTTTAGTAATTAGTGAAGGTGTTTCCTTATTTAGCTTTCAGAACTCATTTTCCCGGTTGAAAAGCGACCAGAGACCTTAATTGGCAGTGAAACGAATCTCAACTGTCCATCTTTTTTTGCCATTTTTTTGACTATTTTCCATCAGCCGTTTTTTTCTACTTTCCCTGCCACAACCTTTTTTCAAAGACACGAAGTTTAAGGTTTGCTTATGATCATCATTCTTTGCAATTTGACCAATAGTGTATAATATTGTTGCACACTGCCAAATATTGTAGCCAAGCAACTGATTTCTTTTATGCACTTAATATTTATGTAGAAATAAGGTTTTAGAATATGTTTATTACTAGCACTTGCACATAAAGAAGGTTCAAGGATTATGTCTATAGTAAACTATATGTATATTTTTTTTTACTTTTAAATTATATTTAATTTTTTATTATTCAATATAATTATAATTTATCTAGTTAAATTTTTATACAATTTTTTAAAAAAAATGTACTTTTCATTAAATATATCTTTTATTTCTATTATTCATAATTTTATAAATTATTTATTTCTTAAATTTAAATTTATGCAATTAAATATTCTTGAAAAATATTTTTCAAATAAAATCTACATACAATACAAATTTTTTAACTAAACCTTATTTAATAGCCCATTCATTTTTAACATAAATAATTCACTTTCACTTCATAGCTTGTTAATTTGACAAATATTTGCATAGCTCTAAAGTAAATATGCAAAATATTTAACAAAACAAATATCTAAAATTAATTTTCTGAAAGGTAATTGGCTCAAAAGTTTTGAGTGATAAGGGCGATTTTCCCTGCTCCATTATCATAGTTTCCAAAATAGTTCATTTTCTTTTAAGTAAATTTAATTTCACTAATCTATTTACTTTCCCAACACTAATTCTATATATATATAATGAATTTAACTCAACTTGTAAAATGAATTTAAGATTACTAAATTGTAAAATGAATTTAACTCAACTATTTTAAACATATAATTTTTTTCACCACAAAGTATATTTTTCCACCACAAAGTTAAATTTTATCTAATGGAAATATTTATTTGAATTTTTGAACTCTTCAAAAACTTTTTTCCCTCATTCAACACATTAATTACTTTTTCTTCATCCTAAACATTTATTTACTTGTTATATGTTAAAATATAATTAAAAAATTATTATATAATATATAAAAATAATTTAATAAATTAAAAATATATACTATAGAATACACAACATGTAGTATATAATTTAATATATTTTTAGTATATTATATTATGAAATTATTTTTAATTATTTATATTATATTAATATATTAAATTATCATGTAATATATTAATTTTACATAAATTCATTTACAAAATATTATTATTTTCATATTTAACTTTTGTAAAGTAGAGATGCAATTTTTTTAACTTAATTTTTTTTGAAAATTATTTATCATCAATTTTATTGGTCTAAAAAAATTTAAGTGATATAAGCGGATTTTTGGGCATGGTAGGGAAAAAACATTTCTTTCGCATATTTTTCAGGGCAGTTTTTGGGCCACTCACTGATTTTGGGTAGTGTGGTCATGGAAACAAAGTGAATCCAATTCACTATGGGTACAAGGTAGGCAATCCTTAAAATAGAAAAGGAAGAAAAAACCACAGGGCAATTGTCCAGGCTTTAAGTTCCATAAACAATTCTAATAGATACTGTAATTCATGACCGTAAATCATACGGAGTGTACTAAACTACCGTAACCTACAGAGTTGCTCAGGAAGCTCACATAAAGACTGGCAGCCATTCACTTGTAGGTGCTTCAACTTATTTAAACCCTGAAGAAATCTGTTAAATGCATTTTTTCTTTTCATTTGTGTGCCAATTTTTTTCTAGGTTTTTATCTTTCCTTACTATGTTATTTGCATGCAACATAAAGCAACTGGCAAGTCGGTAATCATGTCTTCTTGAAACAACATAAACTCTTTGGGTGCAAAGGCTTCAATGGGAGGCACGGCCAACCTTGGTTCCAAGGGAGGACGTTTAGTAGCGGCTCTTGCACCAGATAAAAACAATGGCAGGGCAACCCCCACGAGGCAAGGTCGTTCCAGAGAGAGAACTGTCAGCAAGTTTGAAGATCTGATAATGCATGGAGTAAAGCCATGGGATTTTGATGCGGACGAGAACTACACTGGAAGCTTAGCAGCATCTTTCATGTCTGATTGTGATTACTAATCAATGTAATTAACTAGAGGATAGTCTTGCCTCATATTTGTAGTTATTTTTCATACTTTAGCTCTGTGAATGTTTTGTATATGACTGATAGCGTTTAAATGATAGTAAGTACTTTAGGGGTAGTGTTATACATATGATAGATTTTGTGAATTCATGCTATAAAGTTTTGTCCTTTCAAAAAGTATGGTCTGCAAACTATTGCTTGCATAGTTTCCATTTCAAAGAAATAGACTATCTTTCCTATGATAAATCTTGGGCTTAACTTGCTTTGTTCTTTATAGAGAGATCAATGGAAAAAGCCTATTCTGCGTCGATTGTAGGTAAGCTCAATATGTGGCAAGGAATTTTTTGATACCCTTTCTTCCTCTACTCGTTAATAGTGTGTTCATTTTTGTAGGTTAAAAGAACTGAAACTGAAAAATATATAACCCTTGCTCTAATTGGAAGCTCCTTGGAAATGTTTATCATTTGATGTTGATGTTTTGATTCTTTATCCTAATTTTTATTTTCACGAATCATAAATTTTAAATTTCTTAAACATCATGATTTTAAAAAAATATATAGATGATCCTTGCATTCATGCCTGCCTTTGTATATTTTCATAAATGTCATGTATGAGTCAAACACTACCATTTTTGCTACCTTTACCTTGTAAATATATGTTCAAGCCAGCTTTGTTTGCATTTGAGCGGTGATTTAATTTTTAAATTGCTTTTCTTATCAATTACTAACAATTGGAATGTTTATAACTTTATATCATATGTTTAAAAAGAACTTTTTATAATATATTTCCAATCATTCATGTTCAAATCTACTATTTTTTCTTGATTGATTCTTCAACATTGCATACCTACATATAACAGTACCACATGTCTATTAAAAACTATAAATCGATTGGTGCTAATGAGTAGGTGTATGCAATTATTATATTAGCAATAATCACAACTTACAAGAATAATAATGACAATGGATATGCATAAAAAATTTAGAAGCCTTTCACCATAGCTGTTATATGATGTTTATTTTCCTCTTTGTTTTTTTTTAGTTATTCTTGTTGTATTTTTCTTGCGAAATATCACAATCTATCACATCTCTTCAGACTATTCCTCAATAATAATAGAGTACATGCTTGTAGTCTCTACAAGAGAAAATAATTAGAGGCGTTGCTCCTTTTGGGGCCTTTACTCATGAAAATTCATTACATATATCAGAAAGATACACCACCCTTCTATGACAGCAAAGGATAAAGACAATCAAAACTGCAACACTTATACATTGCAAGTGAAATACAAAAAACTAACAACATGTGATACAATGCTGCTCTATAGTGTAGATACAACCAGCTAAAACTAGAGGAAATAGAGACCAAAAAGTTTAGACTGAATAAAATTAAACTGCCTAAAACAGACCTTTCCTTACATCACTCCCCAGTGCTCCCTCCCTGTTGATTCTTCCTTCAACACTTCAATCACCTGTTCCACCTAGCCCACTCCTCCTCCTGCGCCACTTGAAGACTACCATCCTTGAAGAGCCCCTGCCAAAGAGGGGAAACAAATACCACCACAAAGTTCTCTCCAATATGAACAGAGCCACCACAAAAAACTGGAACAATGTAGCTGATTCCAACCTCACACTACCATTTGAATGTGTGATGTCCATGCAAACCGGCCAGTGCCTTACCTTTAGTTACATCTGCTTGTGTTCCTAAACTAGCTAGGTGAAAAAGCCTGAACGACCATAAACTTATGCATCAGAAATGACTGTATGTAGGTTGGAGACAAAGTTTACTTGTATAGCAAATTTTGGCCTATGATCTGTATCCATACCTATATCCCCCAACACACATTTCACAAATCCTATAGCTGCATTTAATTCAGAACCAAAGAGTTTCCTATGGACTCAAATACATTTCCTTAGGGTTTTTGCACCTTTCCTTTCCATGTGCTTCTTTTGCTTGCCATCCAAACCATTTCACAAATATGGCCTCCTACAACCCAATAAGCCAGATGTACCACAATGAACTCCGACTGAAAATTAGGCATGCTCTCTATCTGCCACAACATCTCTAAAAAATGCCTCTTTGGCATTTGTGACTAGTAGGCACCATCTAAAACCTCAAGCATCTGCAACACTCCTTCAATTGTTAAAGCACCATCTTTACTGTCAATCCATTAATACACCTACCACGAAATCAACACTAAACCAATGATAATTTTAAAATGCATGAAAAACATCTAATGCTCATTAAGAGCATTCTCATTAACTTCTGCTGTCAAAAAGAATGTTAAACCATGGCTTCCAACTCAAGCACTAGGGATTTAAAAAATATAAATATTGAGGACAATTTCTACAACAAGGCCAAAATTAGGCCCTCATACACAGCTATACTTGGCTTGATTTGTGCTCGACTAAATTAATTGGAACTGATATATACATAAAAGATATGTTATAAAATAAATAAATTGGCCACAAATAACCTTCACTTGTATTGGTGATTGGTCCTCTAGAATTTACAAGATCTCTACAAACTTAAATTTCGTGTGTGCACATATGTTTACCACACATATATGTATCTATTTGCATATTTCCACCTAAGCATAAGTGTATATGTATATAGAAATTACGAATGTATCTACACACACTTTTTTTTATTTAACTCCTTCAGTTTTTAATGTGATGAACAAACTTTGAATAAATTAGGAATTATCTTACTTGTACATTCAAGTTATTGCACAATGCATCGTTAGATGTCTCGCCATCTCCAAATCTTTCTTATATGTCTTGTACATTTTCATACATACAATGAAGCAACGTGGAAAATGGTTTTTTCCCATTCAAAGACATCTCAGATGAAATTTTATTTTGGATGCAGCTCCTGCCTATGTTGTGAAATAAAAAAGAAGCAATATAAAATCAAAGGTACTTTCTTCTGTTGCAAGCCTTATTTGTGAATTGGAATTTATTGCAGAAGTATTTTATTATATAATAAATTCTTTCCTAAATTTATAGTAGGGGTTAGAAGCATTCATGGATGTAGATTTATGCTGAGGGCTCTCATTAAAATATTTCATTTGTCTACTGGATTTTTTCTTGTATTATCATCTTCTTGCATCTCTCTTCAATAGTTTTCAACATTCTCTCACATCCATTTGAAGTTTTTAACTACAGACATTATGGTCTGTGTGGAGACATATAAAGTCTATCAAGAGTATGCTTATCTTCTACTTCTATAATTTCTTTGTTTAATAATCTCCCATTTTCTGCATATTACTTCTTATTTAAATTTCATTTAATTAACTTCAATAGTATAAGCATTGATAACATGTTTGTGCATTCATTTAATTAACTTCAATAGTATAAACATTGATAGCATGTTTGTGCATTCTTTTGCGAGTTGGGCATTCTTTTTCATAGTGTTTTCTATGCTCCAAAACATCTGTTCCAAACTTTCAAGTGTATATTTCAAATAACGTAAGTACCTTTTGAGATATTCAACAAACTTATGTTCAAACAATTCTGAGATTATACATACATTACATGTTATATATGTCAACTGATAAATAAGAAAACTTGTTTTTTATGTACCTATTATTCATTTGTTTTATCAACATTATTACTAACAATTCTAGAACTTGTTGGCAGGAACTTCGCTGCCCTGCAGCTCTTGTTATATCATGATTTACTGGAATGACAAAATGAATTGTATTGCTCAAAATTATGCCATGAATAACTTTTTTTTTTAATTGGAAGGGTAATTTTTTAATTGAATTTAGAAATGCTATTTCAAAAATCAAACTAATCCAATTAATTGGAAGGATACATTTTTTACGTACCAAGCAACTACTGGAAAACCGGAAATCGGGGTAAACTCAAAATATAAATTGACTTACACTTCTAAGCCCTGCACTTGTCCTCTTTAAACCTCATGCTAAGAAGCCCTTCACAAGCATCAAAGTTAATCTGTCAGGTATCAATCCAATTCAAAATCTTGAATATTAACCTGCTAATCCTCAACATTCTTGCCTCCTAAACCACGCAATACCCAAACATTCAAGCTACATAAATGTATGATATTATCTAAGAATTCTATCTTCTTAAAATGTTGGAGTTCAAGGGCTATATCGTGTAATGCAAACTCTTTCACTAATCAAATTTACAGTAAACACAATGTGATTTATTTATCTGGTGAGGCTCAAGTCTCAATTTCTACCCTTTACTAGAACACCGAAGTTCAATCTTGGCTGTGGAGAACTTCCCCAATAGATGGACACCCACCAGTCACCAAAGATCAGGCGATGCCGGGGACCTAGGGACTACACCTAATAGCATAAGGAATTACCTCAGCCCAGCAGAAGGTAAAAGTCCAATGCTATCACCTCTGCATTCCAAGCAAGAGGATTGCCTTAATGGATTAGTTTTCTTCCTCGGAGTCTCCAGAGGCGGTGATTATAAGTGTCAATAGTAATACTCAATTGGTTTTTCACTGCAAGACTGAAAATGCTAAATGAAAGGGAAAAACAAAATAAGTGGCCACTTGAAAACATGCAGCGTCCACCAGACCAAAGAGTGCCACAGACAACCATGACATGAAACCAGCGGGCTGTTTCTTCCCACTATAGTTTGCAAAACCGATCAAAAGAAACCCAGACGGAATAAGCCTTACAGCAGCAACAAAAAAGGCCCTGTCTTCGGCAAAACCTCCTTCATGGCCACCATAGCAGTGCCCCAGAAAAAGAAAGGAGATATTAATAAAAGTGAATCCAAAACCACATTCACCATCCCATCAAATTCTTGTTTCTCTGATTTCTCAAAGCTAAATGACAAGGGTAGCAATTTTTCACCCTTAAAATTATCATCATTCGTAACACTAGAAATAACACATTCCACATCCAATCCAGTCCCAATACAATCCATGTCTGCTGAAGATCCCATATTTAGGTCTTCATTTTGTGTTACCATTGAGTTTTTGGGCATTTTTGAATCGCTTCTCCTGCACTGAATTGTAAGTTTTTTTCCAATAACTGAACGCAGCGAAGCCTTGTTTTGCTTGGAAAACTTTGCAAAAGAGAATTGGGTTGTCTTGTTTTGGTTCTTCCCATTTGGGTATAATGAGGCCTTTGGATAATTGGCATGAAAGCAACATGCCCAGCTTCGAGTTGAATAATTACTTATTAATATGCATTTCTCCATGGCTGAAATGTTTTTTTTTTAATCCTTAGCTGGTCAGAGCAGAACGGAGTAGTTGAGATTGCAAATGTTTTAGATGAGTTTATGGATATTTCTTCGGGGATTCAACTCTCATTCGACAGAATGTTCATTGTTTAGTGTAATATCAGCTCTGTTTGAAACAAGATGAGAAGCATCGTATGTCGCATGTGGCTGGGATTTAATACAACATTCAGACCATTCCGTTTCCCAATCATTACATAAATAGAACTTTTACAACTGCAATTCCTTAAAATAAATTTGTTGAAAACCCTCACAAAATTTCCTATTAGGTATATGGAACATTCGCCATTTCAAAATCCGCACGAGGCGAATGCACTCAAGATAAATTCGTGCTTGTTTGTGGATGCTGAGAACAGTGCTATAGATGAGAATTGATTAGCACGACGAATAATAAAATAGCTCGGCCTTAATTAAAATAAACATTAGTGAAAATTGTAAGATTACGGTTACTACTGGTACTACATTTAATACGCACGATTATTATTAGATTGTGTATAAAAACCTTGGGCCCACGGCTCCATGACGATGCCCAACTGGTCGGCCCTGAAGAAAGTCGTGAATCTTGATAACCACCGGTCGCGTTTTTATCACCTCCTACGTTGTGCAAATAATTTAAGAGGCCACGGAAGCTCCGGATTTGAAATTTGATGAGGGCAGAGGTGGCCACCCACCGGTAAACATCGGCGTGAGACAGGTTTCAATTGAAAGTGCATTCACAATATATATAGCCTATTGGCTAAAAATGAAAATTATGGGATGAGTTGCACCCTGAAAAGAAGGTTTCGAAAAAGGGTTTTAGAGTATGTTTATTAAAATGAAAATTACGGCCTTAAGCCTTGAATGACATTGTACCTATAAAAGGCCAATTCACATGGACAAATAGAAGGATGGGTTTCCTGCAGATAGCTGAAAGACCGGACAAATTTCTTGCTTCTGCGAATTGGTTTAGTAATGGTAAGAATTTGATATTAGAGATCATACCTGTGTCTCATTCTGATCATTTTGCAATCACTTTGTCTGATTGAAACATCAAGTAAGGTAAAATCTGGGGCTTCATTTAAATTTGAGAAAATGTGGTTTCGCCATCCTCTTTTTGTACGACTGCTAAAACATTGGTGGAATTTTGCTCCTCATGTTGATGGATCACGGACATGTTTCAATTATCCCACAAGCTAAAATATGTGAAAAACAGATTAAGTCATGGAATGTAGATGTATTCAAAAATATTTTTGAGCAAAAGGACAAAGTCTTTAAGGAGTTATCAGATATCAATGCTATTGTAATCAGTCAAGGACTAGATGCAGAGTTATTTGAAAAGAAAAAACGTTTGCAAGATGAGTGGGCGGAGTTAGTAGCTAGAGAGGAAATATATTGGAAGTAGAAATCTAGAGAGTTGTGGTTGAAGGAGGGGGATAGAAATACGAAGTTCTTCCATGTGTCTGTGTAGATAAAAAAATCAAAGAATTCTATTTTCAAAATCCAAGATGTTGTTTTAGGTCAGGAATTGTTAAAAGAGGAGGAAATTCAATAAGAAGCTATTAGATTTTTTTCATCTCTTCTGTGTGTGCAAGATAATATTAATCCTTCATCTTTTAATGAGGCATTTTCTTTATTGGATTCCATTCTAGAGCTAATTTCTAGGGAAGACAATGAAAGTCTTTTGTAGCCTTTCACTTTGGAAGAAGTAAGAGGAGTAGTATTTTCTATGTAGCTTAACAAAGCACCAGGTCTAGATGGTTTTACAACACTATTTTTCCAAAAGTGTTGGGATTTTATTGGTATTGATATTCTCCTTGCCTTAGAAGAGTCTCGAAGGACGGGGACAGTTTTAAAACAGTTTAACACAACACACATTGCTTTAGTCCCTAAGGTTAAAGATCCAAAGTCCTTTGCAGAGTTCAGGCCCATCTCTTTATGTAACACAGTGTACAAAATATTTACTAAAGCCATTTATTTGAGAATTCAGCCACTCATCTCTAAACTTGTATCACTAGAGCAAGGGGGTTTTGTCCCTGGTAGGGAAACAACAGAAGGTGTTATTTTTTCCCATGAAGTTATACACTCAATTAAAACTTTTGGTATACCTTCTTTCATTGTTAAGTTAGATATGATGATGGTATATGACAGAGTATGTTGGGACTTTCTTATTCAAGTTCTAAAAAGATTTGGCTTTAGTAATAAATGGTGTAAATGGATCCTCTCTTGTCTTTCAAGAGAAAAACTCTCTGTGATCGTCAATGGAATTCCAATTGGTTTCTTTGGATCCTCTCAAGGAGTAAGCCAAGGTGATCCATTGTCACTAGTGTTGTTCATTCTTATGGTAGAAGCTCTAAGTAGATCTATTCAAAAGGCTCACTTGCAAGGATTTTGACAGGGGATTTCAATACCTAATACAAATATTACAGCTACTCACTCTCTTTTTGCAGATGATACATTATGATGGGTAAAGCTTCTCTACAAGAAGCAAAGTAGATCAAAATGTTGTTGGATAAGTACTCCTTAGTGTTAGGAAGAAAATTAATGCAGCAAAATCAAAGGTTTATGTTTTTAATGTTAAAGCAACTATAGCAAGACAGTTGATCTCAACTTTAGGTTTTCAAAGAGTTGAGCTTCCTTGTTCATATTTGGGTATACCATTCTTTATGGGATCTAATAAGGCTTTGTATTGGAATAAGATTTTAGAAAGAATTAGAGCAAGGATACTTGCCTAGAAAGAAAGATGGCTCACATTATCGGGTAGAATCTTATTGATTAAATCCATGTTAGCCTCCATTCCAAACTATTTCTTAGCTATTTTGCAAGCTCCCAAGGGTGGTATCCATCAAATTGAAAAGATCATTAAGGAATTTTTGTGGAAAGAAATTTTGGATGGTAAAAGGAAGATTCCTCTAGTCTCATTAAAGAATATGTGTTTTCAAAAATCATCTGGTGGAGTGGGTTTCCATAATATGTTTACAAGGAATCTAGCTTTAGGGGTGAAATTGGATTGGAAATTGTATGATAGGCCATATTTGAAGTGGTGTAAGGTAATGCAGACCAAATATCTAGATAATGACAATCAAAGAATTCTATTTTCAAAATCCAAGATATTGTTTCAAGTTAGGAATTGTTAAAAGAGGAGGAAATTCAACAAGAAGCTATTAGATTTTTTTCATCTCCTTTTTCTACCCAAGATAATATTAATCCTTCATCTTCTAATGAGGCAGTTTCTTTATTGGATTCCATTCCAGAGCTAATTTCTAGGGAAGACAATGAAAGTCTTTTGAAGCCTTTCACTTTAGATGAATTAAGAGTAGTACTTTCTATGTAGCCTAACAAAGCACCAGGTCCAAATGGTTTTATGACACTCTTTTTCCAAATTGTTGGGATTTTATTGGTATTCATATTCTCCTTCCCTTAGAAAAGTCTCGAAGGATGGGGATAGTTTTCAAACAGTTTAACACAACACACATTGCTTTAGTCCCTAAGGTTAAAGATCCAAAGTCCTTTGCAAAGTTCAGGCCCATCTCTTTATGTAACACAGTGTACAAAATATTTACTAAAGCGATTTATTTGAGAATTTAGCCACTCATCTCTAAACTTGTATCACCAAAGCAAGGGGGTTTTGTCCCTGGTAGGGAAACGACAGAAGGTGCTATTGTTTCCCATGAAATTCTACACTCAATTAAAATTTTGGTATACCTTCTTTCATTGTTAAGTTAGATATGATGATGGCATATGACAGAGTGTGTTGGGACTTTCTTATTCAAGTTCTAAAAAGATTTGGCTTTAGTAATAAATGGTGTAAATGGATCCTCTCTTGTCTTTTAGGAGCAAAACTCTCTGTGATCGTCAATGGAATTCCAATTGGTTTCTTTGGATCCTCTCAAGGAGTAAGCCAAGGTGATCCATTGTCACTAGTGTTGTTCATTCTTATGGCAGAAGCTCTAAGTAGATCTATTCAAAAGGCTCACTTGCAAGGATTTTGACAGGGAATTTCAATACCTAATACAAATATTATAGCTACTCACTCTCTTTTTGCAGATGATACATTACTGATGGGTAAAGCTTCTCTACAAGAAGCAAAGTAGGTCAAAATGTTGTTGGATAAGTACTCCTTGGTGTCTGGGTAGAAAATTAATGTAGCAAAATCAAAGGTTTATGTTGTTAATGTTAAATCAATTTTAGCAAGATAGTTGTTCTCAACTTTAGGTTTTCAAAGAGTTGAGCTTCCTTGTTCATATTTGAGTATATCATTCTTTATGGGATCTAATAAGGCTTTGTATTGGAATAATATTTTAGAAAGAATTAGAGCAAGGATACTTGCCTAGAAAGCAAGATGGCTCACATTACCATGTAGTAGAATCTTATTGATTAAATCTATGTTAGCCTTCATTCCAAACTATTTCTTAGTTGTTTTGCAAGCTCCTAAGGGTGTTATCCATCAAATTGAAAATATCATTAATGAATTTTTGTGGATAGGAAATTTGGATGGTAAAAGGAAGATTTCTAAGTCTCATTAGAGAATATGTGTTTTGAGAAATCATCTAGTGGAGTGGGTTTCCATAATATATCTGCAAGGAATCTAGCTTTAGGGGCAGGATCAGCTTGGAAACTGTATGATAGGCCAGATTTGAAGTGGTGTAAGGTAATGTAGAGCAAATATCTATATAATGGAAATCCTTCTAGGATATTCACTATTTCTAATCCCCCAGTAGGCTCAGTTATGTGGAATTTTATAGTAGCATGTAGAGATGTTATAAGCCCTTTCCTCTCATGGGAGGTTAATACTAGAGATCAAGTTTACTTTTGGAGAGACTCTCGGAATAGCTTACCCCCACTTAATTTGAATTAGGATTTACCTTTGACTGAAAATGTCCTATCACAACTTTGGGGGGTGTTTCTAAAGGATTATGTTTCTTCTTGTCATCCAATAAAAAGCCTCATATAGTGAAAGGATTTGGAAAGTACTCCTCTTCCAGATAGGAAAAAGGAGATTCTTAGAGATATCTTGAAAAGTAGAAAGGTCTATCTTTCACATGTCTCAAATAAGTTGTTGTGGGATTCTTCCAAGAATGGTTTGTACACAGTCAAACAAGGTCATAAGTCTATCATTGCTCAAGCCTCTCAGTATCAGTCTCACAGAGCTTTTGTCTTCTATTGGAATGTTGTTCAGTTGCCTAAGGCTGGTAGTTTTGCTTGGTTAGCCTTGAAGAAGAGAATTTTTACAAGTGATAGGTTGGAAAAGTTTGGTGTCACAAGGGCTTTCAGATGTATTTTATATAAAGAGGAAAATGAAATGGTGGATCACCTTTTTGTTTCTTGCCCAGTGGCTCTTGAGGTACGAAATTTCATTATGGGAAAAATAAATATTATTTTTCCTCTACCTAATTCTCTTTGGGATCTATTCACTTCTTGGCCAATTCTCCATAAGTCTGCTCTTTTTGCTTGCATCTGGTTAATCACACCTACACTAGTAATATGGTTAATTTGGTTGGAAAGAAACAGATGTATTTTTAAAAACCAAACAGTTTCTATTGATAGAATTAAATTGAAGTTTGAGAAGGCAATATCAAAAGTTTGCAATACTCATGTAGCCAATTTCAAGTCAAGCTCTTCAATTTATTCAAACTGGGATAATTTTATTCTAAACCACTAGAAGCACATTCAATTGCCACTTCAAGGAGCTCTAATGCAGCCAAATTTAGTTAGAGTGGATAGAAATAAAGTGAAATGGTTACCGCCTAGGTCATCTTTTCTCAAAATTAACTTTGATGGGGCATCACGTGGTAACCCTAGGGTAGCAGGTGTTGGTTGTTGTATTCATGATTCTAGGTTTTTTTTGGTTGCAGCTAGAGCAATTCATTTAAATTCTTGCACAAACATTATGGAAAAGGTTCATGCTTTATTAGTAGGAATATCTTTGGCAAAAGATCTGAATATTAAATGAGTTCATGTGGAAGGAGATTCATTTTCGATAATTAATGCCCATATATTGAAGAGAACATGCAATTGGAAACTAAGATATGTTCTTCAAAAAATTTGGATTTTGTTAGAATCCTTTGATGATTATTGTCTCTCTCATACATATAGAGAGGGAAACAAGTTAGCAGATGGACTTTCCAATTTGTCTTGTGATCAACAAGCCTCTATTAATATACAATATTTTAAGGATTTATCTGCATTTCCCCATCTCCAAGAGATTGTTAGAGTGGGGCAATGTCAATTGCTCTAAGAATCCAATTAAACAAAGCTAAGTATTAAGATTTGGAATGGAAGAAGTGGAAATTGGGTATAGGTGTTGCTGGCAATGGAAAATGGGTAATAAAATGCCTTTTCATTCCTACGTGGCATTCATCTAGTTTGGAAATTTTAACCAATTCGGGGTTAGATGGAGTTTTTAGGGTAACACAAATGCTAATGATGGTGTATCTTGGTGAAGATACGATATCTTCTATCAAGTCTCCCATAATATGAGTCCATCAAAGTAATAATTTCTTCGTTAACCGCTATCAAGCCACCTCAAAGGGAATGAATGAGTATCAAGCATGTAGCATGTGCTTAAAATGACAATATCTATAATCATTAGTTCTATGTTCAAATTTGAGTATTAATCAAATGGAAAGGACATCTTCTGTCCACCTATTGATGTTGGAGTTCATGCAAAGATTCCAAGCTGGTCATCTCAAGCTCACATTTTAATTTTCCCATTGTTTTATCTATGTTGCAGGTACATGTTAATTAAAGGTTTAAATGTTATGTTTTGCAGTGAATTTTATGCCATCTTCTCACACTAGTTGGCATTCATGGAGAGATCATGTTTAAGCCTTGCTTTATGCCTTTTGTTTCCATCATAAACCATGAGGTCACTTCAGTATACAGTATTTCAAGGGCTCTATTTATTAAATTGTTTCCTCATCCATTTCACACCAAAGGAATTGATAAGCTCTTCCAGCGCAATCATCTTAAGCTAGGGTTTCTAGTGGTGAGAAATGACACTTCATCTATGGAATCTGAGAGTTTGCTTGCTTGTAAAATTGCGGGAATGTTCATTTGAAAGTTATTTGACTCAAGAAGCTATGAGGAAAATGTTCAGAATTGATGGTGGCAGAGTTGAGGATTTTATCTCCATGGTGTTGGGAGTTGATGTCACCTATCTGAGGGCTCGGTGAATACTCTTTCCTTCCCGAGAGATTTCAATTTTCTTGTCCAATTCTTTGGATTTGGTTCAATCTTTGACAAAAATTGAGGAATTGGCAAGAAAATATGTCAACCTCCAATATATTTTGGACAATTTTGTTCTTAAGGTTGTGCAAGGTTACAATATTTTCAGTGGAAATGGTTACATTGGTGGTCTATTTCCTAGGGATTTTCTATAGGAAAAGCAAGGATTAGAGGATATTTATGAAGCCATCAGGCTAGCATTGTAGTTTCACAATGATAGCATTCTCCTAAGGGCTTTGTGGAAGCATTGTCATTGCATTTGTTCGGTCATGGAAGTAGATATAAGGGAAAAGTATTATGCTATAAATTTTTTAAGGGTTCATACTCCTCCAGTCCCACTTTTAGCTATCTAGTTGGATTTGCAGCTCAGGGTTCCCTCTCCGGCTCAGGATCGTCATCAAGGTTTCCATGTTTGTCATGTTTGTGCTCCATACAATGTTGCTCTTCAGTCTTCAAATAATAGTTCTAATCACTTCTCCTCTACCAATGTTTGAATGCCTCGTTTGCATCATCCAACCTTCTCTTTGGGTCGTCGAAGCTTGTTTCAAAGAGGTTTTCATTTGACTAAGAGGCTGGAGGTTGAAGATGAAAGTGCAGTCCATAGTGATTTTATGGAAGAATAATATGTTTCTTTTGTGGTGTTTTGCTCTAAAGTCTAGTTAATTAGCTTTTGTATATTTGAAGTTGAATTTTCATTTATTATCAGCTTCTATGGGTGTTATAAGGGTGATGTATAGGTGTTTTAAGTAGTAGTTCCTTTCCAATTTTGAAGTTGATTTTGGTACATTTCCAACTTCTTATCATATGCTCTCAAAACTGAATGTAAAAGCTTACTTTTTATAATATATACATATATATAGGCTCGCATGCCTTTTGCTTAAAAAAAAACATTACGGGAATTATGGTCCTAATCATGAGCACATTTAGGTTTTAACATTAGGGTATCTATTCCCTTATAAAATAGAATAATTAATTAATTTTAAATATATAATAAATAATTTGTTTTTTAATATATAATAAATAATTTGTTTTTTAATATATAATACTATATTATATAACAATATAAGAGTTAAT